>JAPXFQ010002424.1:1200000-1685000 GCA_028564705.1 Apricaphanius iberus
TCTCATGGTCACAAGAGGCGCTTACACGGTTTTATCGTCAATCAAAGAGATAATGACCGTGTTCCTGTTGGCTTCAGGATGACCGCTGTGTTAAAAATAGATTCAGATCTTTTCGGGGTCTTTTCCAAATCCAAATGAAAACATGAAAGATAGTAGCTCTTTTAAATCATTTAAATAAAGGTTTTCCTTTTGAAAAATCGAACATTTACTGCAGAAACTGAAAACATTTGAATTATTGAGTTTTATTTATTTTTGTACCTTGTATAAGCATCATGCAGCTTCTTTTTAAGTTCCGTTGTGCTGTGTAAAATGACAATAAAGGCTTTCTATTCTATTCTAACTCAGAGTCCAGACAACAAACTGCATGGAAACCTGGTTGTTGCTCCCTCTGCAGGTGTTTCTGATAACTTGATCATCGCTCTGCTTTGGATCGCTGTACTTCAGACACAGAGAGTTTTCTAACATGAACGACCAGTTTAAGGTCATCCTGCAACATCTCAATAGGATTTAAGTCTGGACTTTGACTAGGCCCCTCCTAAATCAGAGGTCAACCTGATGGAGGATTTTCTGCTTTAGAACTACACCTATGATGTTCTGGTTTTGCTGTGTACGTTTTACTCCAGATGCGACGGTACCAGAAGCTTTGACAAAGGCCTCCCTTTGCCTCTTCAATCCAAATATTTTCCCAGAAGTCTTTAGAACCCATCAGGATGTTTTCTGGTAAATGTAAAACGTGTCTTTGTGTTCTTTTGGGTCAGGGAAACCAAAACTGACACAATTAAAAATAAAAGCAGAAATATAGATGTGTTTGTTTTTCCTTTACATTATACATACATTCCTTGTTTTTTACATTCCCTCATCTCCTCTCTTTACTTTACTTTATGCCTCATTATGCAAATGAGGAGGGCGGCCCTTCGTGGTCCAATAAACAGGAAGGAAACTTTTGAGTGTGAGGCTACTCCAGTTAGCTGCAGACACGGATAATGAAGCTGACCCACTTGTTCTCCAGAGTTTGGAGGAATTGGCTTGTCGCTGACATGCATAATCAATCTGCACATGGATCCGGCTCCTTCCTGTTTCTTGACCAATAGTAGAGGAGTTGGACCAAGAAGGGCAGCCCTCCTCATTTGCATAATGAGGCAGAAATGCAGACGGTAACGTATAAAGAGGAGATGAGGAAATGTAGAAACAAGGACTGCATTTACAAGTAAAAGGAAAAACAAAATGTATACAGTTCTTCACAAAAAATAAACATATAAGGAAAAGGAAAAACTAAAACTAAAAGCAGAAATAAATAATTGTGTCAGTTTTGGTCCTCCATACTGGTCAGCAGCAAAAACTAATTTTCATCAAAAGGTTCTACATCCAAATCATTTTTTGCGTGAAAAGTTGCTGGATGTTTCTGGTCCGACTCGCTAAGATGTTTAAACAAATTTGAGAGGAAATGACGGTTGGTGTTGGAAATCCATCCATCCATCCATCTTCTTAACCGCTTATCCAATTCAGGGTCACGGGGCAGCTGGAGCCTATCCCAGCAATTATCAGGCGTTAGGCAGGGTACACTCTGAACAGGACGCCAGTCTGTTGCAGGGCCAACACAGAGAGACAGACAACCATTCACACTCACATTCATTCCTAGGGACAATTTAGAGTGATCAATTCACCTATCATGCATGTTTTTGGACTGTGGGAGGAAGCCGGAGTACCCGGAGAGAACCCACGCATACACGGGGAGAACATGCAAACTCCATGCAGAAAGACCCTGGGCCGGGATACGAACCCACGACCTTCTTGCTGCAGAAATAATAAGAAAAGTCTCCATCTGATGGAGGGCTAGAACCAGAACCAGGAATGCTGCCTGAACGCCCAGGATGGGAATGAGTTGATCAGCTGATCTTCAGTTTTTACCACTTTGACTTTAAGCATCTATTCATGGATAAATACAGGTCCTTCTAAACAAATTAGCATATTGTGATAAAGTTCATTATTTTCTGTAATGTACTGATAAACATTAGACTTTCATATATTTTAGATTCATTACACACAACTGAAGGAGTTCAAGCCTTTTATTGTTTTAATATTGATGATTTTGGCAAAAAAGTAAAGAAAAACAAAAAAATTCCCATCTCGAAAAATTAACATATTTCATCCGACCAACAAGAAAAGTGTTTTTAACACAAAAAAATTCAACCTTCAAATAATTATGTTTAGTTATGCACTCCATATTTTGGTGGGGAATCCTTTTGCAGAAATGACAGCTTCAACGCGGCGCGGCATGGAGCCAATCAGCCTGTGGCACTGCTGAGGGGTTATGGAGGCCCAGGATGCTTCGATAGCGGCCTTAAGCTCATCCAGAGGGTTGGGTCTTGCGTCTCTCAACTTTCTCTTCACAATATCCCACAGATTCTCTATGGGGTTCAGGTCAGGAGAGTTGGCAGGCCAATTAAGAACAGCAATCCCATGGTCAGTAAACCATTTACCAGTGGTTTTGGCACTGTGAGCAGGTGCCAGGTCGTGCTGAAAAATGAACTCTTCATCTCCATAAAGCTTTTCAGCAGATGGAAGCATGAAGTGCTCCAAAATCTCCTGATAGCTAAGCTGCATTGACCCTGCCCTTGATAAAACACAGCAGCTGACATGGCTCCCCAGACCATCACTGACTGTCGGTACTTGACCAAGACTTCAGGCATTTTGGCATTTCCTTCTCCCCAGTCTTCCTCCAGGCTCTGGCACCTTGTTTTCCGAATGACATGCAAAATTTGTTTTCATCCGAAAAAAGTACCACTGAGCAACAGTCCATTGCTGCTTCTCTGTAGCCCTGGTCAGGCGCTTCTGCCGCTGTTTCCCATTTCCTGCACACGCCTGTCCACGGTGGCTCTGGATGTTTCTACTCCAGACTCAGTCCACTGCTTCCGGACCCCCAAGGTCTGGAATCGGTCCTTCTCCACAATCTTCCTCAGGGTCCGGTCACCTCTTCTCGTTGTGCAGCGTTTTCTGCCACACTTTTGCCTTCCCACTGAGGTGCCTTGATACAGCACTCTGGGAACAGCCTATTCGTTCAGAAATGTCTTTCTGTGTCTTACCCTCTTGCTTGAGGGCGTCAATGATGGCCTTCTGGACAGCAGTCAGGTCGGCAGTCTCACCCATGATTGCGGTTTTGAGTAATGAACCAGGCTGGCAGTTTTTAAAAGCCTCAGGAATCTTTTGCAGATGTTTAGAGTTAATTAGTTGATTAGGTTAATAGCTCGTTTAGGGAAACTATTCATGATATGCCAATTTTTTTAGATAGGAATTTTTGCTTTTCTTTACTTTTTTGCCAAAATCATCAATATTAAAACAATAAAAGGCTTAAACTACTTAAGTTGTGTGTAATGAAACTAAAATATATGAAAGTCTAATGTTTATCAGTACATTACAGAAAATAATGAACTTTATCACAATATGCTAATTTTTGGAGAAGGACCTGCATATAGAACATTTAATGCCTCATGCTTTTCTGAATCTGGTGGATGAAGGTGAATCTTCTCTCCTACATCCATAACAAAGCCTCCTGCTGCAGGAACACGTTCTCCTCCTCAGCTTCACTCCTGGATGGGAGAACTTACATTTCTCTCTCCGAACGGGCGATAAAGTCGGTCTTACCTTTCTGTGAACCTTTGGGGTCTTCGAGCTCTTTCTGCGCCTCTTCGATTTTATCTGCAACAGAGAAGCAGAGAAACGTTTTCAGCCGAACGCTGCAGAGACGCTGCTGCTGCTGGGAGAGCTTCCCACGCCGCTGCAGCACCACAAAGCTCCTCGCATGAAAAACAGACATTCCTGCACAGCAGCATTATGGAAACATCCGAGAGGAGGAAGAGGAGGGTGGAGCGTACTGGTTCTGCCTGGGCTCAAGCATGCAGCAGGTAAAAGAGCCCGGTTCTGCCTGGACCAAACGGACCGATAAAGCGACTGGTGTTGGCTGAATTATTGATGCCGACTGGGAGGAACCGAGGAGCGGAAATGTTTGACTACAGCTGGAATGTTAATTTCAACACAGCGGTTCTGATCCAAATCCTCAGAGAAAAAAACAATTCCTGCACAACATATGGATTAACCGGTCCAGTTCTAAAGTTCTGGTCCAGCTCTTCTTCCTTTAGATTATTCTTCCTGTTAAACCAGACGGCCCAGTGTTCTGTTCAGGTGGTTCTGATCCGATATGGTTTTATTTGGACCGGTTCTAGTGTTGCTAACTTTTATTTTCCATTTTCACCTTTGGTTATGCAGGAGCTGAGGGCGGGCTAATGGTGGAGACAACAACCAATCAGAATGCTTTGATCATCATGGATAAATCTTCATGGGTTAGAGGCTCTGAGCTGCAAAGGGAACAGGAGGTCCGATCAGCTCTGGAAGACTGGCAGAACCAGAACCAGGGTCCCCATTCTGATATGAAGTTAAACCCAGTCTGGTAGCATCCATCCATCCATCCATTCATCCATCGGTTATTTCCAGGCAGATTATCTTGATAATTTGAACCAAAATTGCTCTATTAACGTGAGAAATTTTGTTAACACAGCATCACTAAAACGGACCGGTACTGATCTCAGAAACAAACCGACCAATGAACTTCGACAAACCTAGTAGAAGCGCCTAGAGACCCTGGTGTGGTACCTTTGTAATAGACCCAGTTACTTCGGGTTCAGAACTGGAACAGTTCTGGTGGAAAACTCCAAACAAAATTTGTTCCTCTTTCAGTTTACTCTCTGGAAAATCTTACGATTTTAAAGACAAGGAAAAACAATTTTTCCCTCCAACCCGGAGAAGGAGTTTGGGCCAGAACCGAGCGGAAGGAATCATCCTCTGCTCTGCTGCAGCATTCCTGCCATCTCCTAAAATAAAATCATCTCCAACAGACAAACCTCAACAGGGGGAGAAAGGAAAGCAGGATGTTCTGCTTTGCTTCCCAGATTCTCAGCTCCGTGCCAGGAAACTCTGGAGCAGGGTGCGGAGGAGGTCAGCGGATTATGTCATCCTGTGTGTGCGTGTGTGTGTGTGTTACTACAGGCACACCCTCCTCCATCTTTCTCGCCAGTGATTACATAACGGCGTCCCCACCCCTGCGCTACAAAACAAAGGCCTCCTGCCAGCAGAAAAACAGCGATGAGCATTTGTTTACATGATGGCAGGAAGAGCTGCGCCGTCCGTGTGAACGCCGCCGGCACACACACACACACACACACACACACACCGGATCGCTCGGAGCTTCATCACTCAGCGTCAGATCAGGGAGTCCCACTTCACCCGTCGGATCAGTCTTTCATCTCAAACCGGACCGGCAGAACCTCCCATCAGTGGTTCTGGATGTCAGATCTGCAGGTCGACTACAGGAAACGATTCACGGCAGAAAAAAAAAAAAAAACGAGCAATCCACCGGATGAAAAAAACAACAACCACAAAATGTGACAAACGTTCTGGGCAGAAACCAAAGAGAATAATATTTATGAAAATCAAAAATGATCATTTAAAAAGATGTTGGTAAAGAGCTTAAAAAAAACTCCACGGTTTCATATTTCAGCCTCTACGGTTCCTCTGGGCTCCATGTTGGGACCCTGGATAAGCAGCAGGTAATACAGGGTCCATCATTTGCTAACTGCCTCAGTTAGCAGGTCAAAGGTTAAAGGTCACGACCCTGAACCAGCATGGCTGCTCGGAAGGGTTGTAGGAGAAACAAGATGGCGGCAGGACTGAGGTTAGCAGAGCATCGGAGACCAGAATGGAGGAAACACGTCACTCCTACAGTAGAACACGGCAGTGGGGGTATGATGGTTTGGGCTTCTTTGATCTCTTCTGTAGACAAAGGTATTCTAACGAGCAGAACCACGATCGCAAACAGAGCAGCACAAGCGGACACCCCTGAACAGTATAGATGAGTAAAATCAACATGGCTGCCGGAGCAACGCCAAGGCTCGAGTTTCTTGTTGCTAGAACGCCGCCTGTTCGCCGCCACGAGTTCTGCTGGGAAAAATGCAGCAGATCGTTCACGCTGCCGGTACCAGCTGGACCGGTCCCAGTCGGATCTGCCCAACCGCTTTCATGTGACTGGAGGCTGTGACCGGAGCAGGAAGCCATTTTCTTTTCTCTCCCTTTCACCCCAAGAAACAAGAGATTCTTGTCACTAGGGTGCCATTTTGTACCCTCCTATAGTTGCCCACAAAAACTGCTTTTCCCCACTAGAAGGATAAGTTCATCTAGCACTAAAAAGTTATCCAAATATTTATGCTGGCACAGAAAGATCCTTGTAAAATGATTTGTTTGATTAAATCCTTTAAAAAAAAAAAATATTAGTAAAAAAATATGATTACCATGAAGTCCATTTACATAAATCTAGCTTTACTATTTTTATAAGTGAAAAAGAATCCCTGAGGAACATAAATGTAATTTCAAACAGTAAAAAAGGTACAGATAGTTACCCTGAGGACCAGTATTTGTCCTTAGATCGTGTTAAGCTCTTGTTTTGGTAACTTTGGGCTCAGTAATGTAGCCATAACCGCAAATTCCTTGTAGCTTGGCAAGATTTATTGTCTTAAATCTAGCAAATTATCATCTCCATCTTGTTTTGAGCATTACAAGCTAGCTTCCAGTTTCATGTTTTAGATGATTAGACTTGTTTCAAGTATGCATATGTCTGTATATCTAAAATTTTACTTTTTATTTTCATTTATTTCAAGCAAAATACTAAACTAAAAATCTTTCTCATTTCATATCATTTACTTATTTTCCCTTATTTTTAGCTTTTTTTTAGGTCTACAAATCAGTTTTATTTCAAGAGTTCTTAGTAAGACATTTACTAACTGCATGGACAAATAATTTCACTTTTTTCTAGTAAATTTTCACTAAAGACAAGTTTATTTATCTAGTATTAAGGAGGTGGGGTTTTGCAGTGCTTATTTCTGACGGTAAACTATTCAGAAGGAAATATAATAAAGCAAAGGGAGTGTGTGAACACGCTGCAGAGAACAATCAGAAGACTGGAGGTCCTGAAGGTTTACCAACAATAACGGGATCTTCTCCGAGTTACTGAAACAGGACCAGGCCTGAGTTTCATGAAAGAAGCAGATCTACAACAGAAGGAAGGTGATAAAATGGCCTAGAAAAAGTCCAGATCTGGTTGGTGGGACTAGTGATGCACTAATACGGATCCTGGTATCAGGGCCGAAACCGTCCTGATGTACACATATAACTTAGTTAACAGATACCATGAACCGATACTTAAAATGTGAAAACTCTGCAATAATATCACAGATAAATGCTTATTTTTCACTTTAAAGGGTTAGTTATTTGGTCATTTTCATTAACTTTTTATTCACAGTTTGACGCAACACGCAGAAAATAAAATAAAACCTCTCTTCCGATTCATTGCACTTTTTTGCGTGGTAGAAGTATCGGTATTGGTACTCTGAATTGGCAAGTATCAGTTTGAAAAAAGTGGTATCACTGCATCCCTACTTAAAGGACTTTCTAGTGTTGAAACGAATCGAAAACTCGATTCTGAATCGGTTGTTATAAAGCATTATTAAAATCGATTCGGAAGTCCAAAAATGGATTTAATAGATTAACATTGTTTGTCCTTTCTTACAGCTAAAATAGTGCATTAAATTCCAGACAGCAAATTTAAAGCTTTGGTCTGAAAGGGTTAATAAATGTTTTCCTGGTGAACTGTTAGTGTTGTGTCATGGCTTTGCGACATATAATTTACAGCTAAAACAAACTCTGCAGGTTATAATAAATAAAAGAATAAACAAGCAGGAATAAATCATGTTCCAGTGAAATATCTGATTCATTTTGGTTCTTTTACTTCGGTCTGAGAACATCAGCAGCCGTTTTATCCTGTCAGGTTAAATAATTCAGAATACGGAGAGGAAAATAAATGTAAAATGAGAATAAAAATGTGTGAAGAGTTTACGAGCAGAGCTCTGAGGATGTGGCCAGCATGCCGGGCGAAACCTGCAGCTCTCACCGATGCATAAAGAGACCGAGAGGCCGAGTCGGATCGGCGTGTCACGTCTGATCAGGAGGAGGAGGAGAAGAGGTGACGTTACGTCTTCATCGTGCAAACAGGCAGCAGAGTTATTGATCCTCTCTGCAGAGGTTTGCTGCTGAATGTGAGCGCTGCTGCCCCCGCAGGAAGCTGCAGGCCGCTGATTATGGGGACTGTGTGGGCACCCCGGTTAAAAACTGATCTAACGAGAAGCCGAGCGGGCGCCTGGAAGTGTGTGTGTGGGGTGAATATGGAGATCAACTCCTCCAGCTCTTCCTGACTGCAGCTGCCATAATCATGAAGCAATGGTAGATGAGTTATCGTTTCAGAATAACTGTAGTTAACAGGTTCATTAACTTCTGGTGATTTTGATCTGAGTCGCTGCAGAAAGACGGCTTTAGTTTTCAGCATGAGGATATTTGGAGAGGCTGATGTTAGTCCTCCACCCCTGAGAGCATAAATCTTTATTAATCACCCAGCAGACGACAAGATTTACAGTCAGGAGCCAAACATCTTATAGATCTAACTCAGGGGTGTTCAAACTTTTTGTTAAACGGGAAAATATAGTCGAGTCGTAATAAACTAAGTATGCAAAAGTCAACGTCTGATGAGTAAATTATTTCAGATGCAAAACTGCAAAACTTAAAGGGTTTTGCTGGTTTGCCTTAGAATAAATGTTGCTAATTTTTTAGGTTTCAACTAGAAAAAAACCCGGAACTAAGAAAATACGGATTTATATCACTCTTTCTTTGGAAACAATTTCCATATTCAGTTGATTTTTATTCCATTTTAAGCAGCAAAGTGTGCTTTTAAGTAAAAATCAGTGGACAAATGTGGCAGGAGAAGACAAAAAGAGTGGTTATTTAAAGACAAACAACTGGGGATGTCACCAACATGCTCTGTTGCAAAAAGATTTTAATCTGTCTGAGATCATTCTGCAATAATTGGAAATAAAACCTCGATCTGGATCAGCCACATGTGTTGTGGGGCCAGATTTGTTACATTATTGAAGTCAGGGGCCACATATAATCAGTCCAGGGGCCGCAAACGGCCACCCCTGATCTAACTGAACTGTTTCCAGAGAGGAACAACAAAAACAGCAGTGACTCAAAAAACAGTATTATTATTAATTATATTATATTGTGGATTTGATCGATTTCGTTAAACTGGTTAATCTCCTTCAGCTCGACTGGGGATCTACTTTTACTGCTCAGTTAGCCACATCCAGCATCAGTCAGGTAAAGCTAGTTTCTATGGAGACGAGTCTGCAGTTCATTTATGCTGCAGGACGGAGAGAGAGAGAGAGAGGAGGACTTCAGGAGCTAATACGAAGGCTGAACAGCTGCTCCATCTGTAAAGGGTTGCATTGACCGAATATTCACCAGATTTTCACCGTTTTTTTTCCTCTAAATATTTATGGAAAAATCAGAAGGCATTGGAGCACATCTTTAGCCACTAAAGTTAGGGCCAGACAAATGAAAACGCAGATTTTTTTTTTTTCATACCAAATCTGATTTGTAGTGCGAAAATTATTTCAAGATTAGTTCTGTTTAGCGATTAGTAATTAATTAAACTGAAGAATTATGGACGTTTCACCTGCACTGGTGTAACTGAAGGACTCGTCTGTTATTGTTAGGACTACAGTAGCTCTGATATAAGCTGAAAACACTGAGCTGAAAGCAGTGCGAAAGAAGGGGGGAAATGCTGCTGTGGTGACTAGCGGCCTGGACGTAAAACTTAAAGAGACGGTGTGCAGCCAGTCTGAGGCCGGGAAGATGCCCGGTGCGCCTCGTACCATGGCTGGATCCCAGGAACCGGACCAGGAGGGATCTCGATGGTGGGGGTGACTTGCAAAAATCGCCACAGATTCAGGACAGAACTCTTTCCATTTTCTTTTTTTTTCTATCTGTGTTTTCTTAAAAAGAAATTGCAAGTGAGGAAAAAAAACATTTTTTAACTTGCTTTTATTTTAATCACCCCATCCTAGAACTGACATGAATTTTACCGTCCGACCAACTACGAGCTGTTAATTATCTTTGTAAAACAAAATGGTAGACCCAGTGTGGCTTGACGTCACTCTGAGCTATGGAAGTCCAGGTAGTGCATTACCAAAAAGAGGGTAAATAAATCTTCATAACTGACAGAATCGATTTGTCGGCCAGCATGCAGGAAACTCAGAATATTTCTGACTTCTGATCGCTTCAACTGGACAAATGTTCCCTGATTTCCAAACTTTGGCTGAAGTGCTGCTTAATTCCAGTCTGCGGTGTGGCAGTGGAGCGCAGATTCAGCCTTCCGATCCAGCCCAAAAAAAAGTCGTCTGTCCGAAGAAAAGGCCCAGTACCTGATAATAATAACCTCTACATCTATCGTAGCTGTGAGCTTTGACTACGCACAAACAGGTGAACTGTTCGTATTTGAATTCATCTACTTGATCTGCGATGACACGATTCTTGCTTCAGCTTACTCACATCGAATATTTATTGAAATGGATGAAAATTAAATACTACTGACGGTGCATTTAGAGGTGTGCAGAATGAAAGTACACCATTTCTTTCAAAAGCTATATTTTAACGATGTACATAAAATCTTTCTTTTTACGGGAACAACACTGTGTTTATATTTACGTCGGGCGCCAAATACTTTTGGAAACAACCGTCCGTCTAATGCCTTGTAAATTTCCTTATCCTTCTCAGAAAAGGAGCGACTTTACACGATGTAAAACCAGAGTTACTCCTAAATTCGACTACATGCGCTCTGCCACGCACGCCGCAGCGTTTCTCTGCCGTCGTTAATTTATGCTGCATGCCCCCCCATGCTCTGGAGGAGCCCAGTGTGTGAATGGCAGAAATACAAAAGTCAGATCAAAACTATTCATAGTTGAAAGACGAACAGAAAACAACAGACACTTCTCTTTATTAATATTCATTGTTACGATATCTAAACTAACAGAATGAGCTTCTCTTCATCCAGGTTGTCCTCCTGGTTTTCTGTCATATACGATAAAAGGAACTTGACCCACACACCTACTGCAGGAAAGGACAACATTTCAGAATTAAATAAGTTGAAATAAATTTTGCTTTTATTCTGTGTGTAAATTATGTACAAACCCACACAATTATTTTAGACAGCATATCTATAAATGTAAGTGAGATTATTATAGCTATGCATACAAAGAAAAATAAGTCTGTCTTTACCGATTTATTTTGAAAAACCGGATGTTCTGCATGTTCGGCCTCCTGCGTGGTGAATTTTATTTGTGTAGATTGACTGCGGACTTGCTCCGGCGGCCGGCGTCAGTAGTGGAAATATTCTTTTTCATTACGATGGGATCGGTTTTGCTGCGCCGTGCGTGGCGGAGCGGGGTGCATGTAGTGGAATTTAGGGGTTAGTTTAGGTGAAGCCTATGAGTTTCACATGGATCGGTAAGATGCTAACGGCTAACGTTAGCTGTCGGTTAAACAGCTTTGCAGTATTTGTGTTCGTTATATGACGTTGATCCTAGATATGAGAGCAATGATCATGACCCATCAACCTCCACACCGAGTAAAAACCTCCTGCTCTGTCCAGCAGGCTCACTTTCACCGCTACGGTGAGTGGCTATTATAAAGGCTGCTCTAGCTAGCTTTCTGTACTGACATAGGTCTCAGACAATAAAATCTTAGTCAGATACAAACGCTGTGAAACCTGTCAGATGTTTATGTAGATTCTAAAGTAGGGGAGGATACACCCTATCAGCCTCCGTAATAAGATGCTTAGAAGACAAGTACAAAAACGTATTGTTGCCTTTGACCCATATTTTGTTATATTTACTTTTCGTTTAGTATTTTGATTTAAAATATTTTGATATAAAATAAACTTAGTACAAAATAGTCCTTACCCTGAAAAATTCATCGCTGGACATGATTGTGGCATCTGCATCTGCAAAATTACGTTTTGTTGTTGAAACTAAAACCTCGACACACTAGATGTCGCTTTGGTGCCCATGCCCCATATTTAACTTTAACTCTGTAACAGCAATAGACGTGATATGCATTTAGTTTTCCCCCCTTTATTTTACCAAAGACGCATCATGAATCCATGAGAGTATTCTTCCAGTATCCGCAAAGTCCTTATTTCAATACTGCTCCTTGTGCCTGTTATGAATTGCTCACAGGATCTTAGTAGGACAACCTACTGTCACAAATTTTCAGGAATCTGGATAACTCAGGCCCTAAATGTTCTAAACCTTTTTGAGGTTCTCATTCTCCTGCAATGTATTTGGAAAGCCGCAATAATCATTAACAGTGAGTTTGAATTAAATTAATTTAACAAATAAAGAATATATCGCAACACATATCGTTACTGCACATTCTTTAAAACATATCACAATATAGATGTGAGGCCCTAACTGCAGGGAGTCGCTCCCGGACCCGAGCTAGCATGAGGCGGCGGCGGTGAGAGACGTTGACCCACTCCTGCAGAACCAGAACCAGGCTCAGAGATCAAAAACCAAACACTGGATCCGTTTAACAGATTTTATGAATCATTTTTTATAATTCGACCGTGCATTTAATGCAGAGCAGCAGGATTCACCTGGACTGCAGGTAGATCTAATCTGTCCGGCTTTGTGTTTTGTTTCTGCAGGTAGCTGTTGCATGGCAACAAGCAGGAAGTATAAAGGTCCCGTTTCAGGAAATGGCCTCCCGGTTCGCCCGTTGAAAACTATCAACTGTCACTTTCCCCTCGTGTGCAAAGAAAAAAGAAACCCAAGAGAACAAAAAAAACGTGATGAGGACAGAACGCGGAGCTGGACCGGACCGGATCCTGCAAGGGACAAACGTCTCCGACGGGTCCGAGGCCTGCAGCTGTCAGCAGACTTCACCACAGAGACCAGAGAAAGCGGAAAGCTGAAGCAGAAACGTTCCCACAAAACAAGCTGGGACTTACGAGGAGCGGCCCGGAAGAACCCAAACAGTCCACGGCTCAGCTGGGCTGCCTCCTGCTTCCTGTATTTGTTCGGAACCACAGCTCCACTGAGCAGAACCGGGCCCTGAAGCAGAACCTTGGACAGGCAGGATCAGGGGCTGCAGGACAGGACCTCCTGGTCCGGATCCAGTCCCAGAACAGACTCTCTCTCTGCGAGCGTGTGTGTGTGTGTGTGAGTGTGTCAGCAGCAGGCTGTGTGTTTCCTGCCTATCAGCTGAGGCGCTGCAGCGGGCGGAGCTGAGTGCGGTTTCCTCTGAATAATGTGACGAGGAGGGGAATTCCTGTAAGGCCCGCGGTGAGAGGGGGGAGGGCCCGGCAGAACAGAGTCAGCGACGTCACTGAAACCTGCAGCGGCACCTCCAGGGGATCCTCCTCTTCCTCTGAGTCTCTGCTCGCCCAGCAGGAGGATCTTCCTCCTCCTCCTCTCTGCTGCTGCTGCTGCTCTTTCACTTCACGGTTCACAATCATGTTGCTTCCCCTTCAGCTGCAGAACTCAGGAGTTTTGCAGTTTTTGCAACAGGTCCGATCTGCCCTAAACCAGCCTGACTTTAAAGCTGACCCAGGAGCGGATTAATCATCTTGATGACGTGGCTCATCTGTGCACGGCTGAATGTCCTTGTTTACTGTTCCTGTTAACTGGGGCTGATTATCCGTTCACATTCCAAGAATCCATTCGATTCAGATTCTGAAGAGTTAGAATCGATTGAATCTGATCCAGTTTGATATAGATATGGGTCAGTGCTACTAAGAAATGTTTTTGAGCTGTTATCTTAATTATATGCCTGTATTCCAATGACATAACACTGGGTGAGAAACAGTTTAGCAGGAAAATCGTGTGTCTAGATTTTATATTCCTATTTTAGCTGTAAAAAAATGGAGCAAACTATGTTAAACTTGCTAACTTGTTCAACTATGTAAATTGCACTAATCAACCGAACAACAACACTACTGCTATAATTTGCACATTATTTTTCACAGACTATATATACTAACTTATTGGAAGTTATACGTTTACTTAATGCAAAATCTGTACTTTTCTGAATATTCGAATTATTTAAACATCTTTTGCTCTATTTGCACACTACAACTTGGATTTAACACTTTATCTGTACCTAACCTTAAGGGGCCTATAACATGCAAAATCAAGTTTTTGGTGTTTTCAACCAACTGGTAATGCAATTTTCTCATAAAACACCCCGCCACAGTGGCTTTTCGCTTAATTCACACATGTCTGAGTAATCCTCCTTAATCCTGCGCTCTGAGCAGCTGCATCTCCTCTCCTGGAAAACGACTGAGTTTTCAAATTGTGACGTATTTTATGTCACTAAGTGAAAACAAAGAAGTGCTTGTGGTGTCTGCACAGCCCCTGCAGGCGGCTTACCTCTGTCTGGTAGAGTTGCAAACACACCACCCCCCTTCTCAAAGCTCATAGTTGCTTTGGTTTTACCAGCTGAAAGAACTTTTTTTTTTGTGAGTGGATTTTTTCCTTTCTCTGTGAAAACGGCTGTTTGGCAGCATGGATTACAGGATTTTATTCTACATTCCTAAAGAACAGCAGCTGGATCAAAGAACAAAGATGCCTGATGGAAAGAGAAGAATGCAGCTACATGCAAATGCTAATGCGTGTTAGCCATTTATCAAGCTGCTTATGTGATCTTATAACAGCATTATGTGGTTAATTAATTGATCTGCAGCATCTCAGAGAAACGAGCCGTTTTACACCACGGTCCAACATTAACTAAATGATACAAGGTAAATTTTAGGACAAATTAATGCTGTATAACATTTAACATGTTAACATTTTATCATATATGTGTCTATCCCAGAAGTTGAAAGCTGTAAAATAGCATGATGTAGCCCTTTTAATAACTGTACAGTACTCTGTTTTTTTTCCTGTAAAAATTGTGTGTATACAACTGTGATCACGCTTTTGTATTGGAGGGATAGCAATGTGGTTTATGTGGGGTCATTTTAACCTGTAAAGCACTTTGAGATGCAATTCTTGTATAATAAGTGCTTTATAAATAAAGTTTGATTTGATCTCTGGGTCAGAGAAACGACTTCGCCACCTCTACGGTTCTGACCACATTTATAAAACTCTGCCTAGAATCCTCATGTAACCCATATCCTGCTATATTATTAATACAGAAAATGCCTTACTTGTTTTGTCTATATCTGGCTACGAGTTTTAACCACTGTCTGTTCCTTTAAGTTCAACTGGGTGTCATTACCATGAGTCATTATTCAGTTTTATCATCACAAATCTATTGGAATCAAATTATAATTTTGTCTCTGCATTTGTTTGCTGGAAGCATATTAGAGACTTCAAATGCTGTATTTCTTCTTAAATTAAGAACGTTAGTGGGAGTTTTGCTTTGTTCTTAAAATGAAATGGAGGTTTTTCCCTCTCCAAATACCACACCGTGTCATGAAAACTCAATATCAGCACCAGGTACGCTTAGAAAAATCACACCTAGGCTAAGCAAAACAAATTTACTCCCGCATAGAAATGTTGCGATCAATCAAACTTTTAGTACATACCACAAATCTGACAACTTCTCACGATTCAATTCGATTCAGATTCTTGGCGTGATTGTTTGACTCAGAAGCGATTCTCGATTCAAATCGATTTTTTACCTAATCCATACTCTTTCATTCATCTGCCACGTTTCTGTGATGTAGTGAGCCGTGAACCTAACAGGGCTCTGTGTTAATTTTTTCAGCTTATAGCACTGGTGCTACAGAGGTTGTTGGCTTAGTAGAACAGAAAAAAACAAGTTCTAGCATCAACACAAAATGTATTTCACAATCTCTGTTGAGCGAAGGGAGCTGGTTCAAAATGTACAAGATATCAAGTTGCAACTGGATATCAAAGACTTTTTAAACAAGATTTCTAGTCCTTAAAAAAGATATTTGAAGAAGAAGAAATTAATAAAATGAATATAGTTTTTGTTTGTTCTTTGGTACTGTAGTATGCACCAAAAGTTGCTCATCAACCACAATTAAACAGAAAATTATGGCTTTTGTTATTATTTTCAGTGATTTTGTCAAGAGTTTTAAAAGTTCTAATGTTATTGAACTTAGCGTATATTTCGGACTTCTTTGAAAGCGCCACAGTTGTGCAGCTCTGCCGGATGTTTGTGTGTGGCTTATATAAAAGAAAGTTTGCTTTTATATACTTGCATATTTATACAAAAGTAATAAAGTAGCTAAGGGTGTCATTAGCATGGAGAGGACCTTTCAGATGGCCCAAACATTTGCCTTTAGCAGGACGGGGCTGGCTGATTTTTCTCTTTAGTCTTAAGCAGCTACAGCTAGTTAGCTAACACGTTGGTAGCGCTTCAAGAACGTCACACTATGGAGGCCGTTGCCGAACCAACACTACGCACAGCGAATAAATGGGCTGTACACGTTTAAAAAACTTATTTTTAAGAATCGAAACTGTAACATTTTGGTTCGATCCAGAGTATTGTTAAATGGGAATCGATATTCGGATGTGAATCGATTTTTTCCGGCACCCCTAGCACCCAGTGTCCACTTTATAACGCTCACTCTCAGGAGATTCTGGATCATATTCAATGTTTATCTATATAGAGCTTTACTCAGCCAGAAGGGGGACATAGTGCTTCAGAGTTAAAAGAAAAAAAATATAGTTTGCATGTTGATGATGTCATCAAGCTGTGCCAAAAATACCTTTAATCAGGTACAAAAGGATACTGTTTATCAGTGTTTGTCTTCAGACTAGATAGTGAAAGCTTAAAGTATGTTTTAATAGAAAATATGTTTCTTTTCGTGCAATATTAAAGGTATAAATGAGTAACTAGCAAAACTGACCATTTTTAGTTGTATTATTAAAAAAAATCTTTTTTAAATAAATGCATTTTGCATAATAAATATTTTTTTCAAAAGCCTTTTTAAAGCTTTTTGAAGTTGTTCTGCTGTAATGCATCCTGAAATTGAGAATGTTCGTTTGCAGTCATTTTGACATCTATAAAAGAAAAAAAAGAGAATGTATCGCCATTAGTGCAGACATTTCCTGGAAAATGTCATCAAGATCCACAAACAACCTTTTCAGTAATGCTGTTAACAGACAGACCCTGGGGAAAACATAGCCTCCTTGTCAGAGGTAATAAATATAAAAAGTTTGAATTATGTGATTATTTCTTGTAGAAAGAACAACATTGGAATAGAAGCAACTAGAAAACAAAAAACACTCCTAGGTATATAAAGCTTGACAGAAAAGGAGTGTTTTAAGGAACTTTTGATCTGATTACATAGATCTGATAGAACTGCGGTCGGGATTCATGATCATGGGCCAAGAAATCTCTAAATTATCCCCCCCATCCACAGGCCAATCTTCATTGGGCACCAGTGAATCCATTGTGCAGCATTACACAGGAGTGTCAATGTAGGATTAATGTTTCTACTCATCATAATTAAGTGAAATCATATAGTATAATGATATCATTGTTAAAGGAAACAGTTTTCCAATCAGATTCATTATTCTAAATTCAAATTAACCATGTGTCGTCTTTGTCTAAAACGAGGGAAAACCGTGAGGTCCTTGGGGTGCTTTAAGTTGGGCACATTTTTCTGTCCCGTTTTTTAATATATAAAACACAAACTGTGTAGAAAGTGACCCATGCAATCTCTTTCCACTGGACGTGTCAGCAGCACGTTTTACTCGTGTATTCTGCTGCTTGGCCCTTTCCACCAGGGGGCGTCAGCAGCACGTAGCAGCAGGGAAGCAGCCGTCACCGAGAGAGTCCGAAATCATGCGAGATCAGCAAAATCACGCGTGGTTTCGTCAGTAAATGCAACAGCAAGCAGGAAAAAGACTACAACATGGCTCCAAAAGGTCTGTGTTTTATGTTCTGTCCGTTTTACATTCGCCAACAAGTTTATGTTATGTCAGGGAATATACAAAATCACTTAATGACCCTCCTGCGACCTACTGACTTCTCACGGGGATAAGGTAGTAAAGTAAAGCTACCGGAAAGAAGCACCTTTGTTTTATTTTGAAAATTTCCGGATGCCGAGCCGTCTGATTTCCTGTCTTCCCCTATCCAAAATGTCGAAATTTACACGTTTAACAGGCGTAGCGCCTAGAAAATAGGACTTTGATTCGACATGACGCTCCTGTGACGGGGCAAACTCGTGCTGCTGACGCCTCCGGTGGAAAGGAGGACTCAGAGCTCGTTTTGTGTGTAGGAAGCTTTAGAAACAAGACCCCTGGTTCTTCACCGGCTTCCTAAATTATTTCAACCGAGTGGACAGAAGCACCATGGCAGCACTATCGTTGGTGTGGGAAGCTCTGGAAAAGTTAACACAACGCCCGGGTGGAGAGACGACAGCAGAGTCCGTCGTCCTCCAGAGAGGAGAAACGTCTCAGCGGCCAGCAGATTCAGCATGAAGTCACGCAGGAAGCTCAGAGAAACGACCAGAAACCCACAAGCTTCCGTCTGACGCTCTACAGGCCTCGGGTCAAAGGTCAAAGGTCATGAAGGTTTGCTTGGAGCAGGTTGGACCAGCAGCAGAGTTTCTATTCATATCCTGAATTCTGGGAGCGTTACAGTTGAGTTCCAGGGAAGCTAAATATTCACACCGCTTGCCTTCTGCAGCGTCCAGCTTCCCCAGAACCAGAACCAGACCAGCAGGTTGGTCAGAACCTTCCCAGAATCCTGTTTATTTCTGCAGTTTCTAGCAAACCAAAAACAGTTTTAATGTCTGGTAATAAGTTTATTCTGGTGGAAAGGTCCAAACTGCAGCAGTAGGTTCTGTATTTGTGTGTCTACATATCTACAATAAATCAGCGGGCCGGTTGCTAGTTTTCTGCTTTATTTCCGGGTCATGATCTGACCTTTTCCTTACGAATCTGAATTGGAATCGGATCAGAACCACAGTGAACGAGAGTGAAAATATTAAACCACTAAGGTAAATTATACACAAGACTTGGTGTTTTTTGGAGGGATTGAGTTTTCTCCTCATGCTAATAGTTTCTCTACCGGCTTAGAAGGTTCTGATCGCTTTGGTCTCGTCGCCTCAGGCTCTACTGGTCCGAACCGTCACCTTTAACCCACTCCTTCATAATTTTACTACAAATGTTTCCATGGAAATACGACTTTAATAGAAATATTGGAAAATAATGCCCTTTATTTTTTTTGCCTGATCAGCAGCTCTAGCTATTTGGACCCAACTGAAGTTAAAGCAACATGAGATGCACCGTTTGATACGGTTCTAACATACTCGTTAACATTAACAGATACTTAAAATGTGGAAACTCTGCAATAGTGTCACCGATTTTTATTTTATTTTTTACTAGACATTTTAGCTTTTTGGACCAGGAACCAGCTTGTGTTAAAAGCTGTGAGCTTTCTTCAGCAAGATCAGTTAAAGGAACAGTGTGTAATTTCCGGCCAGTAGGGGGCAGTGCATACCTAAATTATCACAAGCATGCAGTATCTGTGTCTTCAAGTAAGAAACTCAACAACAGAGGTCCAACTAGTGCTGTTTTTAAACGCTCAGTTCCCTGAGAATGATCTATTTGCAGCAACATGACGAGCACATCAGTCTCTCTTTCATCGCTTGGAACTAGCGAAGAGGTAAAAATGTATTTATGGAGAAACTTTTTTCCATTTTGAGGGGAAATCAATGTTTTAATAGCGGGCGTTATCCGTGCGCTTTGTCCGTCCGGGCTCTTGTAGAAGTAAAGACGTCATCTAATATGGTTTTCCCCTGAAAAGAGGACCCGCGCCTTTGTATTTTAAAACTGATTTTTAAAGTCATATTTTATAATATCGCCAATATTTTGCAATTAATGTGCTTTACGTAATTATTATTACATCATATTTTAATGGCTATTTTCAAAGATGTACTGCAAAAACTACACACTGTCACTTTAATGAACTAAACCTGTTTTTTTTACTCATTTGTCCTTACATTGTTGTATTTTCTTGATTATTTTCTTATTGTAACTGCTCATTTGTATTCTAATCATCAAACTGATTCATGCTGTGAACCAGTCTTAATCATGTAAAGCACCTTGAATCGCCCTGTGTTGAAATTGTGCTACACAAATAAAATTGCCTTGCCAAACCTCCGCGATTTTCCTGGGTGAGTCCTGAATTTCACAGCGGCTCCAGAAGATCTCCTTGAGCCAAAATTCTCCTGAATTTCTCCCGATATGTGACGCCGCCGCATATCATGAACACTCACTGTTTCCTATGTGAGAGGGATCGAGAATAAAACATGTTGCATCTGCATTCTGCCAGGGAAGGTGCTATGGGGCACAGCTTCCTCAGTCCGGTCATGAAAATCCATCATCTTTAAGCGAAAGTCGCCATTTTGAATCCAAAATGTGTCGCCTAAGTGAAACATGTGTTTGATGAGGAAAACAATCAGCTGTGATTAGTGGCGCACACCACAGCAGCAGCGAGCCGCAAGTTTTCAGGAGAACAGTCTTTATGTGGCTGACAGAAGTTGTAGCTTCAATTTCTTTTTACATCCGCCGAGTTATTAGGGATTAAAATCTGTAGTTAGTTTCCTTTTATTGCGGTTGAACGATGGTAACTTCAGCAGCGGATCAAGGTTCTTTATCCAGCATAAAAATTAACAGAATCAATGCTTTGCTGTGACCAAAGTGAGAATAAATACTTTCACACTCCTGACACAGAGACTCCTGGGAATTTTCAGAACTTGATTGATTAATGAGCGACTGTTCCTAAACGTTGAGCAGGACCGTATCCAAAAGGTTAATAACGAGGGGCTAGAAGGGGCCCAGGGTAGGTCTGTGGCATCAAAATAAAAGAAGAGATGTTCCTTTAGCGGAGCCCCAATCTGAGCTGGTCATATTTCACAGCTTTTATCTGTTAAAATCACATTGAAAGTCGTGATTTTCCTAAGGTTTATGGGATAATTTGGACTCTTAACTCTGCTAATAATGCCTATTTTTTCAAACAACTAAGGGATTGGAGGGATAAAAGAAAATCAGAAGTAAAAACATTGAAACTTTCATGCAACGTTTCCCAAAAGCTGCTGCAACAATCACAAAAAATTGCCACGTAATCCTGTAGGGAGTGTTTAATTTGTTAACTTGTATTATTGCTGTGACTTTTATTGACTTTTATTTTGTGAAATAAACACTGTAAAATAAAATTTAAGTCAATTTTTCTTTTCTTTTTACCCCCCCCCCCCTTCCTGAGGTTTCAAGACCGCCAAGTATGGGAACCACAGCAGGTATTCCTATTTTAAAGGCAACTGTTAATCATGTTAACTGTTATTAATTCTCTGTTCAGATTGTTTGCATTGAATATTATTTGAAATGTATAAAAAAAAGAATCACTACTGGATATGTATTAATAAATTGAATGATTTCTGAAGCTTAGCACCAGATCCCCACATAGGATGGGATTTTTTTTACCCTTTTGGTCAAAATTATCAAAAAAATAAATAAATAACATGTCTAGTGCGACCTCTGACCCAGACATTCCTCTGCAGCTGCTCATAACTCGAGAACAGGGATTTATGCGCGACTTCCTGTTCAGTTGGGACGATATTTGAGTTAATTTTCAGGAAAGTGTGTCAAGTCCAGAACCGACTCCCACCAAAGTTCCTGAAGAGTCTGATCGCCATCAGAGATGCGTTAAAAAAGCCGACACTGACGCACGAGCGGATTCTCAGGGTTTCATCCAGCTCTAATCACGGTGTCATCCTCTCTGCAGGAGGAGAGACTATTAAAGCCGGGCGAGCCTTCCAGGAAAAAGAGACGAGTCTTAATTAGATCTGAGGCTTGAGAGGCCGAAGACAGCGAGCGGCGGCGAGGCTGTCAGGAAGTCGGGAGCTGGATGGATGGAGGTCAGCGGCGGAGTTATCCAACAGCAGTGGGACGCAGCGCCGGCCCCTCAATCATCCGCCTGCCTGCCTGAGACGCCCTGGTGATGGAGCCCAGACGGTTCCGCTGTAATGTGGAAATATGAAAGCAGCTGAAACCTCATTAAAACCAAATTCTAAAAAATCTCATCCGGGTTGTTTTTTTTCTTCTCCCTTTTTGCTGCAGCAGGAAGAAAGCTGGAGATGAAAGTGAAACATTTTTTGAATCATCTGGAAGGAAAATGACCTCCAGATGTTTTATTCATGCGTTTGTTTTTCATCGATGTCACCTGAAGGCACGCCGACGTTTAATGTGAAACGTTAAACAATCATCTGAGGCGATGTTTAGAGCTGAAATATTCTGTCGTTTGAGTCACAAAAACTCAAACCAAACTAAATCCTCTTAGGTTAATGCTCGACTTTGTTTTAATTCCTCATTTTCTGGTTATTTTGTCTTTAATAAATAATGTGGGGCCTCATGGATTCTTTTATTCATTTTTATTTCAGACCTAACACTAAAAGCAGTTGGAAACCTTTCGGAGAGCGCAGCAGACAAACATTACTCACTAGAGGCCAGAGTTTGGGGTTGAGGAAGCGAGGCGATGGAGCAACAAGCGGCAGTTACTGAAGGAGTTTCACCAACAGCCTCCTGAAACATCGTGTTCTCCTCATGTTCTCGGTAGCTGAGCGGTGAGTCACCAGCTCGGCTCCCCGACTCGTTCCAGCACGTTACAAACAGAACCACGTCTCATAACGCCCGTTTGCTTTCTGATAACGCAGAGCATCCAAGCGTCTGGAGCAGGAGTAATTCGTTCAAATTCATTTTTCTCTAAATTAAAAATACTAAAATACTTTCCTGAGTTCTATTTATTTATTTTAACCAATCAGAAATAAACAAACATTTATTATTTTAATAAAACCAACAACTGAATCAGATTTTTCTGTGTCTCTTCTCAGTCTTCTCAGACATCCAGACGGTCGTGGCAGATAACTGCTTCTACCGAGCCAGGTTCTGGTTCTGGTTCTGCTGGAGGTTTCTTCCTGTTAAAGAGCAGTTTTCACTCTCCACTGTCGCTACACGTTGGTCCACTGCAAAAACTGTCCCTCTAAAGCAGTCAAAAAATCTGGTTTCCAGCTAAAAAGTAGGCCTACATTGATCTTTTTTTAGACTTATAAACTAAGCAAGAGCAGAATAGGTTAGATTATTAATCTAATTTTGAGTATTTGTTTTATTTTGAGAATTCTCACCAAGCGCAAATTGTTTTATTTCATTGGCAGATTAATTTAAGAAGCTTTAGACTACGGAAACCCTTAAAATACTTAATTATAGTCTAAAACCTCTCAAATTAAGTGAAATAATCTGCCAATGAAATAAAACTATTTGGGTTTGGTGAGAATTCTCAAAATAAGACATACTCAAAATGAGACTAATAATCTAACCTATTCTGCTCTTGCTTAGTAAATATTTCTCAAAACAAGATCAAAAATACCTTTTAAGCTGGAAACAGGATTTTTTGACTTTGTTAGAAGGACGGTTTTTGCAGGAGGAGTGAATGCTGCCAGTCAATGACTGGATGCAACGTGTTGGGATTCCTTCGATAGAAAACTTTTTAGCTGATTGGAATGTTTGAATCATTTAATTGAAATGAGATTCCTTGTCATGAAAATATAAACTAAATCGAATTTTGGTAGAAAATTGAGGGCCGACTTGATAGATAGAGCTGTGTTGAAATAATCGAAAAAAATCGATTCTGAAAGAAATCAAATCGATTCACAAGTTCGAAAATCGATTTTATTTTTTAGAATAGTTTGCCCTTTTTAAAGCTGAAATGGGAAGGAACAGTCCAGACGGCCATTTTAAGTTTTGTGTCTGACAGGGTTAATACAGTTTTCCATGGTGAACTGTTACTCATCCAGTGTTAAGTCATTGAATTTCTGGCATATAATTAAGATAACAGTAAAAAAAAAAAAAAAGAAGCTTTTAATAGCACTGACCGATATCAATAATGAATTAAATCAGATTGAATCGAATCGATTCCAAATTTTGAGAATCGGAATCGAATCGATTGCTGAAATTTGAATCGATACCCAGCCCTGTTGAGAAAATCTGTTAATCAAATTTTCTGTTTATGAAGATTTAATTTTTGGCAAATTTTGATTTTCTTTTTTTAACCAATGCACTTCTTGGACTTCCATAGATCAGAGTGATGTCATCCCCCCAGGACCACCATCTTGTTTTTAAAAGGATATTTTACAGCTTGTTTTTAGTTGGACTATGAATTCAGGTCAGCTCCTTGAAGGGCTGGTTGAATAAAAAAAAAAAAAAACAGGTGTTGGAAAATATTTTTCATCACTTGCAATTTGCTTTCAAGAAAACATGGGTAGAAAAGAAAAGCCGATTAAAATATGAACCATAAGAAGGTGTCCCAGGTTTACTCTTAATAAAAATAATGCAGCTCTCATGTTTGAATGAATCTTTGTGGTCCCACTTTCCATTAACTTGCAATGAGAGCTAAATATAACAAAAGCCTGTTATATTAAAAAAACTAAAAGGTTGTATTTTAAGAAGATTTTAAATCCATGGATCTGATCCGGGGTTGAGTCGGAGGTCCAGAAATCCTCTCTCCAGCAGAGATCAAGCTAGACATTTTTATTGTAAGACATTTTGACCGACTGGGTCAAAAAAAATAAATAAAAAAATCTGCTCATAATCTATTTTCACCAAACAACTTTTAAACAACAAATGTAATTCTATTTATTTTGCATTCATTTGAAATATTCAAGCTGAACAGAGAACTACATGTAAAAAAACAGTTTTATGAGCTGCTGTGGCCTCAACACTCAGTCCAACAACTTCCTCCTGCTTTGCATGGAACCAAGAAGCACACCCATTTGTGCGTAATCAAATAGAGGGATTGTTGAAGAGGATTTGGATAGATGACTTCTCATTGGGGTTTAGATGTTGTTCTGTAGACTGAATCCGCACTCTGACGCCACTAGTGTTGGCTGTACTGGTTAACAACGAACTAGTTACTGTAACGATATTGCTATTTTAGAAACATAGTAGTGTAACGCGTTACTGGGCGAACACTGCAACGACTGCAATGGCATTACTTTAATGACTGATTATCTATTCTGCACGGAGCCCAAACAAGCATTTCCTGTATGACGTCATCAGCCCGTCACGATTAACGTACAAGACGCAGTTGCAAGATGGAGGAGCAGAGTTTAGTTTGACGGCAGCGGAGTTAAAACATCCCTAGATGGGTGGAAATATGGCCACTACTTTGAATTTGTTGTTAAAACATCTCTCCACTGCTGCGAATTCCACATCAAACCTGTCAAAGCATCTGGAAAGACAGCGTGGTGGTACCAAGCAGGTTGCAAAAAACACCCAGTAGTGAAAGTGAAGATGGCATTGCACCGACAACCAACCAACGGCGGCTTGATTTCCAGGAACCAAAGGTAACACTAACGTCTTTCATCGTGGAGGATGCATAGCGTTACATGCCGTTGGGTGTTTGACTTCAAACCTACAATTTACACGACCCAGCAGTTCAGGTAAGATGTTTTAGAATGACGCAAAAGTAGTGTAACTAGAAATGTAACTAAGTTCATTTCCAAAAAATTAATGTAATGGATCACTTTTGTGAGTAACTACACTGTAAACCCCAATGTTGAGATTACTTAGTTAAACCGAGTAGCTGAAACTCGATATTCTGATAAAAATTATTCTAACTCAAACGAGTTAGTTCAGCGTATTCTTTTGTTTTTACTAAAAAGTAACCCAAACATTTTGAGCGACCTAATAATCATATTTCCCAGGGTGCTTAGGGGCGTGTTTTTGACACCATGAGTGACTTGGAAGTCTGTTGTGTTGAGATTCTTATTGTGATCGATAATACCTTATATGATTATTCAAAGTGGTGTCAATATTAATACCACATTCACAGTGATTACAATTCTGCTCATCGTATCACTTGTGTTGAGAATTATTGTACTTAAGAGCATAAATATATAATGTATTCATGTGAGTAACCTATAAGTTCATGTCAGTTTTATAAAAGTGCATGACACTAACATCACTTAAGGGTACTTTATGCCAAATCTGTATGAAGCTTATAAATTAAACTTTCACGTACTGAAGATTTTTGAGTTGGCTTAATCGGTAAGTTTAATTTAAACTCCAAATGAGTTGGATATACTCAAATATCTGAGTTTATTAACTCAAAAAATTTGTGGCAATGATTGCCTCACTTTTTCTGAAGTCTGCCTACTTGTTGGGGTTTACAGTGTACCCCCGACGCTGGGCGCCACACTGCAGACTGGAATTCAAGCTATTATATAGAGTCTGTAAAAACAAGCCGTCTTAAAACTGTGTTTTCATGTCTCTTCACAACGGTTTAACGTAGTATATAGCTATTAATATTCTGTGAAGATAAAAAAAAAGAATACACAAAGAAAAAAAGAAAATAATGAAATGGTTCTTTCACGTTTGTCTAAAAAAACTCAGCCAGCCTCAGGGTTCTGCGGCCGCGTTCATGTTTTAAGCTAGCTCGTTTGCATTTTCGGTATAGCAGCTTTAAGCGCCACTTCAGCCGAACTTTTGAAATCCGGGAACATTTCTCCAGTCGAAGGGATCGGAAGTGGGAAAGACTCTCTGGTCGAGCCGTCTCTTTAGTGGGGGCTAACCGTTTCTAATGCGCTGCAAAAGCTGCCCAACTAAACAAGACCAACAATCTGGTTTCCAGCTAAAAAGTATTTCTGATCTTTTTTTTTAAGAGTTATATGCTCAGCAAGAGCAGAAGGTGTCAGATTATTAATATTAATTAGAGAACCTGTGTTTTATTTTGGGAATTCTTACAAAGTGCGATTATCTAACTGCACTGGAAGATTAAAATACTAGATTTTAGTCTAAAAATTCTTAAATTCAGTGAAATACTCTGCAGCTGCAGTAACAAAAATTACACTGAGTAAGAATTCCCAAAATAAGAGCTATATTCTCTTAATAAGATTAATAATCTAACATCTTAGTATATATGTTTTAAAACAAGATCAAAAATGCTTTTTAGGTGGAAACAACAGAGTTGGAATTGGTTAGGAGGACAGTTTTTGCAGTGCGACTCTGCGTAGCTTCAGGACTTCCTCCTCAGTCTGTCTGTATTTAGAATCACAAATGCGTTTGGGATATAAGCGTACTTTATTTTTTGTTTTATCTTATTTACCACATTTGCTCCTCCTCTCTCTGCAGACGCCACCAGGCGACCATCTGCTTTTCGCGACTGCGCCGCTCGCAGACGGACGAGTCCCAACAGAGCACTCTGGGTTTCATCTGAGGCTCAATGAAAACTGCAACAGTTTGGTAGAAAGCACGGACATTTCCCACCTGATCTAAGTTTGCGAGACGTTGTGTAATCTGAGCTTTGATTTTGCCCGTATCGACATTAAAGGATCGGTTAAACTTCTGCTTTTTTAGGCTGAACGGTTCTGGTTGTTCCAAGTGTCTCGACGTCGTTTTGTGATCTCGACGCTGCCGCCCACCTTCACCGCTCTGCAGGGGAGGAGGTTACATAACCACGCCTCTTCCTCATGTTTTATCCTCCTCCTCATCTTCCTCAAACATCTCTCCATCTCCTGACCCGGAATCCAGAACGAATGGAAGTTTGCTTCGTGTCTCGATATTAAATCAAAGTTCTGCAGGACGCACTGAAAGACGCACTGATCCGACTTTCTCCAGCCGATATAGATTTTAGGTCTGATTCTGGTTTTTTTGTGATGTAGGTATTACCCGGGCTTTCCACTGGACGTGTCAGCAGCACGTTTTACTCGCGTATTCTGCTGCTTGGCCCTTTCCACCAGGGGGCGTCAGCAGCACGTAGCAGCAGGGAAACAGCTGCCACCGAGAGAGCCCGAAATCATGCGAGATCAGCAAAATCACGCGTGGTTTCGTCAGTAAACGCTACAACAAGCAGGAAAAAAAGACTACACTATGGCTTCAAAAGGTCTGTGTTTTAAGTTCTGTCCGTTTTACATTCGCCAATAAGTTTATGTTATGTCAGTGAATTTACGAAATCCTTCGAATTTTAGTGGCGATCCGAGGTAGTGTAGACGCTCCCGCGACCTAATGACTTCTCACGGGGCCGCACAGGTAGCAAAGTAAAGCTACCGGAAAGAAGCACCTTGGTTTTATTTGGAAAATTTCCTTTCCCTATCCAAAATGTCGAAATGTACATGTTTCACAGGCGTAGCGCGTAGAAAATAGGACTGCCGCGTATATTTAGAAAAGTGCTGCGGCACGACGCTCCTGTGACGGGGCAAACTCGTGCTGCTTTCGCCTCCGATGGAAAGGATTATATTGATTACAGCGGTGGCTAACAGACGCGCTGCTGCTCTAAGGTGCTGCTGACGCGTCCGCTGGAAAGGAGGGGTTACTATTAAATTAAACTTAAATTAAAAGGTTATTATTTATGCATCAAATCAACTTTCCCTCACCTGCATTTCATTGTTGTTAAATCGGTCAACAAATTGTTGCTGGACTATGTGGATGATCAGAGTTCTGAGAGCTGATTGGTCAGTAGTAGGACGATCGGGGGAGAATCTGCTGATTCCGATCTCTGGGTGATGGATCGGTGCATTCCTAGTTAAGAAGCTAAAAAAAAGTTTGGGACATGTAGCGCTTATTAGTGAGTTTTACCGGAAGACAAAAGGAGTTTTTTCTGCATTTTGTGCGAAAATAGCTGCAGAGTTAAGAAAATCTGTTGAAATGAACAAATTGAAGCACTATCAGGAGGTATAAAGTGGGTGAATAAAAAAACATGCTAATTAAAACATGGTTAATTTGAGATCATAGAGGCTTTATCTATGACTGCATTTAATTTTTCAATGACACACACAGCATGAGCCGGAGAAACTTTAACTCTACGTCAGATTGGACGTTCTGCAGGAAGATGACGGATCATTACTCAAGATTCTCGCGTTTAGAGAAAGTCTTTCTGGATTTCTGGAAATCAGGCTAGTATCTTCGGATATTCGGTCCATGTTTTAACATCTCAGCCGTGTCCTGTGAATTTATTTAGTTTCCAGTCGCTTCCTGAACAAAAAACTCCCACCTGAGAACGTCAGACCAACAGGTGTCAAACGGGACCGACACTAAACATGAGGAGGAAGCGACGGCGAGGAAGAGGAAACTTTACAGGGAGGGGGAGAAGAAGAACCCCGCACGGACACAAAGCCGAGCTGCTGTACCTGATCTGATGAAGAGGAGAAGTGGAACGCTGCTCTTCCCGCAGGCTTCACAGGAGAACACCTGACATTCCTCACCCAGACGCACAGCGTTCCCGAACAAAAACCACAGAAATCCCAGAGCTTCCTCAGAGAAGCGGTCGGAGAAAGACGAGCGTCCGTCCTCCCTCTGAGCTCTCACTTCTCACTCCTGCCTGTTTTCTCCTCCGTCACCGCTGCAGCCCTCCTTCTCTCCTCCTTCCTCCGCTCCGTCTCTTTAATCCTTTCTGTAAATCAGGGGAAAGCCCTCCCTGCTCGACTTCCCCGAGCCGAGCAGCGGAGCGCTCTCCTGCTATAAAAAGCCAAACAAAGCTGGATGAAGCGCTAAAAACAGCACAGCTCTTTAAACCCTCACATGAGATTACACCCCCCCCCACACACACACACCGATCGATCTGATCTGTGCATCGATCCAACCACTGCAGGCTTTAATGAACATTTCATCTAAAGAAGGGGAAACCGACGCTTTCTTACATCTTACATTTTGAGACAATAAAATAAATTCATTACAATAATAAAATCTAAAAAGTATTTGGAAAATACCAATTCTGCGAATCATCTAGCTTAAAAAGAGGAGAGGTCTGTAATGTTGTTAAATTTTTAACTGGGGGGATCTGAATGTAGCAAAAAGGAATCCAGTAAATAACTTTTATTTTATTTTTTCTTATACTTTTTTTAAAGAATATATTTGTATAATGGTGCTGAAATAAAGTTTAGTTATTCATTTTTTTAACCAAAAAGTTCTATTTTAGTCTCATCTGACCACATTGCCTTCTCTCAACCCTCCTCTACATCAACCAGATGGGCCTGGAAATGTACCGGGTTAAGCAGGGGGACCTTTCGGGCGCTGTGGGATTGACCCACCAAGCTGCTCCCATAGTGTAGATTGGCTCGTCCCAGGCTTGTGCAGGAGTACAATCGTGTCCCTGCTGTCCTTTAATAGATCTTGGAGTCCGACTGTTTGAAGTTGTGGACAGGTATTTTTTTTAAACAGATAACGAGTTCAAACAGGTGCCATTAATACAGGTAACGAGCGGAGGATAGAAGAGCTTTTTAAAGAAGTAGTAACACAAAATTTTTTGTTTTTTGTTGGTGCTAAATATTTATTTTCTACACCATTATACAAGTGATTTAAAAATCATACAACGTGATTTCCTGGATATTTTTTTTAACAGTCGGTGGGAGCCAAATACTTTTTTTGTCCCACAATCAGCAGGTCGCTGAGGCAGATTAAATCCAGCAGATTAAGTCAAATTTTCAGGAACAACTAAAGTGTATCAGTGAGTCTGCAGCGAGGAATCTGTCTTTACGAGGCACACCTGACGCTCGGTCTGACTCACACGCCGACGCCCTGCAGCCTCACAGCTCCGCTCGTACAGTTACAGGAGGGAGGTCTGCGCCATAACAACCAATCATCAGCCTCCTCCTCCTCTTCCTCGGAGATCGACGAACCGAGGAAGAACGTCAGCCAGAGCAGAATTCCTCAGAGATTTTCCCACCCGAGCGGCTCAGAAATCGCCCCTCCTCCTCCAGGATCCCTACCCATGGCAACAGCAGCTAAAGAAGAAGACGTCCAGAGTTACGCAAGAGGAGGAAGCTTTGCCAGCAGGCAGCACCCTCCTCCTCTTCCTCCTCCTGCAGATATTTCCACATTAGCCCTCTGGATGTTTACCCCAGGGTCAGAGGGCGTTTCTGCCCGGCTGAGCAGCTTCCTTTTCGGAAAAATCGATTCACCAAACCACCAGGAGAGGCTCAAAATGACCCAAAGTTTCTGCAGAGTCCGACCAGAAAATAATATAAAAATATTGGTTGGACTGAAAATCTGTAAAAATGCAGCAAAGAATGTTAAAGAAACTTCAGAGTGGATCAGACCAAAAGTTCATGTTCATGGATGAACTCAATTAGAATGATTAGCAAAAACGATTATAGAGCACATACTACCAGCTTATTTATGACGACAATATTATTTATTATGTGGAAAGCTAAACTGATGTATATTTAGTTTATTTTGTTTGCATGGACGACACTGAAACAAAAGTGCCCCTCTGTTTATGAAATTATGGAAGCCTTTAAACGAAGAAATTCAATTTGCTTATAAGTTAAAAACGATGCATAAAGATAAAATTATGAATGCGTTCATACAAGGTGAAAACAATCCAACCTCCACCCTGGATTCTGCCGTTTTGGTTGAATCTCTGAACTCAGTGCACTTTGCGTTTCACAGATTTACCTCCATGATTTGCATTTAAATTAAATCACATATTACATTTTCAAACAAGAAATAGAAATATCTATTTTATCATGACACACAAACTTATTTTAAAAAGCATGTTTTTAAAGGTTTTATGGGTTTCTAATGAGTAGAAGTCAGCCCAATAAGCATGTTCCCTTTTACCAAACTTACTATTTCAGTGAATTAAATGTAAATGTGAATAGACAGTAAAGCAACATTTTTATGGTAACATAATTATTTTCCTGTCTTCTTTAGCCTAAATAAAAAATATGATAAAACAAAAAAGGTATTATGTATAAACTACCTTAGTCTTGTTCAGCCCCGTAACAGCAAACAAATCTCCCCGTTTAAAAACAAAAGTTCAGTAAAACTTTTTTAGCACCCAGGAAGTGACATATTTATGATATTGTTTTTGAAAAAAATAAATAAAAAATGATTTTCTTTAAAAATATATATCAATTTCTTGTTCATCTCATATACTTCTCCACACACTAACTAATGTGATAACTTTTAGCTAAAATCTTAAACCCTATCAGAAAACTGCTTCAAAACTATCAAATAGCAAAAAAAATATTCTTATAAAAGTTTGAGATTTTATGGCTTAGGTGAATAAACAAAGTATCTCGGAGATGCAAATATTCCTTCATCAGATGCAATGTTCAGTCAAAGTTTCAGTAATCAGAGATCCCAAAGTGCACCGAAATCAGAGAATGACCCATTTAGCAACTGAAAACCGATTCCTGAGCTCTTTGTTACTTTCAGTCTGTAAGCAAGGTTCTGTTTAAGCTACTGGGAATGTAAAAATAAAGATACGGAATGTGAAAACTATTCACTATTTGAGTAAAACAAATTTTATTCTAATTAAAAGTCACTTGAAAGTAATGATTACAGTAAGTTCTTTAAAACCGAAAGAGTAAGAATAGACTTTTGGGTGACCATAAATTAAATTGGAAGACGCGCATTAAAAGCACCGAAATAAAAATATCGAAAATCTATTGGAATATCATAGATATATTATTCCAAAAACATGACTGTCAGGTTAATTGATCACTGTAAATTGTCCTTAGGTGTGAGTGCGTGCGTGGTTGTTTGTCCTGTTTGTCCTGCCCTGTGATGGACTGGCGGCCTGTCCAGGGTGTACCCCGCCTCTCGCCCGTTGACAGCTGGAGATAGGCACCAGCACCCCCGCGACCCATTAAGGATTAAGCGGTTAAGAAAATGGATGGATGGATGGATGGATAAATATATTTTGAGTCAAAAGTCGGTGCTTTTACTCTACAGTTCCCTCACATGATGCATTGTTTGGAGATATGGGGAAACACGTAGAAAACCAACACCAAACCTTTTTACATGTTACAAGAGAATTATCACAGACCAACAACTACACTATTAGTGGCGTTACAGTTGTTCAAATGTTAGGATCTGGTTAACTATAAAACCATATAACTAATGTACAAAGTTAACAATAAAGTACTTCCTCCCTGTATGGAGAACCTGTTTAAAATTACCTCAGGGCTGTTTAAAAATGTCTTTGAAAGAACTAAAAAAAACCCGATGCATCTGTATTAAGGGTGAGTTATTGGAATAGTTGTAAAAGAAAATTAAAAATGTGTGATTCATTTTTTGCATTTAAAAATAAGCTTAAAATAAGGTTTTCTTCATGTTCTTGTTTAGCTTTTATTTGCTACTTTCGTTGATATCTTTGAGGTTCGTCGATGTTTCCTGAAATATATTATTGACAGTGAAGTTATGGAATGGTGCTGATGCGTGCAAAGGGTCGGTAAATACGCTGTGCTTCAACCTACACCTTCTCAGTCAATACTGATTATAATTGGCTTGTTTTATTTGCCTTTTGTTTTATGTTCTACCAACATTTGCGACTGAAAAAATAAAAAAATATATTTAAACACTTCTGTGTTAATATCTCCCTGCTTACACCAATAACAGTAAGTTTTTTTAATAATTGTATAATTTAAAATATTTTATTCTGCATTCAATCTCAAGTGTCATCAGAAATCTTATAGTCAGACGGCCTGCATGGTTCGCTAAGAATAAATGCATTATTACAACGATAAGCAGCACAGATTTATTCCAATAGTTTTTATGTAATCATATGTGTGTGTGTGTGGGGGGGGGGTTACATTAGGGCTGCGTTGAAAAAAAATCAAATAAAATCACAAGATCGATTCTCAATCAACTCATAAAAGTTCTAAGAATGAAATTGATTAACAAGTTCAAAAATGTGTTTTAAATTTGACCCTTTTTTTACACTAAAATGGGAATTAATCATCCAGACAGCCGTTTTAAGGCTTAGTTCTGAAAGTGTTATACAGTTTTTTTTCTGGTAATCAAAAAAACAATCCATTAAAATATATCTATATCCTTCTATAAATCACTCGATAGAGACATACCCAATTTTCAGCGTAAGCAGGCTTCATAAATGCGAGCAGAACTTTTCCATAAAGCAAAAGTTAAACATAGGATGGACGTATAGCACACTGATTTAAAACTACAGAATATGAACAAAAGACTCCGAGTTTGTTTGCAATCTTCGAAAAATATTTGAGGAGCTGAGAGGTTGAAATGTTGGGCGATGTGAGCTGCAGGACTGATGGGATAAGCGCTGTGCGTGTCTGAACATGTCTCAGGGTTTCCTAACCAGCGATCCCGACCCGTTGCCTGCCCTCTCGGCTCTCCCTCCGCGTCCGTGGGAGGTTCCAGCGGTCGGACACAAGAACAGCACCTGCAGACCCACATTCATCCCGCTCAGTTTCCCTGGCAACCCCTGCATCGGGCTGTGCAAACCATTAAGCAATGCCAGCTCTGCACGCACAAACAGAGGCGCCCCCACACAGCCAGCCTTTCAGGGTTTTCCGGCTGGCACACCACCCCTCCTCTTCCTCAGCTTTCTGAATTTATTTAGTGGCAGCATCTCCACTCGCCTCACATTTCCCCAGAATATTAAAAAACCTCCGCATCCTCCCCATCCTGCCTGCCTGGCCCGGACTCGTGTTGGGGCCTTCGCTGCAGATCGCTGCAGATGACACGTTTCCTCAGGAGTGTGTTTCAGCTCTCCGCCTCCTCACTGTGTCATCAGCACATCTCCGACTGATGCGACGTTCCGCCACCGCAGGCAGGATTTATTCCACCGCCCTGGATCTCCTCGCTGACGTGTGCAGAGGCAGATCCGGCACTCGGTTTTCCGGGCCTGCAGAGGAGGAGGTCACCGCTCGTTAGCTGGTCAGTAAAAGTTTACGCCCAATAAGTCGACTGATGAAGGACACGGAAACGAACTCTGGTCCAGGAGCTTTACGAAGCCGGAGATGACTCATCGTCCTCTGCAGAAGACAACATCGGGTTCCCTCAGAGCTCAGGAATAAACACAAACACGACCTTTAGAGGCAAGCCATGCAGGCGGGGTCGGCTGCAGGATTAGTCAGACCGAGAGTCTGCAGCGGCTCGGCGAGAAGAGACGATCAAACGCCGGCGCGGGGCGACCGCAAGGCCACGATGAAAACATGAGTGTAAAGGTCAACAGGAGAGCTGCAGCATCGACATCGGTTCCAGATTACCAGCCCTAAACCACCAGCGACAAACCAATCCAGAACATCTAAAGAGACAAATAAGAGCCAATCGGACGCTGCATTTAAAGAAAAGGTGAACGCTGACCAAAAGTAGAGAGGAACCGCAGGATTATTCTGCTCTCCTGGTACCAGTCAGGATTCCAGTTTAAAGACCGGACGATATTTACAAGGATGGAAAACAGGATTATTTCCCAGCTGATAAAAAGTCAGAATCGAGCAATTATGAAGAATCTTTACGGTTATTCTACCATCTTTGCTCTGTCTTCTCAGAGCCCCAGACGGTCGTGGCAGATGACCGCTTGTACTGAGCCAGGTTCTGGTTCTGGTTCTGCTGGAGATTTCTTCCTGTTAAAGGGGAGTTTTTCCTCTCCACTGTCGCCACATGATTGCTCAGTATGAGGGATTGCTGAAGTTGGAGTCTGCATGTTCAGTGCCCAACCTCAGATCAATGACACAACGCAATCTGCTGGGATTCCTTACATCGAAAACTTTTAACCGATTGGAATGTTTGAATAATTGTATTGAAATTATTTTTCTTGTAAAGAGCCTTGAAATGACGTTGTTAGGAATTGCCTAAATAAACTGAATTGCCATCTACCTTTTTACTGAAATATTTCTCACCACCAACAGGATGGGGGTGGATGTGCAGCACTGGCAAAACCTCACCCTGGCTAGGACCCAAATACCGACATACCTGTAGTAAAAGAGTTTCAATGACACAAACAGGTTCTGGGTAAAACGAAGGGAGAAACCAGCAAGGTGTGACTGAATCTGAACTGCTTCAATACTGAGGACAGGGGGAGGAATGACAGAGAACTAATCAGTGAAAGCTGATGCAGATGAGAGAGAGAAGAGAGAGAAGAGAGGAAATGCTGGGAAGCAGAATGGCAAAAGAAGAAAAGCAAAGGTATAACCAGAAAACATAAGAGAAGACTAGACAGAAAATATTAAATGCATAAGGCAAGACGCGCACAGAGAGGTAACTAATAATGATGAAATCAAAGTAAATAAAAAAGAACAAAGGAGCACAAGAGAAACTCAAAGTAAAAATGGATGTAGCATGAGAGGGAAAACAGAAGGAAAAGTATAAACAATAGATAGAAAGAAACTCCAATCAGCCAATGGAATTAATGACAGAAATAAAAGTAACAGAAAATAAAAAAATATGAGCTAAGAATATCTGATCAAAATAACTTAATGAAAAAAAAGTAGAAACATCTCATCACTAATTTCCATTTTGGGCCAAATCAAGCAGATGAATATCCTTAAAGTAGGGATGCACCGATACCGATGCTGGTATTGGCCCCGATACTGCCTAATGTACTGGTATCGGTATCGGCTAATGTTAACCGATACCATAAACTGATACTTAAGATATTTGTTTTTAACTTTAAAATTTTAGCTTTGTGGTGATTTTTATAAATATTTCATGTTTTATTTAATTCACCATCATTTCTTGTAACAAGCAGAGAAGAAAATGAAACCCGACTCCCAGTTGATAGCACTTTTTTTGTGTGGTAGAAGTATCGACATCGGTACTGGGTATCGGTAAGCACTCTGATCCAAGTATCGGTACGGTATCGGTTTTGAAAAAAGTGGTATCGTTGCATCCCTACCTTAAAGGTTCAGTTGTGGGAGAAAATATAAATGATATGACTTTTAAAATCACCCCCCGCATTCCAAAATTACCTCTTAAAATGAAATAATCCAACAACTTTACATAATAGTGTGATTAAGGATTGTTTAAATAAACATAGATTTTATTTTACTAATAAAATTGTATTGGGGTGCACAAAAATGGAAATTATATTTTCTACCTATAGGGTTCTCTAGAGTTTTGAGGGCCACGTAAATGGCCATGGAGGGCCGGATTTGGCCCCCAGCCTTGAGTTTGACACATGTGATCTAAACGATCATGACTTTTGCTTTTTTCAAAGATCCAAACAAAATGTGACAACGTTCTAATTTCCCAAGCCAATGTTTCATTCATGACAGAATAATGAAAAGAGGGAAAATGTTCAAATGGAAAAATGAGCTGGGAGAACATTTCAGAACTTAAGTTAAAAAACTTCAAAATCTGCAATGCAAAATATCACAGTGAACATGACCACAAAATAAAAAATGTGAGATGGGTAAAGAGGAGCAGTATATATACATTTATTGGACACATTTTCCCGCTTATTTTCATTTTAAATTAATTGGTTGAAAATAGGGATGCGTTTGGAAAGAATCTGGCGATACAATATGTATCACGACACATTGACAACGATACGATACTTTGTGATGTATTGCGATACCGTGATGAAGATTATATCTTGTGATTTCCAAAACTGAATTTAACTGTAGAAAACATGTCAGAGCATTCTAAACACTCCAACCTGTTTCATATATAACACATCCTGTTTTATTACAAAATCTAGTTGATCTTGAAAGAGAAAACAGCCACCAACTAGCGGTTGTACTTTAAATTGTACTACAACAATTACCATCATCATTAATGGTTCCATTCAAATTCTTAAAAAAGAAAAAAATCGATACTTGGCTTTTGAATATCGATACAACATTGTGACAATATATTAGCATATCGATATTTTCTTACATGTCTTGTTTGAAAACAAATGTTTGCATTGTGTAGCTTTAACAGCCTCTCACACAATAAATGGATCAGATCGATCCATTGATGATTTAAAACTAGACGAGTCCAGACGGCTCTCGTTGTTCGCTACCCTGAGGGCCCAGATGTTCAGAACCAGCACTACAACATACAACATGAAAAAAGCGGAAGATCTCACGGTCTTCAATCTGTCATCAAAAATTCATTTTGCTGTGTCTGAGTTTATGAACCGGCCAAAATGGTTCCCAAAGAAGTAGCTGAATTAAGAGTTTCTGCTACCGTCAGAAAAACAAGGACAGCAACGACAACAGCTGTTTTCCTTTTTCCACTCGATAGATTTTTTGCTCATAAACACTGGCAGGTTCCTCCCTGTCCCCAGCTCTGCGGCTGTGAAAACGAAAGCTTCTCTGAGGTTACCTCGAGTTAAACCCGACATCCGTGGATGGGTTTCGGCCCGTCTGTTGTAGTTACCGTTGCTAAAGCCCAGCTTGATCCTGCCTCTGGGAGAGAAGTTCCCTTTGTGTGAAGGAGCTTGCTGTAATTTAAGGGGACCGCACGGAAACACTGGTTTGGCTGCCTAAGCATGACACAACAAGTAAGAATCCAGTGAGGGTGTTAACTCTTTCTGAGCACAGTGTTTACAACGCTGAATGTTGGCAAAATTACAGGAGCTCACCCTCATTAACATACAGTACACCAAAGGTCAACTAGGTTGCCGGAAGGGTTAGATTATTGCCTGTTATTTATTAACATGAAACTGGAAGCAAATGACAAACTGAACAAATTTTATAATGCTATTTTTTTTATAAAGTTCTCCATTCAAGTGGAATTAAAGTGAATCCTACAGAAGATTTTGTGTCTCGGATCTCTGGAGTCTAATACAAAATGCTAAAAAACATAATCTAGTGACTTTTTATACATAAAGCCAGTATTTACAGGGGTTATGGACCACATCTGCCCATGAATAGCATAAATCCACCCATCAGCGGCAAAAAATGTAAATGTCGCTCCTTTATTGGCTGCTTTGCAAAAGGTATTTTTGCTTCCCAAGCTGCATCATCTTTATATGGATACGCTCTACAAAACAAATCTATGAATAGATGGGTTTTTCTTAAGTAATTTGGAGTCACCTTGCTCAGAAAACCTGAAAATACGGAACTGCCAATAGCAGCAGTTTGCGTAGAAACTAGTTGACATTGAAAACACAGCAAAATGTAGAAACAAACCGGCAAACACTACAAATGATGGAATTCTTCTGAAACAAAAGAGGAAACGACAAGCCAGAGAATAAATCTCAAGCCAAACAAAGAAGATGTTAGAGCGGTTAGAAACAACATTTTAGCATAATTTACTGGCTACAAGCCAGTATAGTTACAAGCGCACATCAGATTAGTGAGAAAACGTCAAGCTAACACGGACAAAAGAAGCTAATGCACAAATTACAAGCCAATGCTAAAACAACACGTTAACATGAAAACTGTAAATTAACATGGAAACTGGAAGCTAACATGGAGACTTCAAGCTAACATGGAAACAAGACGACAACATGGAAAAATGCGAACTAACATGGAAACTGCAAACTAACATAGAAACTCTAGGCTAACATGGAAACTACAAGCTAATGTACAAACTGTAGGCTAACATGGAAACTCCAGGCTAACATGGAAACTGGAAGCTAACATGGAAACTGCAAGAAAACATGGGAACTCTAAGCTAACATGGAGACTTTAAGCTAACATGGAATCTGGAAGCTAATATGGAAACTGGAAGCTAACATAGAAACTGGAAGGCTAACATGGGAACTACAAGCTAACATAGAAACTGGCAGCTAAAATGGGAACTCTAAGCTAACATACGAGACTTCAAGCTAACAGTCGAGACTTCAAGCTAAAATGGAAACAAGAAGACAACATGGAAAGTGCAAACTAACATGGAAACTTCAAACTAACGTAGAAACTCTAGGCTAACATGCAAACTGCAAGCTAACATAGAAACTGCAGGCTCAAAAGCGGATTGCAAGCTAATAGATAAAGTACAAGATAGTGTGGAAACTACAAGAAAATAAATGTAATAACCAAATCATGCTCATTTTGGTTTTATAGAAAATGAATCTAGCCTAGAGCTTCTGGCAACCGTGGCTCAAGTGGTAGGAGTTCCTCCTGCAACTGGTGGGATGATCAACACCCCCCGCTCTGTCTGTCTCGGTCGTTGTGTCCTTGGGAAAAACACTACACGCGTCTTTCTTGCCGGTGGTGGTCAGAGAGCCGTGGAGCGACTGTGTGTCCCGCAGTGCATTTTCTGTCTCCACCACCAGCGTAACAATGTGTGTGACAACTGTTACTTTCCAAGTAGAAGATTTATTTACACAAAGGAAAAACATTCCTCAAACACTCAAACTAGTAATAAAGGAAACACTACTGATTAAAACAAATGTATAGTTAAAATAAAGGAACACAAAAGATTAATAATGCAATAAACTGAGGAACCATGGATTCTGTTGTGATACAGGCATGCAAATCAGACTCAGGATTCATGGTATTTTTTTGTCTTTTATTTTAACTCTTCATTTATTTTAATCAGTAGTGTTTCTATTCTTACTAGTTTGAGTGTTTAAATGTCATTCTTCCCTTAGTGTAAAAAAATCTTCTACTTGGGAAGTAACACTTGTCATTTCTTGTTCAACACACACACATATTGGAAGGTTTATGACCAATACACAATAAGAATTCATTCCTTCAGATTTATGAGACTGATATAGAAAATAGGCTATTAAAATAGTTCCTGGTAGAACCAGGTGGTGCCTCGAATAATAATAATTTCTATAAATTATTAGCTTTATTGACTGCCATAAGCAGTCTTTGACTATAAATAGCCAAATATCATATTTTTATTTAACATCAACAGTGGGAAAACTAAGAGTTGACATAGAAGCTACAAGCCATTGTGTAAACTACAATTGTTGCTACAATTAAATTTGCGTAGCCCCTTTGTTTTCTTTCCACAGAAAGTACCCAAGGCCCAGTTTTTCTAGTGTTTTACTGGAATACCGTAACCGTTCGATCCCAGCCTTGTGGTACTGCACATGCTCTGTTTAAGGTCACAAACCTTTCGGAACCTGTTAAACGCACCACCGTACATGTTGAACTCTGTTGAACTTTTTCTTACGTTTGACAGAACTGTTGCCTACCTTAGTTTACAGTTTTCTTATTTAGCTGGGTTGTTTTAACTAGTCATGGCCTTTCATAATAATTAATGTCAATGCATTTACACAGAAGCAATCCAAAATATATCATTTCAAAACATTATACAAGTCATTCGAATCCAATCAATTTAAACGTTTTCTATCGAAGGAATCCCAGCAGATTGCATCGAGTCATTAACTGGCAGCATTCACTCCTCCTGGACCAACATGTATCGACAGTATATGCAGTCGTTGTGTCTGTGACTTCGCAGCTATCCCTCATACTGAGCAGTTATAATAATTATAACCGCATAATAGTGGTTTATAGGGTCGCTGTGGAGAAGAGGTGCAGTAGGGAGGAAGCACTGGTTGTCTGAGGCCATCCTCTAACTGGGTTGTTGAAGCAATTTGATTTTATTAAATGTACAAAATGCTAGTAAAACTGCTTATTATGAATAACTAAATCTGACTACATTTGATTATAATTGGACAGGATATGAACTGGACTTGTGGGAGGGAATGTAAATGTTTTTCTGTGCTTGTGCGATCGCCTCTCAAAGGAAAACCACGGCTTTGACGCTGCTTAGAGACCAGCTGGTGACAAAGCAAACAGAAACTCAGGAGATCCTCACTTCCTGTTTCTCTGGCCGCAAACTGCGTCAGGAGCCCCGTCTCCTGCTGCAGAGGTGTTTTCAGTCGTAGCAGAGAAACAAATGATTTTCTCTCATTTATAAAATATTATGAATGAATCTCCCAGCCGTCCCAAGGGGCAGAAAGATCCACAGATCGCCGCAGAGGAAGGGTTTTCCTGCTCCAGGTTTCAAGGGAGGGACAGAACTGAGAAGATTCCTCTGCTCGTGTTTACAGGCTGTGGGAGTCTGTTAGTTTGGAGATAAAAATACAGACAGGGCTGCTCCCACGTTCAGCAGAAACACAACTAAGCCATGGTTGCTTCCTGACGGCTGTTTGTTTGTACCTCCTGCTCATTCCTACAGTTTCTGTTTGTCCATGAAGCTCCATGTTGTTGCAAAAAAAAACAAAAAAAACGGGAGTTTTTTTTTGTTGCTCAAATCTGGTTCATCATCAATCTATTCATGTTCTCCATTTATGCAGGAGTGACTCAACGGGTCCCCTCACCTCCTTTTTCTCAGTAACCTCCAGTCCATGAAAAGGTGTTCTCATGTAATCTTCCTAAATCTGACCCAAGGCGAGGAAATATTATGTCTACACATTATAGCACATTTCAACAATAACAAGGTGATTCAATATGCTTTACATGATTATGTGGTAAAGAAACAAAGAAAACATGATAAAACCATGGAAAGCAAAAGCAGAAATGAAAAGTAAAGAATGAAAGGCATAAAAAACACATTGGATAAAGTAAAAAAACAGCAATTAAGCGTCATAATCGTTTACTACTCTAAGAAGAAGAGTTTTAAATTTTGATTTAAAGCAGCTCAGTGTTTGAGCAGCTTTGCATCCATCAGGAAAGTTTGTTCCAGATCAGATCTAAATCATAATAATTCTTCCAGGAACGTCACCTACGCTGAACCTCCATCATCTAGACCTCCTAACCTCGCAGAGACCAGAAGGAGCTGCTGCCTTTCTCCGAGCGAGGAAGCTGGAGTACCCTGGGAGAGCCCCGCATGAACAGGGAGAACATGCAAAGTCAATGCAGAAAGATCCCAGGCCGGGATTTGAACCAAGGACCTTCTTGCTGAAGGCCAATACTGCTACAGACTGCGTCACCGTGCAGCCTACAGTTTTAATAAGGTCAAAATAATCGATACCTAGATATTAATCTAAACTAAAACTGGTATCGATATTTTTGACTCGCAGCCTCGCTTGTTTTTGTTTAAGTATTTTTGTGCTTTCTGAATGCACACGTTTGACTGACAATGTTATTTTAATATGTTTTTCCTTTTCACATTTTTAGTTGATATATTTTCATATTGAATGCAGTGCTTTTTCTTATTTTAAGACCTCATTTTATTTTTAAATTGTTTCATCACTTTTTATTTCATCAGTTTTATTGTGTGCACTTTTAAAAACACTGCTGATACTGGAAAAGTTTAAGCAAAATTGTTGACATTTCATTTTTGCACTGTAAACAAAGATAGCTGGATAAAAGGAATGATATTTTGTGAATCTACTTGTTCAATTAATTGATGGATAATCCAATTACAATATATTTCATAAAAATGTCCACTCTTTTCTCAATCACGTCCTCAAAAGCTGACTTCAGCGCTCCGTCCTTGAACTCAGCTCCAGTGTTTTAGGCTGAAGAACTAAAGAAGCCTCTTGGATTAGAGACAAAACGTTTTCAAGACAAGAAGAAAAGTCCAGTTGCCTTCATTTAAACTCTCAAGGTTCATTAGCTCGTTAGCTTTAGCTTCAGCAGATGGACTTTTCCTTCTTATACACAAGGAATGTGCACCACTTAGACTTATCATCATCCCTCCATAGAACTTGGAAGCTAAAATAGAAACTGCAAGCAAACATGGGAACTCTAAGCTAACATGGAGACTTCAAGATAACGTGGAAACTGAATGCAAACATGGGAATTCTAAGCTAACATGGAGACTTCAAGATAACGTGGAAACTGGAAGCAAACATGGGAACTCTAAGCTAACATGGAGACTTCAAGATAACGTGGAAACTGAATGCAAACATGGGAATTCTAAGCTAACATGGAGACTCCAGGCTAATATGGAAACTGGAAGCTAACGTGGAAACTGTCCAAGAAACGTCCAAGAAACTGTCAACTCAGGCCAGCAGAAGAGAAAAGGAGACGGAAGAACATAGACATCCCATTTTTGGTGCGAGTTTCTGAGAAAATACGTAGGATATTTTCTAAACACAGCAACTACACCAAAGAACGGCTCACCAATCAGTAGTCTGTCTACATCTGAAGGACATAGGTCACTCTTTTGAAGGCAATGATGTACATAATTTAGGCTACGTTCACACTGCAATACGCTTCAAATCGGAATTCCCCCCCATGTGACTCATATTAGATCACTTTATGACAGTCTGAACGGCACAAATCAGATTTCTTTTTCAAATGTTAATGTTAATTGCCATTCAAAAAAACAACAAATAAGTCATATTTATCAAATTGAAACATATCTTAACTTCCTTTTTGATAGATTTTTTTGAGCATTGATGTCAGAGAAACATTTTTTTTTTCTGTGTACCACTGATGACGTTGTACCACGCTCCATGTAGATAGTAGCTGTTTCAGCAAGCAGCACGCATGGTAACCCTACTAATTTGGAAGTAGTTTGATCAAATCCTGTACGGCAGCAAAGGCTCATGGGATATTTTGTAAGTTGATCAAGTATGACAACTTGTGGTCTTATAAAGTGAGCAGATGTAAATGTGTGCATAAATCTACTCTACATGTTTCAATGATAATGTAATCACCATGCAGACTACTAAGTACTTATTGGGCCCATAAACACAAACAGCATCAGCAGTGAAAGAATAATCATATCGAAAATGTAGCTGGTTTTTTGAACAATGTAAAATTTTAAGTCAGACCCAGTGGTCCAAACTGAATGGGGGGGGCAACTTTGGCCCGCGGGCCCCACTTTGGGCACCCCTGCTTTAAAGTAACAACTATTACCGGACCAATCAGCCATAGGTGGGCGTTTCGGGTCGCTTCGGCACGCTTGGAACCAATGGAAACGCGCCAAAGCGTCTCGTTCCGTACCGTACAGGCACTAGTGGAAATGCAGCATTAGATAGAGAAGACAGATGGTTGGAGAGAGGAGTGAAAGAAGCCATTTATGTCAAACATTTGAAACCAACCGTGAGCAGAGGAGGCGGCCTCAGATTCCTCCTCTGACACATAAAACAGCTTTGAGTTGTTTAAGAGGTTTCACAGAAACTCACACCTTAAAGCAGCGGACCAAAACAGCACCTAGCTACTTAATTAGGGTCGTAGTCACCGTTAACGACACCTTATGGAGATTGCTTAGAGCTTACATAACCATGATAGCCTCATTAGGAATAACCATGGCCTCATCAGTGAGCCTTCACCAGCCTTACTTTTAGACTCCTATATCTGATACTCCCAATCACGTCTTTCAGAACTGGAGAAGCCATAATTCGATAAAAATTGCAGAATTCGCAGGGATTGGCTGAATTAGCATCGACAGTTGTGATCGCAACATCGTGAAATCCTGGAGGGACTGGCACAAAATGTTGACTCAGGGATAGAGCTAGCCCAGAGGTCTCCATCCCCCCTCCGCCAGAGCTGCCGCCCTGCAACTTTTAGATGCATCCCTGCTCCAGCACAGCTGAATCAAATGACTGAACGACTCTGGTAAAGGTTTTTTTTTTTTTCCCCTTTCTGGATTTATTCTTATTTGCTGAATTGGAAAAGAACAAGATAGATTTATTTCAGTATTTTTGGTAAGATCATTCGCACACATCTAGAGAAGACCAGAAACTGATATAGGAGGAACTTTACCGTTTAACTTTCTGCACAGAATTTTAACAAGTTAGTCGTTGGTTCTTTCTCATAGAACCGGAAAGCTCAGCAGAACCACAGCAGAGAGAAGAACTGATGATCCAAAGTTTACTTAAATAAAGGTAATGATTCTGACTAGATGGAAACGATCGCGTTAAACCTTCACACAGATTATTCATCCAAACCTCATCTGTGGTTGAATTCTGGTCAGACTGGCAGGTAGCAGAACATTAAAGGGACGATTTTAGCTGAATCTAAATAGTAACCATGAAACAGCTGTGAAGGAAAAAGGTTCCGATGGATTTGAAACGGATCTCTGTGGAAGTCTACTGAGGGAGGATCATCCTGAGCAGATTTTCCCCGTCTGAAAGCTCCTTCCATGATGGAGGAGCAGCACCTCCTCATCGCTCAGGTAGAACCCACAGAGGAAGCTCAGCGGCTTGGATGTGTACGTTTCAGTCACGATCTGCCAATCAGAACCTCTTCCGTCCTACCAGGAATGAACCGTTACATCTGCGACAATAAAAAAATAAATAATACAAGATCGCTGAGGAGCCTGTGATGATTTCACCAGAGCAGATGAACAAGAAACCCAACAGGAATGCTGACCTCATCGTTCCCAGCTTCACTTTTTACCCCGATGTTCTGCATCCAAGCCACGACAGAACCGGCACACAGGAAGCGTCTGTTTGCTGCATAAACCGAGGGACGCTCCGGTCTGTGGTTCCACGGCCGCACCGCTTCACACCCGCCGCGCGGCGCCACGGATTCCCCCGATCTGTGAGCTGCAACGTCTGCCGGCGGCTCGCGACGCCGCTGGACATCCGTCGGGCCGGGTGGCGCTCCGACTTCAATCTGCTGCTTCAGTCGTCCTCACAAACACGGACGATTGTGGGTATGTTGCAGGGCCATAATCTTTTATTCTTATCAAACAGTAGGGTACAAAAAATGTTTTTAGTCAGCCACCAGTTGTTCAAGTGTCCCACTTAAAAAGATGAGAGAGGCCTGTAATTTTCATCATAGGTAAACCTCGACTATGAGAGGCAAAATTAGACAAAAAAAATGCTGAAAATCATATAGTCTGAATTAAAACAATTTATTCAAAACAAATTATGGTGAAAATAAGTATTTATCACCAACAAACCAGTCAGATTTATTGACGGCTCCTGTTTGAACTGGTTACCAGTATAACAGAAACCTGTCCACAACCTCAAACAGTCACACTCCAAACTCCACTATAGACCATAGAGCTGTTAAAGGACACCAGGAACCAGATTGTAGAGCTGCACCAGGCTGGGAAGATTGAATCTACAATATATATCTAATATATGTTCACACAGATCATATTGATCAAGTGCAATATATATATATATATATATATATTTATATATATATATATATATGTTTATTAATTACTTTTTATTTGTACGTTGATTTATTATAATGTTATGTTATTATAATGTTAAAGTGCTGCTATCTGCACCTAGGGAGTTGTACTCCAATTTTGTTGTTCTAATTACAATGACAATAAAAGGTTATTCTATTCTATTCTAATAGGTAACCAGTAGAAATGCACCGAGCCAATGTTTTCGTTTCCGATACCGATATCTGAGGTTTATGATCTGCTGATACCGATCTAAACAGTTATCACATAAACTTTGCGCCATGAGGAAAAGGCACAAGGGATGCAATTATACCACTTTTTTTTACCGAAACGATACCGATACTTTGATCCGAGTACTTTCCGGTACCGAATACCAATACTTCTACCACACACAAAAATGCAATCAACTGTAAGACCGGTTTTATTTTCTCCTCTGCTTGTTACAACAAACTACATTGATGGTGAATTAAAAAATATTAATAACAAAAAGCTATAATAAAATTTTAAATGAAAAAATAAACATCGTTTATTAATGAAACACCGTTTATTCACAAATTATGGTGAAAGAACTCGGTTCTTTGGGGTCATTTTGACCCCAAAGCAACAATCCCAGAACCACATGGGGGGACCTAGTGAATGACCTGCAGAGAGCTGGGACCAAAGTGACAAAGGCTACCATCAGTAACACTACGCCGCCTGCAGCGCCAGACATGTCCCCCTGCTTAAGCCAGGACATGTCCAGGCCCGTCTGAAGTTTCCCAGAGAGCATCTGGACGATCCAGGAGAGGATTGGGAGAACGTCATACGCTCAGATGGAACCAAAGCAGCATAGCTACTGTGAAGCATGGTGGTGGAAGCATCATGTATGGTGGCATCAGTGAGAGCGTTCAGCATGACGATGATCCAAACACGTCACCATGGTAACGGAGGAGGAGGGGCTTCAAGGTCCCTGATTGGCCGAGCCAGTCTGCAGATCTCAGCCCCATAGAAAGTCCCAAAACATGGAGGAATGGGCCAAAATAGCAGCAACAGTGGATACCTGCTGGAGACCTACAGGCGACCTTTGACCTCATTGCTAACAAAGCGTATATAACAAAATATGAAATTAACTTTTTTTTATTGACCAAATACTTATTTTCACCCAAATTTTTATCTGACCATGTGATTTTCTGCAATTTTTCCCCATTTTGTCTCTCATATTTGATGTAAACCTATGGTGATAATTACAGGCCTCGCTCACACTTTTAAGTGGGAGAACTCGCACAGTTGCTAAATACTTTTTTCTGCCCCACTGCAGTGACTATCCGCTAATATTAATCATTACGACCTTACTGCGCTCCTGTAGTTCCCTACATCACCAGAACAATCGACACGTAAAAACCTAAACCATAAAGAGACTTTTAGACATAGAAACCTGATGACAAAACTTGTTTAACAGTTTTCAACTTTTCATTCCTGGTTTTTGGTTCTTTTGCACTCCTGGTTTTCATCCCTTTTTTAAAGAGTCCAGGACAAAAACGCGGAATATACGACACCGACTGCGTACCAAGACATGGACGTCCACCTGGAACGACTGCAGAGCACTAAATCAGAGAAGCTGCTTACAAGAGATCCCAGTGGGAGAATGTGTCCACAGAGCAGCACGGAGGTGGCGGCATCATGCTGACGGAGCAAACTCCAGGGCAATCCCGGCAGAAAAGGTTCAGATTCCGGCTGATCCAACAGCGTGAACACAGAACTGTTTCCTGCTCCATTTACGGACCAGAAACAGTGGGACGTTTCAGTTTTCAGACATTGAAGAACAAGCGAGGCCTGTCACATTGTTCACGCTGGGCGTTCTGTGTGATTAGTGTCTGCTGTGGCTTTCTTCTCCTCTCAGTTTCAGCTGAAAGCGTCCTTCAGGACGAAATGAGACGAAAACTAAAAACTCATAACTTAGGAAACGAACAAAGCAAAGACCAGAGAGGTTCTGCAACCGTCTACTGGACGCCTGATAACCAGCATCACTGAACGGCCCATCCAGATCCTGCAGAGATCCACAGAGACGGACAACAGCAGCAGGAAAGTTCCCACTCACCTTTCAGGTTCCTGGGGTGGTTCTGCTTGGTGCGCGGCATCTTTCAGCCTCGATTCACAGCTGCATCTTGGGTTTTACTATCCTAGCCTCGCAGGGAGCCGCAGTCTGGGCGCATCTGCAGGAAAACAAAAACCAACACACACGGATACTGTAAGCAGGAGAAGAAGAAGAAGAAGGGGAAAAAAAGCTCCCAGAGTTCAACGGGAGCTCCGATCCAAAACGATCCGTCAGCTTCTATCTGCTGAGTCCGAGGAGCAACAGGAGGAGCGGCGATTGAGACCCTGCAGATAAGGAGGCGGACCTGAAGTTAGGAGCACCAGAACCATGATGGGTTAACATCTGATGCTGCAGCAGCAGGACCCCTGCTTTGTCTCCCATCAGCACTGTTGCATAACTCTTACTACGGTCGGTCTCCTCTATGACATCACCTCCCCGCTCCTCATCCTGCTGCAGCTCCAGCAACAACAGAACCGCACAGATGCTCACCTGCAGCAAAGCTCTCAGTCCGAGCCGGACGGACATGCGCACTGCCCGTCTGCGCTTTAGCAGGGAACGCCGCGTCCTAACAGGTGACGCACGCTCACCTGGGGAGGCTTTACGGAGAAGCAAGACCCGACTACCCGCAGGAGTGAGAGCGCTGAGGAGGAGGAGAGGAGGAGGCGCAGCCCTGACACAAAAACACGAAGCAGCTGCGTGGACAGCGTGGATTCTGTTGCAACACGTGAACGCCCTGCGAGAGAGGGCGGAGTCAGGGAAAACCCCTCTGCAACAGCTCGGCCGGGACGCCTTCCTGATCCAGCGAAAAACACGGCGGCTCATGAACGCGCCCCGCGCTCACCGACACTCCGCACAGAAGCGCGGAAACGCGGCCCGGTGCAGCGCGCAGACTCTCCGGCGGCCCCGAGAGTTCACACCGGATGACCCTCTCCCTCCAGCACGCTGCGTCAGCCGGGGGAGAGGCGGGCGGAGCGGCGGGCGGAGCGGCGGAGGGGTCATACTCACCGAAGCGGGTCGCGCCGCAGGTTCGGTGGGAGCCCGTGGGGAAGGGGGTGGGGGGGGGAGGGTCAGGTCTGGTTCTGCTTCACCTTCTACCTCACTTTCAGACAGGCCCTCTGACGTCAGGGGGGTCCCGTCTCCGCCTCACAGACGCGAGGGGGGTCTCCCCGGCTTCGAGGGGGCTCCCGACGGACGCGGAGCCAGCAGGATCCCCGCCTCCGGGGCCCCGGTCCATCCGGGTCCAAGCAGCGACGCGCAGCCGGATCCCCCCTGCCGGAGCCCCGCTCGGCCTCTGCTCAGCTCAGAGTTCAGGACTGACGGTTTTCCCGGAGGTTCCTTGTTGTTAGGTCACGTTGTAACCCTCCGCCGCCACCGACCGGGCTTCCCCCTGCGCACAGCCCCGCAGCAGGGGCACAACAGCCGGGACGAGTTCCGGGGCGGTGCCGGCCGGAGGAGCCGAGGCCTCGACCAGGAAAAACCCTTCCCTTCCGCTCCCGGAGTGAATCCATCATCCCAAACTGTAAAAACAACACAGCATGAGAACAGACTGTAGGGAATCCAGAGTCTGGAGTGACCAAGAAAAAATACAGAATTAGATAAACTAAACCAAAACGATAAAAATACAGAAACTTTAAATGATTTAACATCTAAAAGAACTTGATAAAGATTCATATTAACATCTAAATCTACGTTTATGTGCCTGAAATTAATTTAAAATCATTCATTTAGTAACTCACTTTTATTTCTGTTTATTTTACTGATTATTGCCAATGTTTTTTAAAAGCTTTTTATAAAATGCCTTCCTTATGTAACATTATACAATTAATTAATGTTGGTGTATTGTCATTTTTATCCATACTGGGATGCAATAATACCAATGTTTTTCAGACCAATACCACAACATTTCAAGTGAAAAAAAAAAACATTTTCTGTGAAATTGTTACAGTTTCCACACTTTAATTAACGGTTAACTTTAACTTGTGTAGAACGGTGTCACCAGTATCGGTGCATTCCTAGAATATACTGTATTAACCAACAATTATTGCTCCAAACAGAAGATGATTATTTTACACACTGATATTGTGAGTGTGAACAGTACAGAAGCAACAAATCAACTCCAAACCATCACACTACCACCACAAAGAACATTTTCCACATGTTCATCTAAGTGATAAATAGACGAACAAATGATTTTATCAAATATTTTTGGAAGAACAACCTGTAGAATAATCTAAATGATGTGATGCTTAATCGTACCTATTATTAATTACTCTTTTTGTTGTGTTTCCAGGTTTAAAAAAAGTCTTCCCAGACTAATTAAAAGGAGCAGATGCCAAGTTAAAATGAATCAGAGATCCTGTTCCAAAGTTAATTATATGAATTTAATTTAAATATATTTTTTTTACTTTTATGCTTCCTAGATGCCACAAGAGGTAAACAATAACCGTCCTTGTCTTGATAAAAGCTGTTATTTTGGAGAAAATTTTGCAGAAAATCAGTTTAACAAATGGGTCATAATCTGAATCCGGTGGTTACTCAAAAATCCGCCAAAATGGAATCGTTCCTAAACCAGATGCAATCTTATGAATCAAGATTAAGAGATTTTCTCTTATTATTAATATCACTTTCTTTTATTATCACTGAGAAAATATAATTACTCACCTTAGACAAAAAAAAATCTCAAACATTATTAAGAATATTTTTAGTGTTTAGGTTGTTTAAAATCAGTTTTTTGTTACTGGGTTGAAGATTTTAGCTACAAGTATCTATTCTAACACATTAGTGTTTGGAGCAGCATATATCCTAAGAAAAAACAAGAAGTTTATAAAGATATATATATATAAATTAAGACAATCTTTAACTTTTTCAGGAAAATCCAATGTCATTTTTCCATTTAACAGGGTTGAAAGGTTGAGCTTGACTATGTCAGTTTAATGATGAAAACAAACAAATATAGGTCAGAAATGATGCCAATACTTGCTTTAGTGTATGAGCAGGAAAAGACCTGAGTTCTGTCACTTAATGGGTGCAGCAGAAGTTTTACTAAACAATAAGAGATTGGTATGTTGTTACAGGGAGGAACAGAACTGGGGGACACGATTAAACTGTTCTATTTTATGCAGAATTAATTTTTCTCATATTTTTGAATTTTTGGCTAAAGAAATAATTATATTATTACCACAAAACACTTCTGGTTATGACAAAAACCACAATAAATTTAAGACAAAAAATTAATATGCCAACAAGCATATATCCTTTAATTTATTGTTTTAAAATGTATTTTGTGATTTAGTTTACATGAAAATCTCTTTTAGTAAACTTGTGGGACCAAATTCAGAAAATCTCCCAACTATTAACCTGCGTCTAGATGAGATTCATAACAAGGAGAAAGAAAACAAAACGCTGAAGTGAGTATCTTATTTTAGGGTAACAACCGCAGCAGTTCTCCTTCAGTTAGCTGGCCAATCAAGAGCTGTAAACCTGACACTAACTTCAGCCCGACAGAAGCCGATGCTAACGCTAGCAGCAGTGTTAGCATTGCGGCTAGTTGGACGTCGTTAAGAAACTGTCTGGAGAGAAAAAAACGGTTGATTTCAAACCCGTTTTATCTACTTACTCATCGGCAGGAAGGCGCATTTATCGCCATCTTTGATTTACACCTGTGGGAGGGTGACGTAACAGCAGGCTCCGAACCCGTCCGCTCCATTTTAGGGGCGGTGTCTGAAATCTTATTGGATCAAAATAAGATGACATCACAACCACCTCAAACTTCTCTTTTTTATTTTCAGAGTAAACATGGAACCCATACATGTGTTTGGTGATTAAATGGCAATTAGCTGAATATGCTTGTTAGCTGTAGCGCTTTAACTGCTTTAAAACATTCAACTCAGAATCAGGAAGGGGTTCACTTCCAAATGTTTTTTTTTGGTACTCATTTTATTTATTGCTTTTGTGATTTAAAAGCTTCTGCGGATCATATGAAGTACAACAGGTAAATTATACATAGATTTTACTTTCTGTCCATGAATTTAGTATATTAAAAGAAAAAATGGAAAGGAAAAAGAGGAATATTACTATAAAATAAAGGTAAAACGGATCAAATGAGAGGTAAATTTCACTCTAAAAAGTAATTCAGGGCGCCTTTAGTCCTAACTTAAACATATACATTGTTATGAATCAAGTTCACAAATGCCGTTAGACTTTTTACATTTGTTACTTTTTGAGCTCTGTGCTTTTCATAGACACAAAAATCACAAAAGTGTTGAACAACAAAAATCGCACTAAATTTAAGACAAAAAATAAACTGCAGATGCTCATTTAGCGTAAACCATACAACTTTTTAGACACAAAAATTATGCCTTTTGATTCAATATATTATCATGACTTGTCTGAATTAAAAATTTTAAGTTAATCAAAAAATAACGTTCAAGTTATATTGACCTAAAATACAATGTGATGATGCGTAAGCAGCCTTAGTTTCCCTCTTCCGCTCAAAAAAAAGGTCCGGAAAAATCCGGCTCATCCAATGTTGTGGTGTTTGGAAAGTAATTTACAGAGAGCCGTCGACAATAACGTTACTGTGGTACCACGGTTCGGAACAATGTATTGGCTTAAAATGTTTAAAAAATGGCTAATTTTGTTAGCCACGAGGCTAAAGCCTAGTTTATGCTTCTGCGTTTTGACAGAGACAGATTGACGCAGCGCCATTATCCGTCAACGCAAGGGTTCTCCGTCACCTACACAAGGACGGACAGAGTAGAGGCCCAAATTTTAACTATCCGTCTCTGTCGACGGATAGCGTATGCATCTGATTGGTCAGTTTGAGCAACGACCAGAGATCGCATCCCCAGAACGGGGCTCTATAGTCTCTCTAATCAGCGTTTGGCATATTTTTCAATTCAATTCAGTTTATTTATATAGCGCCATTTCACAACAGATGTCATCTCAAGGCACTTTACAAAAAGAGTTATTACAATACAATGTTTAGTGTAGAAATTACAGAACCACAGAAGATTGCGTCGTGGAATTCTCAGCAATCCCTCATACTGAGCAAGCATGCAGCGACAGTGGGAAGGAAAAACTCCCTTTTAACAGGAAGAAACCTCCGGCAGAACCAGGCTCAGCACAAGCGGTTATCTGCCGCGACCGTCTGTGGCTTGGAGAATACATAACAGAGACACAGAAAGAGCAATAGAACTGATGCAGAAGTTTGTTGCAGGACGTGGAGAATTTTCCGTCACTGCAATGCCATCTTAGTCAGGGTCGTCAAGCAGGGCTAATCCGGAGCACCTACTATAATAGAAAACAGGTTAGTGCTTGAATTGACAGCACATCATGCAGTTGGGGAGAAGTAGGAGAGAAAGTAGGAACAGACCCTAATAATGTCCTAAACGACGCTGTGATAGCAGGCAGAGACGCCATGAAAAGTTAGCTCCCCCTGCTGTCCTGGTCGAGTAACGCTGAAAAAAACATTAGAGAATGGAGAGGAAGACCGGAGTACTATAAACAGAAAACGTCCCCGTTAATACGTCTGCGTCTGACTACAAATTTGCGGTCAGAGAAGCATAAACTAGGCTTAAGGTGAATTGCTTATGGTGCTAACCGCGTTCACTAATTTCTGTCTGTGAGCAACAAAAAGTACCAGCGGTTATTTGTTTTGCACACAAGTATGTAGATGTTTTTTGCACCATTTGTTTTGGATCAACTGGGGCAAAACTGTAAATGTAAGATGTTTTATAGTATAAATCAAATAATGAAATTTCTGCATTGTACTTCAGAAATTGAAAAGGCTTAACTGTTGTTTTGTATCTGTGAATCAGTTGTTATGAGACTGCTAATAAATTGAACTCTATGATAGTTGTGTGCAAAGCAGCTGGTATTTGTATTTTTTGAGGGGTGGGGGGGTTAGTATTTGTTGTTCAAAATAGGCATAATACTCAATTTTTCCACATTACACTTCCAATTTACGTTATAATCCGTTTTGATTATTATGGATATACAATATTAGTCTTTCAATGAACATGTAATGGGAACATCATTGAAAAGAGACCAAAATAAAGGCCACTATGGCCACAAAACCTTAAAAAAATAGAAACAGCTGGGGCACGTCTGTATGCCCCAAAGACTTATGGGTAATACGTTTGTGTTAATTTTAGAAGTTTCTGTTGTATGTTATAGTTTGTGTGCCAAAAATACTTTAATAAAATAAACGATTTTCCATATTTGAAAAGTAATGTTGGATCAACTTAATTACTTGCATTAATTTTGGCAATTATTAAGTTCATATTACTTAGAAATGTGTGTTATTATGACCAAAAAGCTACTTCACCGTACTCAAAACATTGCTTTGAAGTAACGTAAGTCTGCCAGCAGTTGGCTTAACTTAAAAGTTCTAGTGGAAAACATTATTTTTTTTTTGCTGCCCCAATGTTTTATTTTGTCGAATGTCAGATAGCGGACCACTCATCCATAAATGAGTCCATTTGTCTTCGTGGTCCTGCTGTTATTGGCTCCATATGGTACACCTCTTGTAGTTTGTTCTTCCACTGAGTAATGGTGGGGCCTGAGGTTTGAGCCAGGAAATGGTAATTGCTTTCTCAGCAATTAAGAGTAATGTTTTTCGTAAAATAACCTTACAGTTTAATCTGAAATGATTTGGGAATATCCCCAATACTATGAAGTTCGGCTCAAACGGTTTTATCTAGAATTTTTTTTACATTTATTTTACTTTGTATGTCTTTCCAACACTTTATTAATTTTTGACAGTCCCGAAATATTTGTATATGATCCCCCACGAGATCACAACCCCTCCAACAATCGTCCAAAGTTCTACCAAATTTGCACGTTATTAAGGGGGTTCTGATAAGTCTGACATTCGTTTTCCAGTCAAACTCTGGACTTTTCGTTATTTTATGTCCCTCAACATCTGTTCGCAGTCCTTATCCTTGATTGTTATATTCATTTCTACTTCCCATTTTCTTAATATCCAGTGTATTTGCATTACCTTCTTATTGTAGTATTTTGTAAGCATGGGAGACTCATTTACCATTTATTGTTCTTTTAATGAGATACATATGCTGCCAAATGTTGAGCAGATTTACAACAAATCAATTGCTGTCAATCAGTGTAAATCAGACGGGTGCAAAAAAACAGTCAAATTCAAAAATACTTTACCAACACTAACGAGGAATTAAATTTAAAGTTTCTTAAAATAACCATAGATGCTGATGTGTGTGGGCAGGAAGGTTTTCCTGTAGAGGTCAGGTTTACAGAGGCCCCGAACAAGTCTCTGATTGAAAACTGTTGCTGTATGACAGTCTGATGAATGTTCAAAACCCAGAGCGGAATGAGCTTAATTTATTCTTTCTAACTTCCTGGTTTTGATGCAATAGATGAAGGCAGACGAGACAACATGGTGGGCCACCATCTTGGATTCATATGAGCGGAGAACGTGAATATTTGGCCTCACCAAGCAGCTCGCATGTCGCACACACAGTGAGTGTTTCACCTCACGACGCAGTAAATATCAAACCTGTTCGATTTTTACCTCAACGCCTGGTGAAGTAAAAAATTCAGCGAAGGTTAGGCGCACACAGCTGAGCAAACAGACTTTCAGCTCAACAGATTGCTCTCGTGTGTGGGGATGGGTATCATTTAGGTTTTATCCAATGCCGGTGCTAAACAGCTTTTTTTTGGAAACGGTGCCGGTGCTTTAACTGTGCTCAAAATGGTGCTCAAAGAATCTGTGTACGGTTCGTTCTTTGGTTTTTTCGTTTCAAAATAAAATCAGAAAAAAAACGAATAATAATCAGTTCGTTTTTTCGTTGTTTTGTGTTTGAACCAAATTTGAAAAACGAAACGTAGAGAAAGAAAAAAGCGCAATTTTTCACAATTCGTAGGTTAAAACAAAAAAAAAAGCTCTTGTGCAAGGCTGCAAAAATCTGTTCCCCTGAAATATTCTGTTCCCCCTGCGATAGGAGCGCCCCCTGCAGCCAGAGAGGCGGATCCAGGAGCGGCCATTTTGGATGTCAAGGCCGACTTTTCTAGTGCTAAGTCTGACTTCCAGGAGTGCTTATAGTGGACATTTCCGACTCAGAAGTTGGGATTCTCACGTTCAGACAACAAATGAAATGCGGCGTCATCGGGTGACTGTGAGGCAGGACCCACCATGCACTTCACCCAGAGAGGCAAAATAACTGATGCATCCGGGGAGGAAAAAACACGTTGCCTCCGAGCAGAAAGACCCAGGAGAACGCAGGAGCTTCTTGCTTCACCCAGAATGATGTAAATGTGAAGAATCAGACAAATTACAGGCTGATGGAGAGATACAAAGGCATCAGTAGGTGAGCGTTTCCACTTTAAAAGCCTTCAAATCAAACTGTTATATATTATACATACAGTTATATATATATTTCATAAATTCACATATTCATAAACCCTTTTTAATCAGATTCCATCAAACTCTAAACCCAGAATCTACAAAGTCAACTAGTGTAGTGTGACCTTTGAATTCGCTCTCTTACTGCTGTGCTTCACATTTTCCGCTGCAGCCTCATCATAATAAACCGTTACAGCTCTGATAGGACGAGAAAGCCGCCTGCATGCTGGGAAACTCTGTCTCATGCTCAGCTTCTCGCGATAGGTGCGAGATAAAACCATGAAAGCAGCAGCGCTGGCATTCAGACGGCTGCTGAACGTTACTTAAGCTGCTACCAAACTGCTGCGGGATCTGCTGTCTTTAAAACGACTTGGGAGTCTTTTTCCTTCATGGTTTTGGACCTCATGGAAACACTACATTCTGCAGAACCTCTCACTGAAGAGGATTATTCAAGGTTTTTAGTTGGGGGAAGTCAGAATATGACCAAGAAAAAACGTTTTATAAGGTTCTTTTAAAAATCCATATCCTAATATGAGTCATTGTATAAAATTAAAATCTGCTTTATTAGGGGTCCTGAAGGATTAACTGCTAGGATCTTTGGGTTTCATTACATAAACATTCTTCCTCTTTCTGCCCCTTGTGCTTTTTATCTTTCCAACCACAAACTTTCTGTATATTTTATTGGTATTTTAGGCTACAGAGAGACAAAACAGTGCAAGGGTCTGCAGAGTCCCCCAGGGCGTCTGTCCTTCAACCTGTGGATGCATCACGCCTGAATCAGAGGGCTACTTCCTGAACCAACCTTTCCAGAACTTGCTGACACGACAAGGCGGTGATTTGGGTGTGTTGGAGCAGCGACTCATCAAAAAACGTTGCAGGAGGAATTCTAGCGCCCCGAGTAGAGTCCAGCTGAGAATGGTTTAATCTGAGTCTGACTGCATATGTTCATTAGAGAACATCTAACATAATGAAAACCAATGAACCCAGCAGACAGGCCATCGAGAAGTTTTAAGCACATTTATGGACTTTATGGAAGAGGGTCAAGGACTCTTAAGGTCCATAAGATCACATGTGGTGTTCCCCAGGGTTCAGTTTTAGGCCCAGTGCTTTTTAACCTGTATATGCTCCCTCTTAGCAGTGTCATCAGAAGACATGGAGTTAACTTTCACAGTTATGCTGATGATACACAGCTGTACATCTCCATGTCTCCTGATGACACACGGCCAATGGATGCACTTTTTAACTGCGTTTTATACATTAAATCCTGGATGGCAGAAAACTTTCTCCAGCTCAACCAGGACAAAACGGAGGTTTTAGTTATCGGTGCTGAGGGTCAGAGAGAAACTTTTACCGAAACTACAATCACTTTTTTTAATCTTTACAAGTGAAGAACCTTGGCGTGACTTTTGCCCCTGAGCTGGCTTTTATTCCTCACATTAAAAAAATTACTAAAGTAGGCTCTCATCACCGAAACAACATTGCCAGAGCCCGTCTAAATTCTCTCTCTAGGGCCAATACAGAGGCGAGGACTCAACTGAATCACCTGGCATTCCTTAAATAGAAAACCTTTAACTGATTGGAAAGTTTGTATAATTGTACAGAAATGTCTTTTCTTGTAAAGTGCCTTGAGATGACATCTGCTGTGAATTTCTAGTGCTGTATAAACAAACTGAATTGAATTGATGCACGCTTTTATCACCAGTAGATTCGATTACTGTAATGCTCTGCTTCCCAGTGTCCCCAAAAAAACGACCTCAAGTTTGCAGCTTCTACAAAACCCAGCAGCTCGTGTCCTGATGAAGACTAGGAGGAAGGAGCACATTATGTTGGTCTTAGAGTCACTGCATTGGCTCCCCGTGTGTTTTAGGATCCATTTTAAGGTTCTTTTAATGGTTTTTAAGCTTCTTAATGGTCTTGGGCCTTCTTATCTGTCTGAAATCCTTTTACCTAGTAAACCACCGCATAGTGGAAACTATTTTCATCCATGATTCTCTGTCAATATCTACCTGAAGATCCCTCTGCCATACAAACCTTAGACTTTACTCTGTTAACTAGAGGGGCAGGAGGAAAGCTGACGCATTATGAGATACTCCGCATATATTACTTCACGCCAGTTCGTCTTCATAAAATGGGTTTATTGGAGAATAATAACTATTAATGCTATATAGTCATGTACTATTATCCAGCCTTTTTGGAAAGTAATAATTAAGACAATGCAGGAATGGATTATCTGCCTGAATCTGCTCAATTCTGCTTATTAGGAGACAGGTCATGTGTGCCCCAAATATCTGAAACAAATCTGGCACTGGTTCTTACGGGTTTTATTTAAGCTGCTAGAGTTATTCTAGGCATTTGGAAGAGTCGGGATATGCCGGTATATAGAGATTGGGTCATGGTTATGACTGAGATTGCTTCTTTTGAGTTATTGATGGCTAAAATACATCATAGAAAATAATCATATTTGGATATTGGGGGGAAAAAAGTGATAAAGTTTCACAAAATCCAGGAGGGAATACATTTTTATGTATCCAAGTAGTATGCTGGTTTTTGTCAAATCTGTGCTGTTTTTTTTTTCTTTAAAATTTAATAAAAATGTACATTTGAAAAAAAAGAAATGCTTTTACCGTATGAACCCTCGTGGTCTCTGCGCTCCTCTGGCAGCCGTCTCCTTATCATCCCCAAAGTCAGGACACAGACTCATGTTGAGGCGTCTTTCCATTATTATGGCCCTCACCTCTGGAACAGGGGCCGACAAGGGCACCGCGATACATCCAATCCATGTCAGAGGTCTCAAGCGGAAGTTAGTTAAACATGTTAACTTTTTATGGATATAACTGATCCTTAATAAGTAGATGGATCACATTAGGTTTAGGCACTGGCCTTGGAATATTACAGTTAGGAAAATAGTAAAGTTCGGTTCGGGTAACACTCCTGGAATGTAGAAACCTCTGCTTGGGACTTCTGGATATATGGCGGCGCCGTTGTAACTGCAGTTGGGTTCCAACTCCGAGAGGATGCAAAAGGTCTGTGCACTTGCTTACTGAGTAAATGAACAACCATCAAACGCATTCCTTTGGCTTGGACATTGCTTGATTTGAAGTCTCCACGACTGTGTAAAGCCTAACTCTTGATGTGGCCACAGTGGCCATTTGAAAGGTTCGATTATTTGTTTGTTTAAGTCTTTATGGACAAATAGCCACTACACACGTTGAGCTGAAGCTGTTTTAGAAAAAAAGTCAGGACACAGACTCATGGTGAGGCATCTTTCTATTATTATGGCCCTCACCTCTGGAACAGGGGCCGACAAGGGCACTGCGATACATCCAAACCATGTCAGAGGTCTCAAGCGGAAGTTAGTAATGTTAGTTAAACATGTTAACTTTTTATGGATATAACTGATCCTTAATGTTACTACACACGTTGAGCTGATGCTGTTTTAGACAATAGTGAAGCGTCTCAAAAATACAAACGTGTCAAGCAATGCTGACAATAGCTACGTTTACATGTGCAAAATATCTTTAATACGATCATAGTTCGGATTAGTATTTGACATGTTCATATGCCCTGAAGAAATCTATCCAATTATGATGTGTTTACATCTAAAACACCGGAAAGGAAGTAGAAGAAGAAATAGACATCCTTATAAAAAAAAAAACATGGCTGCGTCCATTTGAAATGGAGGACGACGATGTTCTTCAGAGCGTGATTTTATCTATTTTTTCTGGTCATGGTTTTATATCCATAAGACTTTATTGTTATGTTCACAACTGAACTACAACTAAAACTTTATTTTCTAGGCCAACGTATCGTACGTCTACGAATGACTTACAGTAGCAGACATGCGCAGGAATGGCCTACATTTGGAATAAGACGTTAGATGCAGCACCGTTGGATTAACTATCAGAATAAACCACCGCTCTCAATCGGAGTGACATTTTGATCCCAATGAGTTTGTCGGTGCATCTACATTTTTATTCCTATCAGGCTTTTAAGACGGTTACTTTTTCCTTGTAAACTTATCTAATATTCAATCCCACAAGCTTTTTTTAGAATAGCGCCTTTGTTTATCTGTGCTCCTTTGTCTCCTTATCATCCTTAAAGTCAGGACACACACCCAGGATGAGGCGTCTTTCTGTTATTACGGCCCTTAACTCTGGAACAGACTGCCGGAGGACCTCAGGGCCGCAGAGAACGTTCATGTTTTTAAGAGCAGGCTCATAACTCACCTTTTTAGCTGAGCTTTTAACCTGTTATCATTTATTACACTCTTTTTAATTGCTTTGTGTGTTTTACTTGATATTTTATCAGTGTTATCACATTTATCCTCTGTCTAGTTTCATATTTTAAGCTGTTATTTTAATCTTCCTTGCAGCGTTTCCTCTGTGCGAGCCCAATGAATAGAGGTGGGGTGGGCGCCCTGACTCGGTGCCTCGGCTGCTGCTGTTGATGCAGATGGCGTTTCCTTACCTGGCTCATATGTAGTCGCCCCAGTGTGAATGAGGGTCGGGGCAGGGGGGTATAACTGTGATCATGCTTTTAATCATGCGGACGAGGGATGGGAATGTGGTCATTTTAGCTCTGGAAAGCACTTTGAGATGCATTTTTTTGTATCAAAAGCGCTTTATAAATAACGTTTGATTGACTGACTGGAGAAGAAAAACACAATGAGATAAGAAAAGTGTGAGAAGTTTCCCAATCCTGCTCCTCGAGGAACACTGCCCTGCATGTTTCAGATGCTCCCGCTGATTAACTGGGGGGCCTTTGGCTTAACTATAATCTTCTGTTCGAAGCAGGGAAACAGGCCAGCTCTGCGGGTCTTTTCTGATCAACTCTGACTGCAGCTGGTCCGGCTGTGAACCGCAGAAGTCACAAAACAGTGAGAATGTTTTTTTCACAAACGCAGCAGAAGTACATTTTACTCATGCAGAAATGCAGCAACAACAGGAGGAACCAAGAGGGCATCTCTGTGCGCTCTTCCACTCGGCTGACTTCTCCTCCCTGCTGCAGGAACGGCTAACCTAAACCTTTAAACAACTCTGGTGCCACCCTGGACTCTGCAGCTGCTGCGTGAGAGAAACACGGCGTCCCCTGAAGAAAGTTTGCTGCAGCGAAGGAAAAATCTCCCCGTTGAGAAGTGATTTTGTGACAGCCGCCCACATCCACATCACAGGCTTCCTGCAGACAGCAGAGAGGGACTCGTGGCTCCGTTCAGCTTTATGACTCACCTCTGTCAACTGCTGCAACTTTAAATGGTACATTTGAATAGTGAAACTTTTCACCGTGCAGAAACAGGAAGGCGCTGTGTGCACACAGAGATCTGAACGGTGTGGCTGGGATGTGGAGGAACGAGCTCTCTCTTGCCGACGATTAACAGCAGCTGCTTTAATGCTATCAAAAGGGAACAAATGTGCGTTTAAATAACCACATCTTTTAAAAAGTGATGGCTTGATTAGTTTGAGCCAAAAAAATCGACATGAGAGCAGATAAAATCAGGTTCCCATCACCTCAGTTGGGTTCGGTATTCAAAGATCAGCAGAACATTGGACTGAGGTTGAGCTGCTGGATGAGCAGGAACCAGCTGAGGACTGGGTTCAGACACCAGTAGGAAAACCTGAAGCAGAAACTGTTTTGTTACTATTCACACATTTAAACCATGAAGTCACTCAGATAAAAAGCCAAGAATGCACCCATCTGAAAAATTTGGGCCAATGTAGACATCTGATATAAATGCTTCTCTTATGGCCGATAACTAATAACTAATTACATTACACTAGGGCTGAGCAGCATGGCCTCAAATCTATGCTGCAATTTAATCTAAAGCATTTGCATTAACAATATATATTGTGATATATTCTTGTTTTTTTTTCATATGTCAAAATCACTGCTTATGAACATTCTTACTTTACAGATAAATCCCAGCTACATTCAAAAGGTTACGCCACGTAAAAACAATTTAATGTGGCAAATGCATTTGATTAAAAATCTAATATTTTTCCAAAATAATTAAAACAGAAATTCTCACAGCATAAATTACGGACTCTCTTTGCATTCAGTTGAAAAAAATAAAAAGCTCTTTTTTTCTGAATTAATGAGATAAGTTTTTAAAATTAAAATAAATACCACTGTTTTTATAAATTAATGATTTAAGTTTTAAAAATAAAAATAAATTCTGCTCTGTTTTTCTGAATTAACAAAATAAACTCGGGGGGGGGGCAGAAAATAGGGCAGTAAGCTAAACCAGAACAGGAACAAAATCATCAGGTGTCAAAATCGACTAATTAATAGGCCTATTATTTAGAAACAGAAGTATTTTATAGTTTCACAATCCCAAGACAAAGTAAAAGCGAATTAAGCCATCAAAAGCGACATGCCGTGCAATGGTCAGGTGACCTATCTAGGACGTTCCTCGCCTTTTGCCTAATGACTGCTCGAGATAAGAATTAGCCACCGCGACCCTGCAAAGGATAAGCGGAATGCTATAGACAATGATGGAATCATTGAAACAGGACATGTTTGAGTTCCTCCTACTTAGACAGCTAATAATGCCTACAGGTATAGAACATCCATCCATTCTCTATACTACCTGGTGCCAATCTCCAACAGTCATTGAGTGGAAGGCGGGGTACACCATGAATATGTCACCAGTCAGTTGCAGGGCAATGCCATGGAATTCCCCCACACTTCTTCTTGTCCAGTCAGAAAAACAGAGCAGTATTTTTTTAACTTATCTCATTAATTCAGAAAAACAGAGCAGCATTTATTTATTTTTTTTAACGTATCTCATTAATTCAGAAAAACAGAGCACTATTTATTTTATTTTTTAACTTATCTCATTAATTCAGAAAAACAGAGCAGCATTTTTTTTTACGTATCTCATTAATTCAAAAAAAACAGAGCACTATTTATTTTAATTTTTAAAACTTATCTAATTAATTCAGAAAAAAAGATTGATATTTATTTTTATTTGTAAAACTTATCTAATTAATTCAGAAAAACAGAGTAGTATTTATTTTATTTTTAAAACGTATCTCAGTAATTCAGAAAAACAGAGCAGTATTTATTTTAATTTTTGAAACTTATCTCATTAATTCAGAAAAACAGAGTGGTATTTATTTTTATTTTTAAAACTTATCTCATTAATTCAGAAAAACAGAGCGGTATTTATTTTAATTTTAAAAACGTATCTAATTAATTCAGAAAAACAGAGTAGTATTTATTTTATTTTTAAAACGTACCTCATTAATTCAGAAAAACAGCAGTATTTTTTTTAAACTTATGTCATTGATTCAGAAAAACAGAGCAGTATTTATTTTAATTTTTAAAACTTATCTAATTCAGAAAAACAGAGCAGTATTTATTTTTATTTTTGAAACTTATCTCATTAATTCAGAAAAACAGAGTGATATTTATTTTTATTTTTAAAACTTATCTCATTAATTCAGAAAAACAGAGCGGTATTTATTTTAATTTTCAAAACTTATCAATTTAATTCCGAAAACAGAGCGGTATTTATTTTATTTTTAAAACGTATCTCATTAATTCAAAAACACAGAGCAGTATTTTTTATTTTCTTTTAAACTTATCGCATTAATTCAGAAAAACAGAGTGATATTTATTTTCCTTTTTAAAACGTATCTCATTAATTCAGAAAAACAGAGCGGTATTTATTTTAATTTTAAAAAACGTATCTAATTATTTCAGAAAAACAGAGTGGTATTTATTTTATTTTTGAAACGTATCTCATTAATTCAGAAAAACAGAGCGGTATTTATTTTAATTTTAAAAAACGTATCTAATTAATTCAGAAAAAAGATTGGTATTTATTTTATTTTTGAAACGTATCTCATTAATTCAGAAAAACAGAGCAGTATTTATTTGATTTATAAAACGTATCTCATTAATTCAGAAAAACAGAGCAGTATTTATTTTGATTTTTAAAACGTATCTAATTAATTCAGAAAAACAGAGCTTTTTTTTCAAGTAAATGCAATAAGCTTCCGTAATAAATAAAGATTTAGATATTTTAAATTAAATAAAAGATAAAAGTTAAGAAAATAAAGTTCCAAATTGTCTGCTTTAATTGTTACTTATGTATATATTAAAAATCACACAAAAAGAAACCTGCGTATTTCAATCAAAAATGTTTCAAGATGAACAGGTCTCTTTTCCTTGAAATGAAAAACACAAATGTTAAAGTTGTACTATATAGTGTAAAGAGAAACACTGAACAAGAGGATTTATCTTCTCCTCGTACAATGTATGTAGGCACGGCTTGATGACATCATCAAAATGCATAATTGTGGTTTATGGCGGAATAATCAAAATCTCAATCCAAATACCTTTGGCTAAATCTTTTCTACCATATACAGTTTATATCTTAATTTTTTTTACAAATCCAGTCTTAGACAAACATGTGGTCATGTAGCAGCTTTAATGATTAAAGTAGAAGCAGCTGTTAGTATCGGACTCACAGCTGCTGCACGTAAAGCAGCTGGCATAGTCGGGGTGCTGATCGCAGTTTGGCACATCTGAATCAGAACTCGGAAACAACGTAACGCAGAGGATTTTAAAACACACAAACTTCACGTTTTTTTTTTAACATAATCGTTCTCTAAATAACAAAAAACTCGATCACGTCTTACCATGAACAAAATGACCCTCACAAACAGTTACTGAATGATCCAGCGTTTCTTTTGAGCACCCAGGTTTAATCTCCTCCTCCGCCCTACAGTCGAGCACACAGCAGGAGTGAACCATCTGCTCCGCTAAATCCGTCGTTAAAATACGCCGTTTCCTGCCACCCACTACCATGATGCATTTCGAGAAAACAGAAACTCTGACGTCACAAAAGATCCTCCCTTAGTTTGCTAATTCTTCTGGGGCTTGATTGGGAAGTACAAATGATACGGAGAGATTTGGACTGCTCGTTTTCAACCAAGTTCAAAGGTCAATTGATTATGACAGGGTTGGCACTAGGTCATATGGGGCCTTGGGCTTAATATAACATAGGCGCCCCTTTTCCTGTTAATAAAAGCTTAATTTGTTTTAGGTTGCGCTTGGATCTCAATTTGGTGAATAAATAAAAGCGGACTTCCTGCGGCGGCGTGGCTCCATGGCACCTCGGGGTTATTCGGGTCGCGGAGTGACTGTAGGAGAAAAGCACAGCCTCCCCGGTGGAGCTAATACCCGCCCCCCCCCCCCCCCCCCCCCCCCCCCGGAACAATCGGCTCCTCTGTCTGTGTCCCTCTTTAACCCAAGTCCACGGGGTTTTCTGCCGCTTTGTTAGCTTCTTATCAAAAATGGCTCCTAGCTGCAGAGAAAGGGAGCATTCACAGGGGAACGTGTGACTGTCCTATTTCTGTTGGCTCACGGCGGGGAGACTGGATAGAGATTGATGCTGCTGAAGTATTTATAGGCTGATGTTTTTATTCTCTTTGCAGCATATCTGAGAGCGGAACAAGCCTCTGAACGCCCTGAAAGCAGCATCAGCACCACTGAACTCCAGAGTTTTTTCCCCTCCCGTCTCGTCTGGGATTCCGGAGCAGATCACCTGAGGGGCCATGAAGTCTGATCACACATTTGAATGGAGGTGAGTGCTTTGTTTACACCACACCGCCTCATGTTGCGTAACTGAGTCTGTTGCTATGGAAACACCAGGATATCCTCCCACCACCCCACTGCCTCCCCCCACGGCGGGGCGTTCTCCAGAACCCACCACTGACCCGTTCAGCGTTCCCGATCCTGGATAAAAACGAGGGAGAGGGAACACCCGACCTACGACCTTTACTGTCTGCAGCAAACGAACCACACACACACACACACACACACACACACACACACACACACCGAGTTAACAGAGGAAACATTCTGACTCAAGTAAGGTAAGGTCAAAGGTCAAATCCCACTTACAAAGTTCCCAATATTCCTGTGCTGTTACTCCTCTTTTTGAACGATCATACATAACAGACTCTGAGTTCAGAACGTCTAAGAAGCGTTTATCAGTTCTATTCCAGGGTGTAAGGGGAGCCGAAGGCTCCTCCCCTTCCTGTAGGGAGCCTAAGGCTCCTCCCCTTCCTGTAGGGAGCCTAAGGCTCCTCCCCTTCCCGTAGGGAGCATAAGGCTCCTCCCCTTCCCGTAGGGAGCCTAAGGCTCCTCCCCTTCCTGTAGGGAGCCTAAGGCTCCTCCCCTTCCTGTAGGGAGCCTAAGGCTCCTCCCCTTCCTGTTGGCCCATGGGTCCCCAAACCGAAAAAATTATAATTGGAAGTCAATGGAGCGATAAAAGTTATTTTCTGGTCCGCTTTGTCTTACGTCTATATATGTCGACTTCTGACTTCTATATCTATATCTTCTATGTCTATATATGACATGATTTGGCTAACAGGAGCTAGCACTAGCTATAGCACGTAAAACCTTCACCTAGATCTTGTAGAGCTTCTCCTCCATGCTGGCTCTCACTCCACCGACTGCTTTATCCCCGACATAGCTGCTACTTTCTACATGGTCGGATTTATAGAGGTTTTCTCCGTGTTTAATGCTCCTTTCTTCATCCTGGAGGTCACGACCCTCGCTCTCCTTCTTCTTCTTTCACAGATGTAAACGTTTTCACACAAAACCTTAATAACTTTTGCCTCCGGTCGAAAATCGGTGTTTTCTCTGCATCAAAATTCGTTTTTTAAAATTCACAGACCTCATATGTTCGATCCACGGCGCATTTTAAACTGGATCAGAAAATAACTTTTATCGCCTCGTTGACTCTCAGTCATTTTTTTTGGCAGTCAGGGACCCATGGACAGGAAGTAGAAGGGCGGGGCTTAGACTCCCCATTAGAAGTAAAAATTACAATTAAACAAACACACAATTACAACAACATCACTGCTGTGCTCCATCCCAGCTGTAGTCTGATCAGGACTTTAAATATGAGCTCTACAACGGTCGGTTAGACAGAACTACTGCAGACATCATCAGAATCAGAATCAGAATCAGAATCAGTTTATTGGCCAAGTATGTCACATACAAGGAATTTGACTCCGGCAAACTTTTTCCTCCAGTACAGAACTTGAATAAGTGAAATAAAAAAAAAATAAAAAAAATAAAAATATGAACAAAAATAAGTAAAAATACAAATAAATATCAGATCGTAAATAATAAAGGATAATATATACACCAAGCCGGGGTTATTTTACAGTGAGTATGTACAGAAGTGCAGAGTTATAGTTTATTGTTATGTGAGTGCACTCACACACTGTGACTAGACAGAGTTCGTCAGAGCGACAGCCTGGGGGAAAAAACTGTTTTTGTGTCGGGTGGTTTTGGCGTACAACGCTCTGTAACGCCGACCTGAGGGGAGGAGCCTAAACAGATTGTGGCCAGGGTGTGAGGGGTCAGTGGTGATTTTCCTGGCCCGCTTCCTGACCCTGGCCCGGAATAGGTCCTGAATGGAGGGAAGATCGGTTCCTATGATCCTCTCTGCAGTCCTGACTGTTCTCTGCAGTCTGTCCCTGTCTTGCCTGGTGGCGGATCCGAACCAGACAGAGATGGATGAGGTCAGGACAGACTGGACTATTGCTGTGTAGAAGATGATCAGCAGCTCCTGGGGCAGGTTGAACTTCCTGAGCTGACGCAGAAAGTACAGCCTTTGCTGGGCCTTTTTCCTTATTATGTTGATGTGTGAGGTCCACTTCAGGTCCCGTGTGATGGTGGATCCTAGGAACCTGAAAGACTCCACTGTGGGGACTGGCTTGTTGAGGATCATGAGAGGAGATGTTGATGGTGGTCTCTTCCTGAAGTCCACTGTCATCTCCACAGTTTTGAGCGGGTTTAGCTCCAGGTGGTTCTGACTGCACCAGAGAACCAGCTGTTCCACTTCCTTTCTGTACACAGACTCGTCGCCGTCGCGGATGAGTCCAATGACGGTGGTGTCATCTGCAAACTTCAGGAGTTTCACAGAAGGGTCCCTCGACGTGCAGTCAGTGGTGTAAAGGGAGAAGAGCAGTGGGGAGAGAACACATCCCTGGGGGGCGCCGATGCTGAGGGAACGGGAGCTGGATGTGAACTTACCCAGTTTCACCTGCTGCCTCCTGTCAGTCAGGAAACTGGTAATCCACTGACAGGTGGAGGGAGGCACGGTGAGCTGGGACAGTTTTTGGTGGAGGAGCTCTGGGACAATGGTGTTAAACGCAGAGCTGAAGTCCACAAACAGGACCCGAGCGTAGGTACCTGCAGAGTCTAGATGGTGCAGGATGTAGTGTAGAGCCATGTTGACGGCATCATCCACTGACCTGTTTGATCTGTAGGCGAACTGCAGGGGGTCTAGCAGGGGATCTGTGATGTCCTTCAGGTGGGTCAGTACCAGACGCTCAAAGGATTTCATGACCACAGATGTTAGGGCAACTGGTCTGTAGTCATTTAATCCAGTGACTGGGGACTTCTTGGGAACCGGTATGATGGTGGAGCGTTTGAGGCAGGAGGGGACCTCACACAGCTCCAGGGAGTTATTGAAGATCTGGGTGAAGATGGGAGCCAGCTGGTCAGCACAGAATTTCAGAGAGGCTGGGGACACTCCGTCTGGTCCCTGAGCCTTTTTAATTTTCTGTCTCTGAAATAGCTGGCGCACGTCCTGTTCGCAGATCGTCAAGGCAGGTACGTGGGTGGTTTGGGGTGAAGCTGGGTCTTTTGTGATGGAGATGGTGGGGGAGGTGGGAGGTGTGAAAGTCCTTTCAAACCTGGAAAAGAAGTCGTTGAGGTCCTCAGCCAGGCGGGGGCTCTCCACAGGGTGGGGGGATGGTCTCCTACAGTTAGTAATGGTCTGCAGGTAGCTCCAAACTGCAGAGGGGTCGTTAGCAGAAAAACGGTCCTTAAGCTTAGCACTGTAGTTCCTCTTTGCTGCTTTGATCCCTCTTGTCAGCTGGTTCCTGGCCTGTTTGTACAGGTCCCGATCCCCACTCCTGTAGGCCTCCTCCTTGTCCTGGCGTAGCCGTCTCAGTTCTGCAGTGAACCACGGTTTATTGTTTTTGAATGAGCAGAAGGTTTTGGTCTGCACACACATGTCCTCACAAAAGCTGATGTAGGATGTCACAGTGTCGGTCAGTTCATCCAGGGATGAAGCCGCTGCTTCAAAGACGCTCCAGTCAGTGCAGTCAAAGCAGGCCTGTAGCTGCATCTTTGACTCATCAGTCCATCTCCTCACAGTTCTTACTACAGGCTTAGCAGATTTCAGCTTCTGCCTGTAAGATGGGATGAGGTGGACCAGGCAGTGATGAAGATCATGGTTCATCTTTACATGTTTCACTGACCAAACGACCAATCGGACTAAGTTTAGCTTCTACAGGATCCCTTTAAAAACCTATAAAAACCCAAGAAGCTAATAGCTTAGCACCTCCGAGGCATTCTAAACACACAGGGGAATATCACTAACTATTCACAGCAAAACATGGTTAAATGAAGAAGTTTTGGGGCAAATAATGCCTTATTACAGGCAGAAAATCTCCTGCCCTGATTGGCTCCCATTATATGGATGTACACTGATCAGACTGGATATACACTTCTCCTGAAGGACTCCAAAATAACTAACCTGGACTAAAAAATAAGGTCCAGGTTAAAAATAAAAAAAGGCAAACTTTCCCTTTAAGTCTTGATTCAAAGCATCTAAGTGTTTGAGCAGCTGTGCAGTCATCTGGAAGTTTGTTACAAATAAGGGGAGCATACAAACTGATTAAAAAGCTTAATATATTAAAGGAGAAGTCTTGAGTCCCCCGATTTCCCGGAGAATTATTCAGACATCTATGATATTCTTTTGACAAACTACATGAATTTAGTGCAAATACTTTCAGTGCCGGACATTTAAAATGGTCCAGTTTTACCGTTCTGTTGTACTTGTACCAGTATCGTTAGTTAACTGATGAACACATACTTAAAATGTGGAAACTCTGCAATTATTTCATAAAGAATATGTATTTTTCACCTGAAATTTTAGTGTTGTGGTGAGTTTTATAAATACTTTGGTTTGCTATCTGATTAACAAACATTTTTTTGTAAAAAGCAGGGAAGAAAATAAAACCTGTCTTCCTATTCATTGCATTTTTCTGTCTGGTAGAAGTATCGGTAATGGTACTCGGTGGGGCTGGGTATCGATTAAAATTTCAAGAATCGATTCCATTGCGATTCTTAAAAGTTAGAATTGATTATCACGATCCAATCTGATCCAGTTTGATCTATATGGTGTCAGTGCTATTAAAAATATTTTTGAGCTGTTATCTTAATTATATGCCTGTAATTCAACAGTTCACTGGGGGAAACTATATTAACCCTTTGAGAAACAAGACTTAAAATGGCCGCCAGGACATTTCTTTCATATTTTAGCTGTAAAAAAAAAAGGCAAACTATTTTAAATATTAAATTGATTTTTGAACATACTGATCGATTTTATTTTTCACATTTTTTTCACACGGCAGTAGTGCTTGTTATCTGCACATACTCACATCCAAGTATCGGTATCTTTTCGGTTTGAAAAAAGTTGTATCGTATTTCTACCAAAGACGAATTTTGTTTTGCTTGAAAGATGCGAGTAGATGGCGTTGTATAAACCCTGCCTTTATTTTTCTACTGGGGAATCAACAGCAGAACCAGACATTGTGCTCAGTAGAGCAGGAAATGACACAGTCCAATAATCACTGTAGAGCTTATACGACTGTATGAGACAGAAACAAAAAATTTGTTAGTTTTTTTGAATTAGTTTCCATAGCAAAGTCTCATTTTTATTTCAGTTAAATGTTTTTTACTACTGGTTTTCGTTAACGATAACCTTGCCGACTGCAGATCTGCGTTAGGTTTGTTGTAGCATGACCTGTTTTCCCGTCTTTCCCATTTTTAAGAGCAGCTGAGAGAAACGAGCCGCCATCCCATCATAATGAGGTGTTTAGGATACATTGATTTTCTAATCAAAGTAAATACGAAGTTTAAACTTCATTTGTTCTAAGGACGTTTTAATAAGTGTAGAGTTTTTAAAGTTAGAATAATTGAAGTTTATTCAGATATTTTTCATATGTGAGTCCACTCACATGAACAATAAACTAAAACTCTGCACTGCTGTATATACTTACTGTATATACTGACTGTACAATAACCCTGGTTTGGTGTATATATTATCCTTTATTTTTATTTTTATTTATTCTATTTTATTTTTTTCCGTTTTTTAATTTAACTTATTTAAGTTCTGTACTGGAGAGAAAAGTTGCCGGAGTCAAATTCCTTGTATGTGTCATACTTGGCCATTAAAGCTGATTCTGATTCTGATTAATTATAATTTATCTCCCTGCTCTCTGGTGCTGGGACTCTGACAAGTTTACCTCTTTAGTGAAACTCGGTGTTCCCATTAGGCAGGATTTTTTCCCTCCAGTTTGCGTCACTAGAAATGTTCACACAACTCCAGGCTTCTCCTGAAAACCGTCTCCCCCTTCTCCATGATCCAACCTGACCTCCTTCATCCCAAATCCCGGCTCGAGGCGAATGCTGGGATGCATTTTTTTTCCACGGAAACTCTGCTTCAGCTGGTTTTATGTTAAATTAGGGTTTTTCCAAAAGGTCGTCTAACCGGGGCAGCTGGATCCAAACTGAACATGAAAAGTTGAGGTCAGATGCAGGTTTTAATGCTGATTCTGTGTTTTACTGGTTCAGGTCCAGAACATTTGACTCCAGATTAAACATCAGATCCTGGATGGATTCATCCTTGATGATCTGAAGGTTCTAAGCTTGGAGCTCTGGGCTTTTGGGGCAAAATCAGGAGAAAATCAGCGGTATTAAAGTCAGTTCTTCTATCTGGACGTTTCACTTTATTCTCTTCTTAGTTTCAGGTTTTTTCTCAGTTTCTCTTTGGTCATTTCCCATCCTGCCTCAGTATATGAGCTCCTTGGTTGCTGTTGTTCCTTGCTGGGTTCCTGTTAGTTCTTCTGTTTATTATTAAAAGATTATTAGTAAAAATTACAAAATGCTTTGCTACTGCTGGTTTGGACCCTTACCAACCTGCAAACATGTCATGCTCCTCATCTGAGGACGAAGTCTGAACACAAAGGAGAAAGATTAAAGCAGACAATTAATATCCCAGATCCATCCGTCCATCCATCCATCAGTCCATAGGAGATACTTCCAGGTATCGGTCAGGTACGCCTGTTTTTTGATCATTGACATCAATACTAAACCATCTCATCACAGGGCAGCGACTCAATGCATTATTGGGTATTTGGAGGAAATGCAGCTATTCGGCTATAAATAGTTAAAGGATTGCTTATGGCAATCACTAAGATGAATAATTTATGGAAAATTATTATAAACTGGGCACCACCTGACAGGAGGAATATATCAGCCTATAGTAGTTTAGCACCTGCCCAGATGAAGGAATGGATTCAAGACGTGTTGAACATAAACCATGCCGCTATCTATGTATACTGAATAATAGACAACCAGTGACTTTCCAAAATACAAAAGTTTATTTACAAAAGAAGAAAACTGAGAAAAAACATTTAATCACCCAAGCTAGAAACAAACACACTACTCATCAAAGTAAACAAATAACCAAAAATAAAAGAACACAATGAATAGATAAATATGCAATAAAAATGGAAACCATAAATTCTGATGTCAGAGTTTTGGAGGAGTCTGGATGCTTTTAAGAATCAAGGGTTATTTTGCAAAGCTGGAATGAAAGCTAAATTGGCTTACTAGTTGTGATTAGTTTAACTAATTAGCATCATTGATTTTTGTCTAAACCAATTAACAATGTAAGGAAAAATAAAGTATTCTTTGAATTAAAAAATGTTTTGTTTTAAAAATTATCTGGATAAGAAGTCATTGACCTTAATAAAATTACTTCCATTATAGATTGATCATGGCAGCAAATGATCTAATTCCACTATCTTCATGCATTAATGCGGGTTCAAACACGGCTAATAAATGTTATCAAACAATCTACTTTGAACCGATCTCTGTTCAAACACCACGAAGGCCTAAAAAAGACACACGGGGCTTATCCTAACATATACCTTCGGGGTAACCCACGTGGCGAGGTTTGGAGCCACTGATACATTTATTGAACATTAAATAAAGAAAAGGAAAATCCTGTCGGATTGTGTAACTCAAATTTCAAGATCTAAAGGACTCTCGGTCAGGAAAACCGTTTAAAACACTGATTAAAACTTTAGGCTGACTGCTTGTCTGTACCAAAACAGCAGATAAAAAAATCACTCACAGTACCAAATCACAGTGAAAAAACAACCCTTATAGAGCGTTTGAAGTGCTCCAAGCTTATCAGTGTTGTTGGGGGGGCTCAGACGATGTTAGCCTAGCGGCTAACAATGGCTGCAGTAGCTATTTACCAGTGAAACTCAAGGCTGTTGGAGACGCATGTAGCTCATCGTCCGAATTGGCTAAGCAGCGATCAGCGCCAACTTTCCTCTATTGAACAATACCTTCGGCAGCTTTTTCCAACCAGGCATCCAACTGTTATCGGCTCTGTGTTGAATATAAAACCATGCCACTATCTATGTATGCTGAATAACAGACAAACAATGACTTCCCATAATACAAAAGTTTATTTTAAAAATAAAAAAAATAAGACAAACGTTTAATCTTTTTTTTGTTTTTTGGGTGGGGGTGTGGTGCCTATCTCCAGCTGTCAACGGGGAGAGTACACCCTGGACAGGTGCCAGTCCATCACAGGGCAGGACAAACAGGACAAACAACCATGCACACACTCACACAATTTACAGTGATCAATTAACCTGACAGTAGTGTTTTTGGAATGTGGGAGGAAGCTGGAGTACCCGGAGGGAACCCACGCATGCACGGGGAGAACATGCAAACTCCATGCAGAAAGACCCTGGGCTGGGATATGAACCCACAACCTTCTTGCTGCAAGGCAACAGTGCTAACCACTGCGCCACCGTGCAGCCCTGAATGGATAAATATGAAATAAAAATAGAAACTATAACTTCTGATGTTAGTTCTGGAGGAATCTGGTTGCTTTAAAGACAGGCTCGTATTTCAAATGCTGGAATAAAGCTAAATTAGTTTACTAATTATGATTAGTTTAATTAGCACCATTGATTTATGTCTAAATATATAAACAATGTGAGGAAAAATAAAACACTCTTTGGATTAAGAAATGTTTTGCTTTAAAATGTTCTGGATAAGAAGTCATTGACCTCTTGAAAAATACTTTTATTGATCATGGCAGTAAACTATCTCATTTTAGTATTTTGATGCATTAAGGCGGGTTCAAAAATGGCTAATAAGATTAGTTTTCTGTTTTAAAACAATCTACTTAAACCGATCTCTATTTTGAACACTGTCGATAGTCTAGTAACCCACGTGGTGCTGTTTGGAGCTACTAATAAATTATTGAACATTTTCCAGGGTCAAAAGGCATTAGCCAGAAGGATTGCTAAGCTAGTGAACAGACTAGTAGCGCCGGAAGTTTTTGACTTTGGACGTCGGCTGCCTCTAGCTCAGCTACATAGCGATTGGCTCCGGTACTCAAAGGAACAGTACCTTTTTGGAGCTCTACAGCAGATAATTCACCTCTTATCGGCTCGGTGGCAGGGAATGAATACGTCTTAGGCTGTTTCAGGCAAGTTCAGCTCCCAGATCTCCTTTCCCGGAGGCCTACAATTCAGGGAAGGTTTTGGCAGGCTTTGAGGATAAAACAATGGCTTTGTTCATCAGTGTTTGCGATTCACCCGAACGGCGGTCTTTGAGTCCCTTGGAGTGAGTTTCTCCCAGAAACTCGTGCTTTCCTTCGCCAGCGAAGGAAGATGCTGGTCCTCGTCTCCTCGTAAGCGAGCCGCACAAGCCGCTTTGAAGAAGGCCTAACTTCCGGCGGAAGGTTTCTTACATAGAATCAGAGTTTCTTCGTCTCCTGTGGAGCTACAATGTAGATTAGCGCCACCCGATGGCTGTGTGTGACCCAACAGCATGCTGTCATCTACTCCTTTGTTTCCCCAGCCTTGTTTGACTCATGAACCCCAAGTGCCATTTTCTCATAGCACAAGTACCCCCTCACAAAAAGGTGTTGATGATTCCTCCAAAGTAGAACTGAAAATAATTGTATTAAATCACTTCAAATTGTATAAATCTAAAATGCTATATTGCTATGAAAGTAAATTATCAATCTGAAAATATATGCTAAGTAAATAATCCTTTTGTTCCGACAAAAACTGCATCTCTTTCGGATAAGTCCTCTTTATTTTTTTATTGATTGATTTACAGAGAATTGATCAAAATTCACTGAAAGTGGAAGAAAAAACTGTGAGCTTCTCAGCGAGATCAGTTAGTGAATTAAAACTGTGTTTTTATCTTTGTACAGTTGTCTTGATTATTGACTTATTGTAGTTGTGTTCTTGTATTTTAATCATCAAATTGATTTATGCGTCGTTCCAGTTTTAATCATGTAAAGCATCTTGAATTGCCTATTATTGAAAGTGTGCTATACAAATAAAATTGCCTTGCCTTGAAATGCGCTAGCAAGGGTCCCCAGATTTGGAATAATATCTAGAGGTTCCTACAGACATCAGCATAATTTAATTCTTTTAAAAAAGTATCTTCAAAAATAAGTTACTACAGGAGAGAGACTGATACCGCTACCGTTGCCGGAAAGTCTCTTGTTCGAATCCCAGCCTGGGGTCTTTCTGCGTAAAGTTTACATGATCTCCCCTGTGAAAATGTGTCTTTCTCCAGTTACTGCAGCTTCCTGCCGTGTTTCAGCTCCAACGGTCAGGCGGTTGGGTCAGAACTTGGTGTCAACATGCTTTGGGAGATATTTTCCCTGGTGCTAAGGCTGGGTATCCATTCAAATTTCAAGAACCGATTCGATTCTTAATCCCAAGAGTAAGACTGGGAACATACTTGCTTTTTAACCTCGTGTTGCGCTGACACAAGCAACGTGCTGCATCTTGGGTACGTACTTGCTTTCCCGCTGCACGTACTACTGGAGAATTCCACTAGGAGGCAGAGTACGGCGGTCAGATCGGATAGAGTGGCGGATTTGTAATGTAGAGGCAAAACAAACATGCCGACCACCGAGGAGATAATCAGACGCTTAATCTTCAGATTACGACATAAAAAGACAGCAGCAGTGTAGAAGAAGGTATGACCATATTTACCGCTATTCCTGCTTGTTTTTCTTCTGCTTTTGCTGTCGTTGACTCCGTGTTTGTACAGCCGATCAAATAGCGCTCTGCAGTCTCCCTAGTGGTAAAACTCGTATTCCGACGCAATGCGTGTTGCGACGCTTGAAATATCCACAAGCTACACGAGGCAGCCACGATAAACACGTGTACGGGTAATTAAAGGCAAGTATATTCCCGGCCTTAGAATCGATTATCACAATCCGATTCGATTCAATATGATCCAGTTCATTATAGATATGGGTCAGTGCTATTTAACATGTTTTTTTTGTGGTGTTATCTTAATCATATGCCTGAAATTCAAAGACTTAACTCAGGTTCAGTAACAGTTTACCAGGAAAAACTGCCTTAAAACAACTTTCTGGATTTTTTATTTCTATTTAAGCTGTAAAAAAAGGGCAAATTATGTTACACAATTAAACCGATTTTTTTAAAATTTATGAGTTGATTCGATTCTTAGAGTTTTTATAAGAATCGGTGACTCGATAATCAATAAATCTCCACGTACTCACGTGCTCAGATCATCTCAACCTGCTTCCCTGAACAGTTCCCTGTGCTCCACCAGCCTCCACCCAGTTCTCCAAATGTTCCTAGATGTGGTCTTCATCAGTTCTTCTGACTTTCTGGAAGTTTATCCACATTTTTCAGCTTTGAGTTCCTTTCTTATCCAAGATCATGTTTTGCATTCGTTGAATAATAACATGAGTCATCTTTCTGCCTCTGCAGCAGAAGAAGGATGGAGGATTCTCTCCGCAGTTGGTGGAGAGATCTTATTTCCTATTTCAATTCACAGCTTCTCAACACTGTTTTTCATGAATGAGCGTAAAAAATACGTCCCACAGTATCAGCATCCACCCATCATGCTCCCTGAAAGCTCCTCCATCTAGTTTCAAACAGGAATCGGGTTCTCAGGCCCGTTCAGGCAGAACCGAGCCCCCCCCTGCATCAGTGAATTATGCACGCCTCGCATCTCACCTCCCACGCGTGGAGCAGCGTATGTTTGCACGCGCGTCTATGAGGATGTATTTTTATCCAGACTGGGATTCAGGGAATGGTGACGCATTCTCTCTACTCTTTATTTTTACCCCACAATCCACCCGCCCACCAACTTCTCCTCAGAGCAACAAGAACAGAAGATGGAGAACAAAAAAATGCACACAAAAAAATACTGCTTAACAGGTTCCCCCACTGTGCAGCGCTGCAATGATACAGCAGAGAAAGTTTGGAAAAAATATATCTATACATGCATTACAGAGCACCCTCCATTCAACACACACTTTAAAATTAAAGTAATAAAATAATGAAGCAGGAAATTAGCTGAGATTTTCTTTATGTGCGTACACTTGTAAAAAAACAAAAATCTTACAATGAAGATTGTCTCTAATAACAACAACAAATTCAGGATTTTCTTCTTGGGTCTTGTGTTGCTAATTAACACATCTGAAAAGGGTGGCGTGCCTTTGATCCGACTCACCACCTCACCAAGGAGAAACGTAGCTTCTTATTCCCGGGTAAACACGCAAAGAGTTCCCACTAAGGCAGGGAGACGATGCCAGAGCAGCGGAGGTAAAGAGGTGGGATTTCAACCAACAACTGTAGCTGTGTGTCGGACTTAATGACTTCAAAACAAAAACTTTTAGAACAGGTTTTTTTTTCAATCACTTTATCTGGATGGCATTAATTTGGCCTCTGGTAATAATGTAAAGAACCTCGGTATAATTTTTGACCAAGACATGACATTTAAATCCCATATTAAACAGGTTTCTAAGATTTCTTTCTTTCACCTTCGGAATATTGCTAAAATTAGAAACATCCTGTCCAGGAGTGATGCAGAGAAACTAGTCCGTGCATTTGTTACTTCAGGGCTGGATTACTGTAATTCCTTATTATCAGGAAGTCCACTAAATGCAATTAAAAGCCTTCAGTTGATCCAAAATGCTGCAGCAAGAGTTCTGATGAATATTAAAAAGAGAGATCACATTTCTCCTGTTTTAGCTTCTCTCCATTGGCTGCCTGTTAAATCCAGAATAGAGTTTAAGATCCTCCTCCTTACTTATAAAGCCCTTAATAATCAGCTCCATCGTACATAAGAGACCTGATTGTTCCATATGTTCCTAACAGAGCACTTTGTTCTCAGAATGCAGGTCTACTGGTAGTTCCTAGGATTAATAAAAGTAGAATAGGAGGCAGATCTTTTAGTTATCAGGCTCCTCTCCTGTGGAACCAGCTCCCAGTTTTAGTCCATGAGGCAGATACTTTGTCTGTTTTTAAGACTAGGCTTAAACCCTTCCTCTTTTGATAAAGCTTATAGTTAGAATGGCTTAGGTTATCCTGAGTTATTTTTGTAGTTTTGCTGCTGTAGGTTTGTTTGCTGTAGGACTGTTGGAGGACAGACTGACCACTTTTTCTTCTCTCTTCTACTTTTCTCTCCTTCTACTCTCCATATATATTTTTTCTGCTGTTATTGTGATTGTTAACCCAGTTTTCTCTCAGTATTTTTCTCCCCATAGAAGCTCCACATTATCTGGTACCCTGCTCAACTATAATGCCCCCTGCTGGATGGGGAACATCCTAGATGATGCTCCTAGTGACCAAACATCCTTCATGGCCTGTTGCCAACTTTTTACTTCCCTCAATATATAAAATACTCTTACATCAGTGCTTTTGTTCTTTCTGTGTCTCTTCTCTGTCTTCTCAGCCCCCCAGACGGTCCTGGCAGATGACCGCTTGTACTGAGTCAGGTTCTGCTGGAGTTTTCGTCCTGTTAAAGGGGAGTTTTTCCACAGCAATTCCTCAGCAATGAGGGATTGCTGAGGAATTGCTGTGGTTGGAGTCTGCATGATCCAGGCATAATCTCACGTCGATGACTTTTTCAGCTGTTACTGCCGTGCATACACACTAACGCAGGCATTGGTCACAGAGAGGTGCAGCAAACCAGCCAGTCGGAGCAAAAGGGTACAAACTTTACAGAGATTTTTCCAAACAAGCTGCAGTTTGAGTTTTGCTGATGCATGCAGGTAATCTTATCTAAATGATAGCAAGTTAATTCATGCAACTAATGTGTCGTTTTAAGCTATTTAACAGTACTAGTGTTAATTATTTCACATTACCTGCTAGTTAGTTAATTCTTGGAGTAAACACAGTCCTCTTTCATTTCTGTGTAGTTTTTGTGCTCACTGTTGCTATCCACATAATTGAGAGAAATCGTTATTGTCCTTGTTAATAGAAAGATCAGAGAGAAGACATGAGGTCAGCAGCTGCAGCTGGGAGGATGATGCAGGGTCTTCAGGGAAACTAGGAAGGTATCATGGTTCGTTCACACCGCACAGTTGGTCTGCGTCAGGCAACGCATTCAACGGATGAAGTTTGACTTATGTAGCTTTTGGCTTCCATAGCCTGCTTCTGAGCAAAAAAAAACACATGGGCGGGGCTTCCTCTGTTGCCGTACGTTCTGATCGTATCGAGAGAGTGACATGACTTTATTAGCTAGATAAAGCTAGACAACGTTGACATCGGGTGCATAAGCGGCCATTATTCAGATGCGTTCGGAGTTTGGGGAGTTTAACCATTTGCTCCAGGAGCTACTTATGGATGAGGTTCGCAAGTGTCGTTGACGGAGCCAACGTACACAACGCACCGCAGAGACTTTGACGGACCTCTGACGTACTCTACCATAGACTTTACATGTAATCTTGCCGCAATTGACGCTGACGCATGGGGTCGGTCTGAATGCAGCATCAGGACAGAGTTAAAACTGATATTTCAGAATCATCGTCAGTCACACTCCAAAATATGTTTTTGTTTGTATTTTTTTAGATAAAGCAGGATTAATGCACAGGTGAAACTTGAAAATGTTGAATATCGTGCCAAAGTTAATTGATTTTAGTAATTCAATGTAAAAGATTAAACTAATTATAATCTAGACTCATTAGAAGCAAAGTGAGGTAAATCAAGCTTGTATAGGTTATAAGTTTGATGATTATGGTTTACAGAGTATGGACATCCCAAATTCAAAATCTCTGTATTATTAGAATAATACATGAAATTAATTGAACAAGGACTTTAAATGGAGACATGTTGGAACTTTGAACAGTCTAATAAAGCGTACTTACTCAGTATATAGTTGGTTTATGCCTCTTTTGCATCACTTCCTGCCTCAATGCGGTTTAGTATGGATGCTATCAGCCTGTAGCTCTGTTTAGGTGTTATTGGTGACCAGTATGATGGTGTTTACTGGTATTAGCTGATTAGAGCATGACACTTTAAACATAAAATATTGAGCCTTTTCACAATATTCACATTTTCTGAGATTTTGAATTTGAGGTTTTCATAAGCTGTAAGACATAATCATAATCATAACAAATACAGGCTTGAAATATCTCGCTTTGCACGTGATGAGTCTTTATCATCTTTTAGTTTCACCTTTTCAGTTGAATTAATGAAACAAAGGAACTTTTACACACTATTCACATTGTTCAAGTTTCACCTGTAAATCAGTTTGGTAGCCGGTAGAAAACTTTTATTCTGAAGAGTTGATCCGTCATGATTGTGGGTTTTTATTGTTATTTGCAGAAGCCAGTGCGTAAACTTGAAGCGTCTTTCTTTAATCTGCAGTTACATCTTTTCAGATTGACCTTTAAAGTCAGTTGAGACTGACATTTGATTTTAGTTATTTGTCCCTGCATACCAGGGTTGAGCTCGTCACTATTAATAACTGTACATGAACCATTATTAATATTGCTGATAACTAAGCCACTTATTGTGCACCAGTGATTTAAATGGTTCTTTTGTCCCTGAGGAAAGGTGCAACTGTATGTGAGAGGATGATCAGTCACAGACCCCCTTTTAAATGACCAATGCCCTCCCAATAAAGATAGTCTGGAGCCGCCACTGGTTGTAAAGGGCCTTGAGATGACATTTGTTGTGAATTGGCACTATATAAATAAAAGTTAATTAAATTGATGCATCATCTGGAACAGCAAAACAAGGAACCCGAAGCAGTCATACGAACATGTATATCACAAATACACAGACACTCCTGCAGACCTTCACAGTAAGAAAACTAAGATTTTACTGTGTTCTGAACTAACGAGATCTACTGCTAAAGCTGCTTGAAAAAGCAGAGCATCATCTCTGCAGCCGACTGAATGCAGATGTTACCGTGTGTGGCACACTGCAGCATTTAATTTGTGTGTGACATGATTTCATAAAAGCATTTTAAGTTTGTTATTCGCACCAGAAACACTCCAAATACTTGGGCTGACCCTCATCAGAAGGGGTGGCGAACTAAGTTAAACCCGACGAGGATTAGATGTAACATAACCGGAAGCAACCTGGTACGAAATCAGTTAAACAACATGCAAAACAAAGCAAATTTTGTGCAAAAAGTTGCATTTAAAAATATCTGAGAAAAAACCAAGAGAGTTTAGACGATTTCAATCAGAATAAAACAGAACGTGAAAGCCCCACAACAACCTGCTGCTGATGCCAGAACCAATCAGCACACTTTAAAATGTGAAAAACAACAAAACTGACAGAAAACTAAGATAAAAAACCCAACTTATGCAAAAATCAGAGGAAAACGGATAAACTGACCCAAAAAATTCAGGACTAAATAGAAAAACTTCCTCTAATTGTCTGATCTCTGATGTTATTTACTGTTATCAGGTAATAAAGAAGCAGTTTGACATTTTTGCTTTCCTTGATGAACCTCCGCTGCCCCCTCCTGCAGAACTTTCGAAAACTCTCCTGAGCTTATGTAACCGTTCTGGTGGGACGTCGTGTTCGATGGAGCGCTCCTGAAGAGCGGAGACGGGGAAACATCTCTCCTGAGTGGATCCATTATGGAGAAGCAGCAGCCAGTTATGTAACAGGACCTCGGAGTGCCGACGGAGGGGGAAGTCCTGCAGCTGGGAGACGCGTCGAGTCTCGACATCAAACAGAGAGCTTCGTTTCTGGCCGAAACTCTCAGAGTGCTTCCTCCACCTGGAGGGAAGAAGGCTGACAGTTCACAGAAACCAACGATTATCAGATTTAAATGAAAATTCGGTTGTAGATTAAGTTCTTGGAGTAACTACTGCTGATCAGGCACGTAATCTAGGTGTAATAATGGACTCAGACCTGAACCTCCAGGGTCACATAAAGGCAATAACAAGGTCAGCTTTCTATCACCTGAAGAACATTTCTAGGGCCACGTCCACACTAAGCCGGGTAATGCCTTAAACGTATAATTATTTAGTCTACACCCCTGTATCGTCCACACTAACCCGGCGTCGTTTAAGGTCTGTGGCCGGATAACTATTAGCCGGGTAAGAGAGCCGGGTGTTAATTCTTAATCTTAATTCAAAGGCTAAACGAGCTAGTGTGGACAGCTTCCCCGGATAATGAAAGGAAGTGGTGTCAATGAATGCTGCTTCAATAATAATACGACGCTACAGACAAAGACAACAGCGAAGACACTCTCTCTTCTTCTGAGCAGCTATTCGGTTAACGGGACAAGCAGATATGTACTGTGCTGTAGAGCTTCTTGTATATATTATCGGCTTAGTGTGGACGTAGCCTAGGATTAAAGGACATATAAAACTCCTCTATGCATTTATCTTTAGTCAGATTGATTACTCCAACAATGTCCTCACAGATCTACCTAAAAAGTCAATCCAGAACAATTCTGCTGGTGTCCTAGATCCAGGTTAAATAGAGCACATCACCCCAGTTCTACAGTCCTTACAAAAGGGGACAGTTAAGGTGAACCCTTTAAACAAATTGACTGCTCTACCTCAACCCCATCCCCGCCATCCTCCAACACTAAATCAGTAAATAAAATAGTTGATAAATTTATCGCAAAAGTTTCAGACATCATTGATACCATTGCTCCAACTAAAGTTAAAGTAGTCTCAAGTAGAAAGAAGTCTCCATGGACTAGTGATCCACTGGTACGTAGTTAAAAAAGGGGGTGAAAAAAGGGGAGTGTCGCCGAGCCGAGAGAAAATGGCCAAAAAACCTCCAGGTTCACTTTGGGATCTACAAAGGCAGACTAATCACGTGACAGCAGCTCCTGAACTACTATCCACCAGGGCCTGCAATGAATTTGCCATTTTTTTTACTGAAAAGATTATGACAACTATAAAATAAATCTGTACAGCAGCACCAAACCAACCACCAGTGCCATCCCCATGTAACAACAATGTAGAGAAAATGTGTGAATTAAATAAATTAAACCAGTCACGCCTTTATGAAATCATTAACCAGTTGACCTCCTCCTCTTGTTGCCTTGACGTATTACCCACAGCTTTTCCGGAAGAAAAAAAACTTAGCTCTGTCATTAAGTCTGATCTGATGCAAATAGTTAACTCATCTCTCCTGTCCGGTGTCTTCCCCCAGGGCCTCAAAACAGCACTTATCAAACCCCTATTAAAGAAGAATAACCTAGAAAACACACTGATGCAGAACTACAGACCATTCTCTAATCTCCCATTCATCAGTAAGATTATTGACAAAGCTGTTTCAACATTTAAATAGTTTCCTAACAATGACCGACTGCTTTGATAATTTTCTGTCTGGTTTCTGTGGTCATCACAGCACTGAGAATGCCCTCGTCAAAGTTTGCAATGACATCCGTATAAATGCAGATTAAAGTCCCTCCACCGCCTCACTGTAGCTCAGAGTATAGGTTTCTAAATATACTTCTACTAGTTTGAAAAGCCTTGACTACATTTATACGCAGCCAATTACGCATTCATAACCAGAATAGTAGCAAAAACTTGGTAACGCACGGCCATGTAAACACTGGCAAAAACCCGAATATGTTCCCTGGGGCACCCCTTTTCTTACCCAAATATTTGGTCACGTAACATTGATTTGTGCCCTAGAAATGTTCTATTTGCAAAGAATGTTGGTCGATTTTCCCATCGGCGCCTGATAAATTCTGGTGTTTGGGCCCGGCACAGAAAAACTGAGCTGTTAAATGCTGCCATCTTGTGGTCTTTACAGAGCAGTACACCTGTGCTTTCTTCTGCTGGATCCTAAACTTCAGTAATTGTCCAAAGATACAAAACAAGACCAGAAGGTGATAGATTATAAATCTTATTTAGAAAATAAATGTCTTGTTTTGAGAAAGCTTACCAAGTCTTACTGCACCTGCAGATTATTTCACTTAATTCAAGAAGTTTTATACTATAATCTAGCAATTTAATCTGGCAGTGCAGTGAGATAATTTGCATTTGGTAAGAATTCTCAAACTAAAATTAATAATCTAACACCTTGTTGCTTATGATATAAATCACAAAACAAGATCAAAAATACTTTTTAGCTGGAAACAAGATTGTTGCATTTTGTTAGATTGACAGTTTTTACTGTATATAAATATATTCTAGACAATAACCATTCTGTTTCTGACAGCTGGCAGACTGAGGCTCATCTGATTTATTTATCATCAAGAAAGTTAGTTTTGTTCAGAAAAAAACAACTCTGTTTAGCAGGTTGAAGAGCTTCAGTTAATCAGCAATTATTAAAATGCGTCTGGGATGTAGATTAAAACAGTAATTAAATGGTAAAAGGCGAAAGCGTCATATCTACACAAAGACAAATAATACTCGAATATTCGTGTCATGTAAAAGTGATCAAAATCTGCTGATTCTCATGTTGGGTATGAGAGCCAGATAAACTGGTTCCGACATCGGCCAGCACCATGTTACTGCCACCTGCAGGCCCAACGCTCACGCTTGTTTCTCGGCAGTGATCTGCAGAAAGTGACTGCAATGGTTTCCAAAAGGCTCAGCTCAGGCCTCATCTGTTCAGGCTGGTATTGTTCTGGCTTTAAAGGGGCTTTACTGTGGTTTTTCTTCAGCAGTGGAGTCTTGTGCAGTAAGTGTGCTACTTCCAGGTCTTTCTGCAGCTTTCACCGAGGTCTTTGGCTTTTGGACAGGGCCGACCCCAAAGTTTTATGGGGCCTTAAGCAGATTTTGAAGGTTAAAACCACAACCCCGAATAAAAGCGTTTTAATCAAAATTTTGTCTAATCTGAGAAAGTAGGCGGAGTTTCTTTGGCTGATCCTGAAAATCAATCAGAGGAAATTGTTAATATTAGCCAAAACAGTCTGAAGCTCAAGCAAAATGGAAAGGTTAAACTAAAGCATCAGATTGTAACAATTGTAAAACATCAAACAACGGATTTTAGTAAGTAATTAAATTATTTTATTTAAATTCAAATTTTAAAATATCAAAAAAAAATTTAAATAAAAAGTACAGTATTTACATTTTTATTCCTTTAAATGTCTTTCATTTGAATATTTTTCGAGGTAAAAAAAATAAAAGTACAAATGAAATTTTAATTAAAAAAATTATTAGTAAAAATTCCAGCTACAAGGGAGGTTGCCTAGTTACTACACAAACATTTTAACAATAATCTTTTTACTAATATTTATTATCTGAAACAGACAGAAAATTAAATAGGAAATAATCACATTTATATAAATTTTAACATCTGTAGTCTGTGTTCAATTGCAGCATTTATGGGGGGGTGCTGGATGGGTCTGGGGGGCCCCACGCAACCGTTTGGTTTGCTTCTGTCTTGGGCCGGCTCTGCTTTTGGATATTGGACTTCTCTACCAGACCTGCTATGACGGCCACCTGACTATAGCAGGTTTATAATCTATTTTGGTTCCAGCTAGACCATCTATAACATTCAGCAGTTTAGAAATGCAGCTGCAATGATTGCTGTTAGCTACTAATACTGCTACTCTGAATTAGAAACACTCATTACAATGCGTAATATATGTCACCAGTTCCAGATGCTCCTGGAAAATCAAACCAGACTCTTGGTCTAAAACGTCAAGGTAGACGGCTGTGTTTGCTGAGGACTTCAGAAAACCCAGCAGACCAGAACCAGTAGATAACATGGCACCTAAAATCATTACTGGGAGTAGAAACTTCACACCGGACCTAAGGCAGCGTCTCTGCAGCTCCACTTTCTCCTTCCACTTGACTTTCCTTCAGTATGCCTGGTTGATCAATCGGGCTGCTCGCGGACACGCTGAAAAGAACTGTTGCCCAGTATTGCGCCCTGTGGGACTCCGGTTGTTAAAATTCTAGCCGTTTCGTTCGAATAGTTCGATCTGAAACCGATGCAGCAATAAATAGTTTTAAGATGAGCAGTAACGGGTTTCTCCTAATACCTACAGTTATTCTGAGATTGAGAAAGGAGAAGATAAATGTGAATAAACTGGGTTCAAATGTCACGCTGCTGGGTTCTTTTATAGGAAAAGTTAATACTCATTGCTTGGCCAATTTCACAGCCCTACTGGTAGATAAAAAAATATATCCTTGAACTTTGTGTTCATTTATTACTCAAACGTGGAATGTGTGACAGAGGACAACAAGCCAAGCAGAAGTGTGAAAAATCAGAACATTTCAGCCGGACACAAGAAGGTGGTTACATTTTGCTTTTATGTTAATCTTTATTTACTGTAGACGTCATGTTCTGAGTATTATTTGAAGTAAAATATAGCACAAATTTAAAGAACCAAAGTCTTCTTAAGGTATTATTTCCAATTATTTCATAAATTCACTGCTTTCAAGGTTTTTTAAGACCTCGTAGGAAACCTATTTTTGTTCTCTTATTTCTGGGCTTTTAAGGCCGGAGTCACAATCCTTCCCGTCTCCTGCTGAGGAGGAGCCGAAGATCGTTATTGTGTCTTCATCACACCGTCCCTCGAACGCGACCACTGTTGGTTGGAACAATGGAGAAACAAACCGAGGTGTGTGGGGGGGGGCAGAACGAGGACATGACGACTGTCTGCAGACACAACGGAAGGTCAGAATAAATGATTTTATTTACAGCGCTGTGTCAATTTAGTAATTCTGCAAGGTTCGGTTCCCAAGCTTCATCTGGACCCACCGAGACCGAAAGGAGAGCTTCAATCAGACCAACAGGAAGTCCACGGCGACTCTGCAGGAGCTGCAGAGATCCACAGCTCAGGTGTAGGGCTGGGCAAAATGATAATTTTGTATTCGACGAATCTAGTGATTCTTTTTTTGATGCGTCGATTAATCTAATGATTCATTTTTTTATTTCATTCAATTCACATTTTGGGCTTTTGCTCATAATCAGTCTGTGGCAATTCAGACTCATTCTGCCAACACGGGTCACAGATAAAAACCAACCAATCAGATAGCAGTAACATACAGCAGACACAGCTGTGTGTGAGTATATGCCCTCTATGTGGGGGTGTTTGGGTGATTTATAGGGTAAAATACATAGTGTTTGTAAAAAAAGTTTAAAACTTACGGTGTTTAATCGTTTGCTGGAGCTGCTCCTGGATGCCGTCGTGCTTTTATAAGACATTTCCATTTTCCAAAGCCGGCAGACGACAAAATCGCTCCCTTTCATTTTAATATAGTTCCAAACCTTTGAACTGTGAGTTCGGATGGAGGTATTTTTAAGTCGACTGACTCACTCATGCTGACTGTTGGCTCCCGCCATGTTTGTTTTTGAAAGTGATGATGCATTGGCGCGCATTGGTTGCGTCAACGTATTCTACGCGTCGACGTAATCGATTACGTCGATGCATCGTCTCAGCTCTACTCAGGTGGGAAAATCTTTCCACAAAATAACTTTTAGGCCTGAACTTCACATGCAGAAAAAGACCGGACCAGTGGAGACTGGAACGGAGGAAGCCGTCATCCCCGGAGTGAAACATGGAGGTGGCAGCGTCATGCTGTGGGACGGGGAATGGAGCACAATTGATTTCTGGTCCTATGGATGGAGAAAGACGTCATCAGTTCCAGAACAACAGAGGAACAAAGTGCGTTCTTGTCCAGCCGCCTCGGTGAGCTTTCATTGTGTTGACTCGATCCATTTTGGGATTTTTACGGCCTAAACCCAAAGATTTGGGCCCGGTCCAGACGGCCGGCGCTGGTCGGACTGTTTGTGTGCCGTCTGGCCTTTATATACTTCACATTATGAACAAGCGGAGTCCAGTCAGCGAGCACAAAGAGAAGGTCAATAACGCGAGGTGATCTGCTGGGTCAAAGGCTCGGCTGTCTGCCAGCCATTGTGGCGGCCTCGTCTCAACTCGGATCGGCTCTCGACTATTCCCTGCGCAGGAAACAATAAGACAATAGCAGCAAGTGGCTCAGTGTCAACCTGAAGGAGCTAAAAGCCGTATGTTCACAGTACATATTATATCTGTGTTTGCCTAGAAATCAGAACTAAAACCAGCTGCTCGGTGGGATGCAGCATCATATTCTACATTTAGTGGAACACGTTCATCAGCAGGTATTATGGTAGAAAAATTATCTTAATGTGTGAGAAAACACTCCAGCCACTGAAAAACAACATTCCAGTTGAAGACCTTGGAAGGGATTCCTGTATTTTCCTCCTCCTATCGGAGGAAAATGGGGGGAGTAATCAGATTTCCCCGCTGATCCCCGGCTGCGGAGCTTTGGTGATTTATATTCACATCGGAGGAAAAACATCTTTGTTTTACCAAACATCCATCAAACGCGGAGAAATTCCAGCGCCAACATTCCCTGGCCTCGTATGAAACACTTCCTGGCCGCCGGCCCCTTATCAGCGCCGCTCAGCCTAAGCTTCTGATTGGGTGTGAAAAGCCACCGCGGTCACATGCTGTGTTCTCCGCCGGTAGAGAACAAAATAACAAAAAACAGGCTGAGAACCGCCGACCTGGCATTTAGCCTCCCTCCCTCCCGGCATTATCCCAGCAGAGGTCGGGAATGAAACCCCGGCTGGTCCAAAGGTCATCATTAAGGAAATGTCACATCAGATATGAGAAGCGCCGTTGGAGGTGGGACTTCTCTACAGGAGAAGCGCATCTTCCAGGTTTGGAACGGGAGTCATGCTGAGAACTTCAACTGCTGAGGTCCTGGAACCAGGAACCCACCGACTCTCCAACCCGACCAGAAACAGCTGAAGCCACGTTGCTTCCTAAATAAGGAAATTCATGTCTGAAGTTTACTTTCCAGAGATTTTGGGGGCCTTTAAACCATCTGACTTTGGTCTCCTTTGGGGGTGAACTGGTTTTTCCAAGGCGTAACGAGTTTCCAAACTGAAGGATAACTCGGCTGCGCTTCAGCCAGAAACACACGAGAATCTGTAAAAGAATACCGATGGGCTTCCTGCTAACAGAAGTTATGACAATTTACTCTTTTAACTGATAATTTAATCCCAACTTTCGTTATTAAAGCCTCGAGTTTGCGACTCCCCAGCGTCCCAGAACGGCACATTTTCATGTTAACTGGCTGCCAACTTCCATTAGCAGTATAAGTATCATCAAGTATGTCTGTCTAAACAAGATCCGATAGGAATGTATCCTAGAAGAGTTTAGCTAACAGCTAACGTAAGCTAAGTTAGCTACTGTGCTAGCTTACCGATCCAGGAGGAAAGTCGCTGTTTCCACGTGTGTTTGATGGCGTATAAATGTTTTATGTGGGTCCATCTAGTGTAGGCTTCACCTAAAACTACTCTAGTTTCTGTTAGCTAGCTAGTTAAGTTAGCTAGTGAGTTAGCTTACCGATCCAAGAGGAAAGTCTCCGTTTCTGCGTGTGTTTGATGATGTATAAATGTTTTATGTGGGTCCATCTAGTCTAGGCTTCACCTAAAACTACTCTAGTTTCTGTTAGCTAGCTAGTTAAGTTAGCTAGTGAGTTAGCTTACCGATCCAAGAGGAACGTCTCTGTTTCTGCGTGTGTTTGATGACGTATAAATGTTTTATACGTCAGCTTTTTATGAGATTTTGTTCCATATTCAACCCTTAATTGATTATTTAATGCCAACTTAGGTTATTAAAGCCTCCAGTTTGTGAACACTTTGGCTCCAGAACAAGTTTTCATGTTAAATGGTTATAAACTTCTGTCAGCGTCGGTTACTGTTAACCACCACAGATGTTACTAAGCCAAAGGAGCCCAGTTAGCTGCCCTCGTTGGTGCCGTTGTCTTAACGTAGCAGGTAGTGTTGAGCCAGCTAGCATCACAGAGCACAAGGAGTTTATTTCCTTAAAGGAAACAAGCCACAACCAACAGTCTGACATTTTAATATTTAGAATTTGAATGGAACCATTAATAATAACAGTATTTTTTGTTGTAAAAGTACGACAGGTAGTTGGTGTCAGTTCCTGTCAGCTGGATCAGGTAACAGAACCCCTGATTTAACTTCTTACCACTGTTGACACAGAGAGTATCACAGTCTGAAATATTCATTTCAAATCCCAGATTGCCTTGATTTCAACAGAAATCCAAAGTTTTGATGTCGCAGTTTCCTAAAAAGAAAATAATTAACCCTAATAATAGTAGTTATGCTATTTTTTCTAGGGATGCACATATTAGAACGGCTTCGGCCCTGATACCGCTCTAATGTACTCGTATGGGTTAGTTAGATACTTAGAATGAGGAAAATGCAATATTTTTACAGAAATTTTTTTTTTTTACATGGAATTTTGTTTTGTAGTCATTATTATTTGTATTATTTTTTTATCTAGCTCACTAGGGATGTAAAAAAATTTCGATATGCCAATATATTGCGATATTTTATGTCATTAATTGAACCAAACTGTCATTAAAGAGCGAAGAATCGATTTTCTTTTTTCTATTAAAAAAAATGAAATTCTAATTCATTTTGGCAGTAAAATTGAATGTATGGTATTTGGTGGCTTTTTACCTCCTTTGTTCCAGTGGATCAACCAGAACTCGTGATAAAACTGGATGACTTATGGATGAAACAGATTGGAGTTTTTAGGATGCTGAGACAGGTTTTCTACACTTAAGTTCAGTTTTTAAAAGGATTCTTCATAAAATTAAAAAGATTATGGACAACCCTGAGCATCCTCTTCATCAGACTGTCCTACAGCAACAGAGTCTCTTCAGTTGGAGGCTTCCTTAGTTTCGCTGCAACACAGACCGCTACAGGAAATCCTTTCTCCCCACAGCCATCATGGTCTACAACAACTCCTTGAAGAATGAATTAGCAAACAGTTAATTTCCCTCTGGGATCAATTAAGTATTTATGAATTGAATTACTCATCATAGTGTGATATATCGTATTGTTCCCTCTGTATCGTGATACATATCGTATCGCCTGATTCTTGCCAATACACATCACAATAATTCACCATCATTTGTTCTAACAAGCAGAGAACAAAATAAAACCTGTCTTCCAATTCATTGGATTGTTTTTTTTTTTTGCATTAGACGCATTGGTATTGGTACTCTGTATCGGGAAGTACTCAGATCGAAGTATTGGTATCGGTTTGGAAAAAGTGGCATCGTTGCACCCCACAATTTTTCAGATTTTATTAAATACTTTTTTATGTAATCAGTCAATGTTTTGGTTGGAAAATTCACTGGAAGTGCAGGTTTATTTAAAAAGACCGTACTGAAAATGAATTTTACACCGTAGTACCGACCGACAGGGATTTTCTGGCACACCTCGTCTTCTTCCACCACCTTCTTACAGCGGCTTCCTGGAATTTTGGCCCATTCCTCCACCATAAAAATGCCCCAGTTTTAACCGTCTGGATGATGTCTTGAGATGATGATGGAATATTTCTACGTAATGTTTGTTCATCATGATCTTTGCTGGCTCCATGGTGGATGTCGACACTTTTAAGAAGTTTCAGCGAGCTTCTCCCATATGTAGGACCAACTCTGCCATAATTGAAAATAAATGAATGAATAAATATTTTTTTTAAACATATTTTTATTTATTTATACATTTATTTATTTAATTCCACATCACATTAATTATTCATTCATTTATTTTTAAATAAATAAATATACACTTCTTGAAATATGGAAATAAATGTGATCTGGAAATTTGGAAACAAATAAATGAATGAATAAATAAATGTGATGTGGAAATAAATATGTGAAATTAAATATTTTTCTTGAATGTATTTCTAGATTGATTTATTTACAATTGTACTTACTCATTGATTTATTTTGAATTATGGCAGAGTTGGTCCTCCATACTCCCAAGGGCGACATGTCATCTTTAATTAATCTTAACGGGCCTTAAACAGTGACGGTTTAGTCTGATTAAAGGCAGACGGAGAGAAAGAAGTTTTCACACTCTGTTTAAAAAAATAAATCTAGTTTAAATGTTGGACAGAAAGACAGACATGTCATTTTATCATCATTTAAATAATGAAAATTAGAATGAATGAAAACTGAATGAAATAAAAGGTATTTTTATACAGCAGTAGGCTATTTTTAAAGGTTAAATAGGAATCATTTAGGTGTGTTGAGCACCATATTTTCCAAGTATTCTCCTGTAATGTCTGCATTAAACCAGGGAATCATCCTGTGGCTTATTAGCATCTTAGCATCCTGACGGTAAAACATTGCGGATGCAGCCATAGATTTTATGGGATGGAATAAGTCGTATTGACTCATGGGGACGATTATAGTAGCGGAGTATTAATGGAATAATGCACCATGTCTGAGTCAGTCTTCCACATCAAATCCTGATCATTTTTTCTTGGTACTGATTAAACTAGATGGTTCAGTTTTCTATCATATAAATATAAGGAGGTAAAAACTAGACTAGTTTTTAATAAAAAAAAAAGCCTAAAGGTGTTTATAGGACAAAAATGTCACCACTTTTATGGATAATAAAGGAGCTTTAGGGTGGCTTGGATGCCTTATTCATTCCGTTGAGCTTTTCTTTACCGTTTAGCTGTTAAATGATGTTTCCTGGGAGCTGCAGACATTTTTACACGTATGATGCATCAACTCAGACTTAAAACCGCCATTTACAGCTTTCATAATGCAAAAGATTTTATTTAAACAGACTGTAGAATATTTACAGTACAGGAGAAGAGTTTGTACATAAGTAGGTAGCAGTTATAAATATCAGAGGTCTGATTGGTATAAAATTTAAAAAAGGGGCATATTTTACAGTTTGTACACTGGTTGCACATCGTCGTCTCTGGCTGAATAGTTTTTTTTTTTATTTCCATTCACATCGTCTGAGTCCAGAGGAAGTCCTCCTGGAGGTGAACTCTGTCCCCTGGGAGCGTCTTCATGATAGCCGCCGCCAGCTGGGGACACGCAAAGGTCACGAGGTCATCATCATAATCGTGTTCGGCTCCTCCAAACATTCACAACATCCTCAGAGAGTTCTGGTCATAAACAGGGCAACACCGCCCCCCTGTGTGCTGCGCTGGTACTGAAGGTCAATTACATAATGCAGAGCCGAATACTCGCTTCATGGCACACAGATTCAGTTCATTAAGAGCACAAATGTCCTTCAAAACTCGATAAAACACTGAGATCAAGATGTGAAGTAACAGGATGAATAAAGCTTTGGCATTTGGACCTTTGACCCAAACAACTCCAGAAACAAGGCAGAATAAAGGTTTAAAAAAAAAAAATAATAAATCGTTAAGAGAAACGACTCCAGGAAAGCTGAGGAACGCCAGTCTCCTGGTTCTGTGACCCAAACAGAAGGAATGGTGTCCAGGAGCAGAACTAGCAGAGGAAAACAGAACCGGGTCTTCCTCCAGACGGCTGCAGGGAGCTGGATGAGCCTTAAAGGGAGAGTTTTGTTTTTCTTACAACTTGGACCTTATTTCTAGCATGTATTATGTTCATTTACTCACACAGACAAGTTTGGAGCCACTTGGAGTCCTTCAGGAGAAGTTTAGATCCATTCCCAAAGGTCATTATCTGCCACAAAACTCCTTCATTTCACTTATGTTTGCTAATCAATCACTAGCTCTATCCCCCCTGGGAGTCCGGAGCATCTCAGAGGTGCTTCGCTGTTGTATTCAGGCTGTTTTACTGGGTTTTAGTCTTACCGATTTCAACATACAGGACAGAATTGGAGAGACCGCGGAAGCTGGACTTCACCCACTTTTGGTAAATGAACGTAACGAATGCTACAAATAAGGTTCAGGTTTCCAAAAAACGTTACTTCCCCTTTAACAGCACCGAGGGGGGACATTAATCACTTGATTCTGTTCTATACGGCTCGGTTCAGAAACTCTGGGATGCACCCCGACGTTTCCTAGGCAACAACTCCTTAAACCTTCTGCTTTTTTTCTCGTTACAACCATAAATCCTCACGGGATTCTGGGGGGATTTCATTTGGTAAGCATAGAAGTAAAAAAAACATGGTTTACCATTTGATGAGGATCGTAAAGTTTCAGAGCCGGAAATTCATCAATACCAAGAGGCTGGTCAAGGAGAGCGATAATCAGATCTGGAGGAGCTGCAGAGATCCACAGCTCAGGTGGAGTGGCAAGAACAGACATCCTGTTAGGAGTTTGTTCCAAACAAAACTGGACAGAACAGAAATCCCGCACGTCACCCTGAACACATCATTGCCTCGGTGAAACACGGTGGGGGCAGCATGATGCTAGTCTTCAGCGGGGACAGGGAGTTAAACTGGGGACTCTCCTGGAGGATGCTCGGAGACCCCCAAAACAAAAACAAGCATGCCACACTTTTTAGATTCATGTTTGAATTAAAAGCGATGGAAACCTCCGATGAATTTGATTTCCGTTTTCATCGTTTCAAACCCCCCAAAATAAACTGCAGTCTGAGCTTGGAATGTGATACATTTTAGAAAAGTTCACGTGGTGTGAATACTTCTGTGGAGTTATTTCATAAACTTCCACATTCTTCTGTCTTTTTTTCCCCCCTCAAGATTATCCAAATTCACTGGCAAACTCAATTTATCCAATAATGTCTGATCAGAACCAGGTACCGTCTATATTAAACGCAATTGGGCCGAGCATATAGCCTTGTGGTACTCCATAACTAACGTGCAGAGGTGGGGTAGTAACTGGTACTGGCCAATATAAAAGGTAGAAGATAGAAATGATATAAATTTGGCGAAAGGTAGAGATTTCGACTGTAGCACCAAACCACGGTTATGCATTTTGATGATGTAATCAAGCTGCGCCTACATACGTTGTACCAGGTACACGAGGAGGATATATCCTCACCAGATATTGCAAGTCAAACAGTTAAACAGTAAACAAGTAAAACGGCAAATTTTTAAATTTTTATAACCACCGTTTTTCGGCAAACTTTGCACATTACGTTGGTTTGCTCCCCGACTGATTTTCTGTAACCAAACCATGTAACTACCATGCTTGCTTTCACTCCGCACGTGAACAGTAAATCGGGCGCGCACAAAACTACGCCATCAACTAGACTTATCGTCACTATTGCAAGGAGAAAATGTTTTCATTTTGATTCCCGCTGCATAAGATTTAAAATTTGACGGATAAAAATCGATTGCGACAGTAATTTCTTTTGATCAAGCCCGTCAAAACGACAATAAATAAATAAATAAATAAATGTCTGCCGCAACCTCCGGAAGCATCAGTACTCGAGTACTCTACCCACCTCTCTAGCATGTACAAACTGCGATCTGACAAAGGTTAAAGGTCGTGTAGGTTCTGATTAAGGCAGCATCAGCAGACCGCCGTACCTGACCGTGGTCAGCGGGCCGCCATCAGGGTCTCTGCAATACCTCCACACACCAGTTACACATCAGCTCCCACCGTTTACTGTTGGGCTGCAGATGCTTTTACACCCGGAAGTGAACTGGTTTTAAATGTTTTGTCTGCTGGGAACGTCCACGCCTACACGAGTGCGCGTCAGCGTCGCCGCCATGTTGTGAGGGGCGTTCAGAAAGCCATGTGCTTTACGATCTCTTCAGTTCCACATTACATTGGTAGAAAAACTGCTCAGATAAATAATTTGAGTTTTAATCTATAATTAATAATAAATCTTTTATATTTCAACTGAAAAATGGTGATGTTAGATGGTGATAAATACTTAAAAGCTACAGAAACCTGGTTGCCTAAATGTGCAAACGCTGGATTCTGATGTTTTTCCCTGAATCCATCGTCTGCAGACGAGCTGAAGGGTGAAGATGAGCTCATAAAATCAAAGTGTCAGCCAGAAACAGGCGATCACAATGATGTAAAATCCCCAGAGTTACAAAAGTTCAAAAGAGAAGGGCTGCAACACTGAAGCGTTATGCCAGGTGAAATACGGTGGTGGCAGCATCATGATCTGGGCTTACTTTTGGTCCAAAACCTTCAGGTTTCTGCTAGATGGGCTTGTGATGAAGATTTTTGCGGGTTTTTTAGCATTATAGCGAGTCCAAAACTGACAATAAATAATGAGCTAAATTAGATAAAGAGCAAATAAATGAATGAATACATGAGGAAATAAAATTGAACATAAATTTAAAAAAAATTATTAAATAAAAATATATATTCAGAAATAAGTGTATAAAGGTTTTAATAATTTATTTCTAAATGTGTGTTTTTATTTCCACACTTATTTGCTAATTCATTTACCTATTTATTCCCACATTTATTTACCCATTAATTATTTTAATTTTTTTTATTATCACTTTTACTCAGCTTTGTGCTATTATTATAAACTGGTAGATTACATGTGAAAATCAAGTGAGGAAAACTGAAAATAAATGTGAAAATAAATACATTTAGAAATAAATAATTCTGAAACATATTTGTTAAGCTATTTCAGGAAAATATATCTTAAATTTATTGTATTATGTATTTTTTTCTATTTTATTAAGCCATTTCCTCTTTATTTACAGTCAGTTTTGGCAGGGATGGTCCTCCATACACTAACCCACAATAAACAGCAACACACAGACCTTCTGTGTAGTCACCTGAAAGCCCAATGATCGTCTGTAGGCTGAGAAGTCAGACTAACTTAATGACATGCAGCCTGACGGTTGAATCTTGCAGGCTAAAATTCCTATTCTTGTCCAATGAAATGTAACCAGGCTCTGCAGCTGACGCAGAATCTGATACAAGTGTTCGTCACTCAGTTTTAATAATATTGATGATTAAAAAAAAATTGTACTTTTTCAATTTATTCGCAAATGTTTATTAATTCCTTTTTTATTAATTTAAATTTAAAAAGTTTTTTAAATACATGCGTAATAATAAGAATTTTAATATTAATTATGAAGCTATTAATTAAAAACTATTTACAAAATGAAATAATCATAATTTATGTGTTAATAATAATTACTAGATTATTAAGAGTTGAATGACATCCAGCCTAAATCGTTTACATTCTAGTTATGGAAACTAAACTACAGTAAGTTTTTTTAATATATTGTAATTTCACCTGAATTTAGGATTGTTTTCTTATTTATTTTGCAGATTTTGTTTAATCAGCGAAGATTAAAGCCAAATATAAAAAGATAAACTTCATTTGAAGCCAGTTTCCCGGCAGACTTGCCCCTCACAACATGGCCGACTTTCTGACGCATGGATTCTACGGCGCGACGAACCCTGTGCAGCATCTGTTCTTCTACATCTACGCTGTTGCATGGGTCATGTTGCATCGCATCAGGAGTGATCTCTGATTGGTCCTCGATCTCCCGGGAGACGGCCGCGTCCCGATGGAAGCTCCTCCTACGTCTCCGTGAGCTGGGATTCAGAACTGGGACCAGTAGAGAGCCGGTCCTGAACGAAACCCAGAGTTCTTCATGAGTCTGATCCGCCGATGTTCACGAAGACGCCGTCGCTTCAGAACCTCCAGACTCCAGATTTTGGCATCAGAACCTCAGAAACGTCCACACGTTCGTTGACTGGTCCCCGTCCGGACCATGGGTCCCAGCAGGGGGCGATCTCCCCCCCCCCCGGCATCCTTCCTCCCGTCACAGCGTCGCCAGGATGCGAGAGAAGGAGACGACGACGGAGAGGGTGGTCTGACCCACGCCGAACACCAGGGCCTCCAGCGGAGCCATGCCCTTCCCCGCCACGCGGTAAACGCCCGCCACCGCCGCGCCTGAAGCAGAACACAGAGTCACAGGAGTCAGCGAAACCCAATAGAACCGGACCCAGCAATCATCCAGGCCGCAGAGGCAAAAATACACACAGATTCATCTCAATAAAGGCTTCTCAACGCTGTCAGTTTGAAATTTTTTTCCTTCCACTAAACTTCCCATCAATCTCCTAATTTTATTGTATTTCTCCCTATTTTTAACATCTTTGTTTGCTGCAGAAAGTTGGACCTTATCTGACTCAGTTCCATCAGAACCATGGAGAGTTGCCCCCCCCCCCCCCAGAACCTTCAGCTCACAGTGATGGTGGTTCTGACCCGTTTTCTTACAGGTTTCTGTCCAATCAGAGCCCAGAGTACAGATAGAGACACGCCCACTCGTAGATCTCACCTCCGGACGGTTCTGGAGAAACTGTATAGGGTTATAACGATATCAGCTTAATATGAAACTGAAAATAAAAATAAAATAAAATAAAATTTGGCATCGAAAAATATAATTGTAAAATCTTGATCTTATGTTCAATCTGAAATAAATGAAGTGAAAATTTCTGTATTGAAAGTGAAATAAAAACTGAAAGTGAAAAAATATAAATGCAACTCAAAATATACGCATTAAAAAATGAACTCACAATCACATTTTTACACTTTCATATTATTTTTCAATGCCAATCTTTTTTCACTGTTGCTGCTTTTCATCTTCATTCAGCCGATACTGATTTCAAGTCGTAAATGCGCGCGCGGGGCGGGGCTTCAGAGCCGCAGGTGCTTGCCATTTTATACCCATTAAACCCACTAAATGTCATTTGTAGTTCCTTTATATATTTTTAATTCTAAAACTGTCCACATATTACAACAAAATCCACTTCTATAGCTTCTGTAATGTTCATTTTGATATAGCTTTTAAGTCAATCACCATCTGTGTCCTTTCATTTGGTTTAAATAGCGCCACAGGGGCAGCGGGATATTGTTTCCATGGTGGTCTAGTCGTTAAGGGGCTATCAATGCATATATTTTGAGTTTCATTTATATTTTTTTACTTTCGATTTTTATTTCACTTTCAATACAGAAATTTTCACTACATTCATTTCAGATTCAAAATCAAAATTTTTCAGTTAGTTATATATCTTTAATGCCAATATTTCTTTTCAGTTTCATCTTAAGCTGGTGTCGTTATAACCCCATAAAACTAGACCTCAAGGTTCTGAGATTCAGAATCTTTTCTGAATCTGATTTTTTATTTTTAAAGTTGCTATTCTGTCCTCTTTTCTTTTTTGAAGTTGTCTGGATCTTCGGTTCTGAAGGTCATCTCAACCTTTCTTCTTTGGACCTGGCCTGTAGTTCAGAACCGGGTCATTCTCAGGAGAACCGTGTCTTAACGGATCTCGTTAATCAGTTGGCCATCAACATCTGGATGCAGCTTTTCAACACAGCCTATCCCCCCCTGGTGGCCTTGAACTGAACTACGCTGTGGTGAGGCGTAGTTAGTGGAGCCGCTCCTGCGGCCCAAACCATCACCCCTCCCCCACCGTGCTGAGTGATACTCACTGGTGATGACACCTCCGGAGAGCGAGGCCAGGAAGCCGACGCTGACCAGCACCAGGGTGATGAGGCGCCCCCACTTGTGGCGCTGCAGCATGACCAACATCAGCAGCCCCCCGGCGCCGTGAACGAAGAGCGAGGAGAAGAGACACCAGAGGAAAACCCAGTACCACATCTCTGATGGTGGGGAGAAACGTCAACTGGGTTATAAACACAGACGCAGTTATATTATCAATAGTAATAATAATAATGATAATAATTAGGGCTGCCACTATTATGGACAAATTTTTATATCCCGATAACGATATTCTTCAAATATAGCCATTTTTCTGTTAATTCATTTCATCGATAGTTTATAAAAATGTTCAATGTGGTTATTGAGTTTTAATGATAGATGATAATAACACCACCAGACGCATCATGTACTGATCTCCTTCCATCTGCAGGAGCTACGGATATCAGTGATCAGTGAGAGCAGCTCAGCTCTACACTCTGCCTTTGAATAAAAAACAGATTATTTGAAAAGAATCCAAATGTTGCAGCAATACCTGCTGTCACTCATTTTATTAACTTTACACGTTTAGGCAGCAGTATTATTGTTTTCTCTCTCCTCATGCACCCTCTGCTTTTTATTTGTTTCACTATCTGCATGTCTCCTATGTAAAAGAGGGGTGTTACGTCGATATGTGTTCCCCCATAGATGTGTTCCGACTAAACCGACACGGGAGGCGGCTGCTGCTCGTAAATATTAAACAGATGGATCACGTTGTGTTTAGGCTCTGGTTCCCGAATAGTAGGATTAGGAAAATAGTCAAGTTATGGTTATCGATGCTATTTGGATATAAGAAGATCAGACAAAAATTGTTTGTAAAGTTTACCAGCTCCTGGTCCGACCATCGGACTCCAACACTAAACATTTATTTTATTAGAACCACGACAACGAATACAGAGAGAGTCAATGAACAAAAGCTGCGTCGAGTCGTGGCATAAGCTCTGATAAACTCCAGATACAGACGCTGTATCACACCACTGATGTGCTAGTAGCGAATGAAACGGCTTTTTAGAGCCGGTTCCATTCTGTTTGAGAGACGCTTTTTTTTCTGTTCAAGCTTCGCGTTGGGAGGGGAGTGCCGACACGCAGAGAGACCAACTTTGGGTTGTCTGATAATCTTGTTTAGATCCCTGGTCTGAAACGTGTTGGTTACCGTCTTCCTCCCGGGTTTTTTCATGTATTGCAGCAAAAACAGGAAGGCCATAAGGTGCATCTTGACGTAATTTACTGCCGTAAAACCCCATCGTAGCTTAAACGATAAAGATTCATATAAAACGATAGACTTTTTCTATCGTACTGATAAATTTCATCATATCACACGGAAAAATTACTACATCGTGAAGTATATTGTTATCGCCCAAAGATGAGGAAATAGACAGTTGCCTGCTTACTTGTTGCTACAGAGTTCAAATGGGACGCTAGTGACGCTACAGTATGTAAACATGGGAGGAGGTGATCGCGATCGTCTTTTAGATATCGATATGCACGGCTGTGACGTAATTGAGATAGATTTCGATACAAAATCGAGATTGTATAGGGGTGTCCCCTATATGCTGACGCAACACAAATTCCATTAATTGCAGCAAAGAGACAGATTCACACACAGATAAGCACCTTAATGGCACAGTGTGTAATTTTCGGCCAGTAGGGGGCAGTGCATACCTAAATTATCACAAGTATGCGGTATCTGTGTCTTTGAGTAAGAAACTCAACAACGGAGGTCCAACTAGTGCTGTTTTCAAAACGCTCAGGTCCTTGAGAATGATCTATTAGCAGCAACATGACGAGCACATCAGTCTCTCTTTCATCGCTTGGAACTAGCGAAGAGGTAAAAATGTATTTATGGAGAAACTTTTTTTGCATTTTGAGGGGAAATCAATGTTTTAATAGCGGGCTTGTTCCGTGCGCTTTGTCCATCCGGGCTCTTGTAGAAGTAAATATATAATCTAATTTAGCTTTCCACTGAAAAGAGGACCCGCGCCTATGTATTTTAAAGGGGATTTTTAAAGTCATATCGCCAATATTTTTGCAATTAATTTGCTTTACGTAATTATTATTGCATAATATTTTAATGGCTGTTTTCAAAGATGTACAGTAAAAACTACACACTGTCACTTTAAAGAGACACCAGGCAACGTTTTCATGTTAATTAATCATCTTCGTAAGTCGTTATATGGTTAAATGACTCAATAAAGGACGAATAAAGACTCTCTCGCCCGCCGCTACTGCCTGTAGGAAGAAGTTCAGTGTACCGATCCGGTGTCCTTCAGTCTCGCGAAGTCGCAAACATAGCGAGAAGCAGGATCAGTTTTCGGCAAACATCCCGAACACTGAGGCAGGCTAACGAAACCCGGCTAAAGAGTGTGACAAAGTGATGGCAGAGCCGGCTAAGAAGCAGCAAAAACCACAGACAGAAGATGCCAAGAAAAGAAAAAGAGCTTCAGACCGAGCGAGGGCTAACACACGCCTTAATACTGGTCAAGCTTTTACCGAATGGCGAGAGCTGAAAGAGACCGAAGGCTGCAAGTCGGATACGGACCTCGCATTCTTGCTTTTGTGCTTGTAAGTAACACTTTTGTATTTTATTTTGTGCCCGGTTGTACTTTCGTTGTGTTCGTTATTATCTGTACATGTGGTTTTTTTTGTACTATGGCTCAGATGGGTTAGCAAATGATCAGCTGGGTTGCTCGTGGCGAGGGGGGGGGGCAACAGTTCCTTTTTACGACACTGTGTTTGAAAGCAACATTTACTAACGGAGGCTAGGGGGAGCATCGTAGACAAAAAAAACTCAGACTTGCCTGGTATCCCTTTAGATGTAAAAAACTAAAATATAGGAATATAGGGAGTTTTTCCTTTCCACTGTCGCTTCATGCTTGCTCAGTGTGAGGGATTGCTGAGAATTACACGACGCAATCTTCTGTGGTTCTCTAATTTCTAAATTAAACATTGTATTGTAATAACTCTTCTTGTAAAGTGCCTTGAGATGACATCTGTGGTGAAACGGCGCTATATAAATAAACTGGACTAAATAACACTGTACTAAGGAAGGACTAAATTATCACACAAAAATACAGAGAAGTTATTAAAAGTAAGATATTTGAATTCAAGAAACGTGCAGCTGAGCAGGATCATATAAAACAATTTACTAAATACACACGTCTATATGTGCTTTTACTAAAGGTGGCAAGTAACAAACTGCTGGCAACAGCCAGGTGTAACTTTGGAGAGGTGTCTTTAGTCAGAGGCTTCATCAGTTTCGCTTTAACACAGACTGCTACAGCATATCCTTCCTGCTCAAAACAACCCCATGAAGAAATCTGAACAGAGCAACTAGACTTAAAGGAGACATATTATGAAAAAAATCACTTTTCCTGGGATTTGTGTTGTTATTGTGTGTCTCTGGTGCATATGCATAATTTTCATAAAGATCCTGCATTCAGTCTCTGATTGAGCTGTTGAAAATCTGTCCAGCTTTCTACGTCAAAAGCCGGAATATTGGAATATCCACACCTCCGCAGAGCTGCCTCCACCCACCAGGTACAGCAGTAAATAACAGTTTCCGATTGGAAAGCACTTTTTCAGCTTAGGAAACACCATGTTGCAGCTCCACGCAAAGTTCTCCGTTTTTGGCTGCTCAAAAGAGATCAAAACACTTTATCTGGTCCCAGTGGAAGTGGACAGAAGAGCGGCATGGGTTGGATTTATTTTTTATGGTAAGATGCTGGCGGTAAGAGCGGGGAGGACCGGAGAAGAAGCAACCGCGGAGTAGAAGCGAAACGCGCCGCCAATCTTAGCTGCTGAGAAGTGGTCGGAAGACGGCAGAAGAGCAGCTCGGGTTGGATTTATTTTTGATGGTAAGATGCTGGCGATAAGGGCGGGGAAGGCTGAAGACCTGCCGCCGCACGGAGCTCAAAGAGCGGGGTCTCTGCGGTGATAGAGAGCTGGAGTCAGCTGATGGAGCTGGAAGGCTTTAGAGTCGGCGTCTCAGGAAGACATCAGAGCGCCAGGTAAGAAGTTAAATCTATTCTTTTTACTTGAAGTCATTTCTTCAATAACCATTCAGAAGTATTTTTGCTGAATTCTCTGAGTATCAGGTTCTCACACAGCAAGATTGGGGAGTGGAATTATCAGAATAAAAATATTTTCAATTAAATCCAAAATACTTTATTGATACCATGAGGGGAACTTCAGTAGTTTACAGTAAAACCTGTCCACAGATCCAGGTCACTGAAGAGCAGCGCTCCCATCTGTGTTATTATTATTAACACGGACAGAGTAATTGCAACCTTTATGGTGTAACATTTTTTTATCATGTCTTGAGTTATTTATCTGAGTTGAGCACAGTGGTCACCATATAAACTCTGTATGATTGCTGATTTCAGCTATGATAGTGTTAAATCTGCACTTTTAAATGTCCCCTCCTACAGGAGCAGATAGATTCTGGTTCAAACATGTTTGGTTGAACTAATTTTTTTCTTGTCTGGTTTAATTCCCTTTTTTGTGTGTATGGTTGAACTACTGCAGCAGCCATGTCCATAACTTTCACACATTGTGGTACTCTTAGACCTATTTTAAGTAGTAAAAAACTTGCATAATATTTCTCCTTAAATATTCATTTGGGTTCAATAAGGTATTTTTTAATTTAACTTGATAATGACAGAAATGTTAATTTGATTGCTGGGCGATTCGGCGTCATTTTCTTTTTTATGTAATTCACCATCATTTGTTTGTCTTCCATTTCTTTGTTTATTTGTGTGTGGTAGAAGTAGTTGTTATCATTGCATTTCTTTAAATTTATTTAATTTATTATTGCAACATTTTTTACAAAAAAAAATAATTTCATTTTAATTAAAAAAAAATAATAAAATAATTAGTTACAAAGAAATTGGTCTAGTAACCACACAAAAATTATTTATACAATTGATTTCTATACTGAAAACAAATCAAATGGAGTAATAATCTTGGTCCATAAATATTAACATCTTTAGTCTCTGCTCAATTTCAGCATTTATGGTGGGGCCCGGATCGGTTTGGGGGGCCCTAAGAAACTGCTTAGTTCGCTTTTACCTTGGGCCGGCTCTGGTTGGCCTTAATCTCAAATAAAATGATTTAAACAGATAGATTTAACGTATGATTGATTATTTATCTGCTTTTTCATGCAGGATTTTTTGTGAGTCAGGATCGTTTTTTATTTCTAGTAACGTTGAATCTGTTCCATGTTTTCTGGGCCTCTGAGTGATTCGACCTTTAACAAGCAGACCTGCAGCATAACGGTCTGTTTGCACATCAGCAGTCACACATAAACGTACATGTTCTATTTTTATGGTTTGCTGAAGTGAAACTGCTGCACCACGTCTCATAAACAGGAAGTCGGTTTGTTTAATCTGGGGGGTGGGGGGTGGGGGGGGGGTCCTGCACCTGTGGCCGCATCTCGGATCTCTGGGGCTCGTTTATCAGCTGGGAGCTTCATGCATGCTGGTCTGCAAACTTCCAGCATGCACCGCAGCTTCCTGCTGAGTCAGCAAAGCAAAAACTTGCTTCTCCTCTCGGGATGGTGTGTGTGTGTGTGTGCGTGTGCGTGTGTGTGTGTGTGTGTGTGTGCATATCCGCCTCTCTGCTGCAGTCAGGAAGGAGCCGTTTCAGTATTCTGGTGTTTACATGACGCACCAATCATGCCTCCACATACATGGCTGCTGCAGACGGGATGATGCAGATCATAACTGGTGACTTGGAGGAGATGAAATCGACTGATGCAGCTTCATGTACGCTTTGGTTTTATGCGAAATAAACAGATGATATATCAGGATTTAACTCTGAACACGTTATATCGCATCTTCTCACTGTGACCTGAAGCTCAGGTCGATCTGAATCATCTACCTGAGAATAACCGCAGACAAAGGGAGGATGAGGAGCAGCCCTGATCTATCCCATAATAACCGCTCCATGTCGTCACTGATGATGTTTCTCCATGTTGGGCTTTTATCCGGGCGGGGTTAGGGTGCCACCGACCCCTCCCTCCCTCCTCACCCAGCGACCTCAGGTTTAATTTCTGCTTTAAAATGGACGCGCTGCCGCCCGCACCAACGCGGCGGCGGGCGGCGCAGCCTCCCCCGGCCAGCACCGCCCGTCTCCCCGCTGAACCCACCTGTAAAGTGCTGCAAGGTCGTTCCGTGCACCCAGAGGCTCAGCACCTGCTGGACCGACAGGTTGACGGAATAATCCCGGCTCATGGTTCCGGCTCCGCCGCCGCAGCCGCCCGGGTTCGCAGCCCTCTTTATCGGATAGCTGGACTTGGCTTTGGACGGAGGCATGGAGGAGACCGGGGCGTCGGGCGGCTCTCCTCTCCTCTACCGGTGCCGCTGCTTCGGCTTGACGTCCGTCTCCGCTGCGGGAAGGGCCGGGCCGCTGGGTGGTCGCTTGGTCCTCGGCGGTGCGGAGGCCATGATGCGGAGCAGCGGCAGCAGGCGGCCGGGCGCACCGACGGTCAGCTCGTCCTACATCGGCTGGTCCCGCCGCATCATCCTTAAAGGGCCAGCAGCCCCGAAACATCTGCGCCGGCTGCTACGCAGACGCCACGCAATGACGTAAAACGTGACGACAAAAGTCAACATGTCGGGGTCGAATCTGAATATAAATAAATACAAAAAAATCTATAAATAAATATGTCCTGATAACGATTTATTCGATGTGATATTCCAGCATTTGGTGGGAGCTGCTCCCGGTGCGTTGCCCCTGACAACAGGAGCTCCCTGATTGGCTGCTGCAGCATCACTTCATTTTACATCTGATCCAATAAAATTGACGTCGTTTTGAACGTTGACGCTACAAAAACTGTCCATCTAAAAAAGTCAAGAAAACTCTTTTTCACCTAAAAAGCATTTTTAATCTTTATTTGATACCTTTATACGAAGAAAAAGCAGAAGGTGTTAGATTATTAATCTTATTTTGAGTAAAAATATCTTATTTTGAGATTTCTTACCAAGTGCAAATTGTCTTATTTAATTGGCAGATTATTTAATTTAATTTGATAGGCTTTGGACTAGAATAAATTATTATGAGGGTTATTATAGTCTAACACTTCTTAAATTAAGTGGAATAATCTGCCTATGAAATAAGACAATTCCCACTTGCTAAGAATTCTCAAAATAACACACGTATACTCAAAATAAGCAAATTTATCAGACACCTTCTTCTTTTGCTTAGTATATAAATCTCAAAACACAATTACTTTTTAGCTGGAAACAATATTCTATGACTTGATTAGAAGGCGTGTTTTGCTGTGTATTTTAATGCCGCCAGAAGAATAAAAGTACGATGAATGAAACTGACCCTTTCAAAGAGTTATTAAAGGGACTATACATAAATTTAGACAATAATAAATATATATGAATGTATGTCTCTCATACATGTCCATGGTGTTTTCACTAGGCCTTTTCATTAACGAAAAGTTAGAATTGATTATCCCAATCTGATTTAATCTGATCCAGTTTGATATAAATATGGGTCAGTGATATTAAAAAGTTGTTTTTTTTTTAGCCGTTGATTAAATGCCTCTAATTCAATGACTTAACACTGGGTGAGTAACAGTTTACTAGGAAAAAAACTGTATTAACACTTTCAGAACTGAACCTTAAAACAGTTCACTGGATTTTTAATTGTAAAATTTTTAATTTTTAGCTGTAAAAAGGGCAAACTATGCCAAACAATTAAATAAATTTTTGAACTTGTGAACATATTCGATTCTTTGAATTTTGTTAGAATCAATTCAGAATCAATTTTGTGATTTTTTTATTAATAACTTATATTGCAAAAATGAAATGTAAAGTATTCTTAAGTGTAAAAAATGATCCTTAAACTTTTCAAGTATCAGCAGTGTTTTCAAAAGTGCATTCAAAAATCTTGTGAACGGTACATTTTAAATTATGAGGTCTTAAGATAAGAAAAAGCACAACGCTCAATATGAAGAAAATTAAAACAGGAAGAACATATTTAAATAACATTATCAGTTGTGCTTCCATAAAACACAAACATATTTCAAGTTAAACCAATGAGGTCTTGAAAAAAGAAACAGCACAGCACTCAAAATGGAAACATGGCCGTCAGGGAATATGCATATCGCAATACTTTGATATGCTAGCCTCCTAAATATCCTCACTACGACAGAATATCTCATTTAGATAGTAGTTTTAGTATCGATTGATATCCAAGTATTATTTTTTTTGACAACTTTACATGCTCCAGCGATGGCCGAGAAGGATCGAGAACGGCGCCGCCATATATCCAATCACCGCAGTAAAACAAAGAGCAGAAAAGTCCCAGGCAGATGGTTCTTCTTTGAGTTATGTATGTGTTACTTATACCGAATTCTAGCCATTAGAAGGCAAGGTGCTGCATTTGTCGTCTCTGATTGGCTAGTCTGGTTGACTTCTTATTAATTCTAACATTCCTGGAGCATTACCTAAGCTGTTCCTGCATGGCCAGCATACTCACCGGACATGTCACCCATTGGGCATGTTGGGGATGTGCTTGACCGGCGTATACGACAGCGTGTACCAGTTCCCACTAATATCCGAACAACTTCGCACAGCCATTGAAGAGGAGTGGACCAACATTCCACAGGCCACAATTGACAATCTGATAAACTATGTGAAGAAGATGTGTTGCACTGCGTGAGGCAAATGGTGGTCACACCAGATTCTGAGTCCCCAGACCCCCAATAAAGCAAAAAACTGCACATTCCAGGGTGGCCTTTTATTGGGGGCAGTATAAGGTACACCTGTGCACTAATCATGATGTCAGATCAGAATCTTGATGTAGCACACCTGTGAGGTGGGATGGATTATCTCAGCAAAGCAGAAGTGCTCACTATCACACATTTAGACTGATTTGTGAACAACGTTTGAGAGAAATGGTAATATTGTGTATCTGGAATGAATTTTAGATCTTTAAGCCGATCTCATGAAAAATGGGAGCAGAAACAAAGGTGTTGCGTTTACATTTTTGTTGAGTGTATCAAGCTGTTTATGTGATCTTATAACAGCATTGTGTGGTTAATTAATTGGTCTGTATTATCTCACAATGTTCAGTAAACGGGTGCAAACAACACCCACGGCTTTTTTTTTATACTGGGCCGGAAAGATTTGGTTAGCGGACGCAGCTGTGTTGGTTTGGGCTCTGTCTAAAGCCTGGAGATGTAGCAACTGAAATAGGCTTTATTGACTCAGTTTTTTTAAAACAAAAAAAAATTAATTCAAAATTTCTGTAGCACTCCAGGTCGCGATAAATCTTGCGTAGCGTAGCGGGGGGCATGAGGCGGCTTTATAGAGAAACGAGACTGCAGACTTTCTTAAGCCGATATTTGGAGCCGATACTGATTCTGCTCCATCAATTTACATCATAAAAACAATGATGATAACAAATCCTACCAGTCCCAATTTCATATTGAATTATCAAACAATTTTTAAAACAATAGTTAACAAATAGTAAACATAGGTGAGGTAGAACAAGTAGATAAGGCGAGGCAATTTTATTTGTACAGCACACTTTCAACACAATGCAATGCAAGGTGCTTTACATGATTAATATTGGAACACAGCATAAATCAATGTGTTCCAATATTAACAATGTAAAGCACATTGAATTGCCTTGTGTTGAAAGTGTGCTGTACAAATAAAATTGCCTTGCCTAAATAACTGTATAATAAATATGCATACTTTACTATTCTTCACTATTGGTGTTTGTTTTATGAGTAAAATTACTACATTTGGCCCTCAGCCCCTCTGATAGATATTAATTTTGGCCCTCAGAGGGAAAATAATTAAGAATTACTTGAAATGAACAAAGAATATGACGATAATTTCTCTGCGTGTGCCTGTCAGCTGATCCCCACCGGCTCCTGCTGGGAAACGGGCTTGATGTTCAGACCAGAACTGGGTCAGAAACATGATTAAAGAGGAACGTTCTGGTCCTGCCGGCTCTGGATCATCCTCCCTCGGATCGGAGCGGTTCCTTGGTTCGGCCAGCAGGTGGATTCCTTCTCCTTCTTTTCCAGAGCTGCTTCCACATCTCCAGGGGGAAAACTCAGGAGTCTGATGTGTTCAGAGATCATAAAGACACCAGGAGAGGTTCTGGTTCATCCAGACTGGGTCCACTTTACTGCGTTCCCACCTGAGGGGGAGGAGCCTCTCTCACCTGACGGTCTCAGGTGCTCAGGAGGGGATTTCAGGCGTAACATGAGGAGTCAACCGGACCCCGGCAGGCCTCGTTCAGGTTCTGTTCGGACCTGCAGCTCTTTAGAACCGCTTCACAAAACGCTTTTCTTCAGCTCACGTATTTCGATCCTCTTGTTCTCTTTTTTTTTTTTTCCTGTAATCTGAGTTGAGATGAACATCTGAGAGTCTTTTTTTCCGTCTCTCTCCCCCAGACAGGTGTGTGTCCTCCCAGGTGAGTCAGAGTCTTCAAAGCGGACGCTGGAAGCAGGAACAACAGGATCCGAGTGAGTTTGATGCCTGACTGGGTCAGAACTCTGGGTTTGTTGCTGGGTTGCCATCTCCATCCCTACATGCCCCCAGTGGACCCATCTTCTGAAGGCTCCGTCCAGCTAAAGAGCTCAGGTCAAAGTCGTCTCCGGTCACTAGATCTTGGTCCAGCAGAGCTCCTCTGGGATACATCAATCACGTTTATTTTCATATGCAACAAAAAGAGTACTTCCTGTTCCAATTACATTTCCCCCTTGCTGTCCACATAATTAAATTAACAATAATAACAGGATAAAAGTTTATATAATTCTTACTACTGTATTAATAAAAGTGTCTAGTGTATGATGTGCATTTGAATGTACAAAGAAGCTCAACTATTCAAACAGCTCCACATCTTTGCCCATTTTGTTGTATTTTCCAGGCGTGGCGTCACAAAGGCCACATTTAGTTGGGCATCTTACATTACAAAAATACTCATAGTTACAAATTACTTTTTCCACAAAACGTAATTGAGTTAGTGACTGAGTTCTATGTTCTATAACGCAGTTAAGTTCTAAATTATCTATAAAGTCAAATATTTTTATAACTGAATGACGAATAAAAACAGTCATTAGAACATTTGGTATTTGAACTTGACTCAATATGATTGAAGCTGAATATAAAAATATACAAAAAGTAAATATTGAACATACATAATCACACGTTTTCCATTAAAGTGCAAAACTAAGAAAGACTATGGAGACGGAAGAAGATTAGGGCCAGTGAAAAAATATATATATATTTCTGACTTTTATCTCAGAATTGTGGCTGACTGTTATTTATTGCTGAATCTCCAAGGGTTTGTTGCATTTTAATTCACAGTTCTTCTGTTTGAAGAATAATCTTGACGTTGCTGACGCTGACAAAGCCTGCGGTCTGAACGCACCATGACACCACGGCGCTTCATTCACCCACTTCGCAATTCGCCACTTTACACCCCCAGTAACTGTAACAGCGATGCAACGATTGGAAAAATAATTAATTAGTTTAATCCAATAAGTAAAAAATAACGTAGTTAGTAACACAGTTACTAAAATACAGTTACTCCCAACACTGTCGCTAGCTAAATATTTAGCTTTAAATCAAACATTTAGCTCTGAGCTAAGTGTTTAGCTAAAATGCTAACTCACTTGCAGAGGAGCAGAAGTGGACTATGAAAATAAAAGCTGGGTCTTTCTAACTTATATATAACCTCCTCCTCCTGCTGCTGAATCACTGTTGCCGTAAATACAGCTGTGAATGCCTGTATTGCAGTTAAAAAGACTTATCCATCCTACGCTTTAAGATGAAATGTTGCTGGACACGTCGGGGGGGGGGGACATAATGGTACAAAAGGTGAGTTTGCTAATTAGTTATTTAGTTTGAAGTTAAATAATTACTTCTAAACTGTTACATTTATTACTAACCAATAACATTAATACAAATATGACTTTTAACAGGTTAAATAAGCCAGATAAATTGTTCACTGTGCCACATATTGAGGACCAGGGTTGAGAACCACTGGCCTATAGGAACACCTTGGTGCTCGTCTTCTGTTGCTCTGATGTAAAATGGCTGTGCTGCTGTTCAGAATAAACGATGAACCAGTTTCTGGGCCTGGAATACCAGTTGGTACAGAACGGGAACACCGTGGGACATTCCAGAGATTCATGAGCGGTTCATGTGCTCTGATTCAGCTCCTCTGAATCCAGTTATTCGTCTGTGAAAGACAAAGGGCTGCTGGACAGAACCGGGTGGAACAGAGTTCAGCAGGGCGGGTTCTGTGGTTTCCTTTGAGCTCCTGGAGGATCACACGCTCACCTTTGACGGCAGGTGTTCATAACACTGAGCAGGTGGGGGTTTGATCTGGGTAAAAACAGCCACACCTGTACGGCAGGCGACCACAGCCAGCAGCTCGATTCGCCCCGAGGTGACGGAGCCTGAACGAGGGGTTCTGTGTCTCTGAGCTCCTGGGAAGCAGCGGGAATTTATTACAGCGAGCTTCTGCGTGATTAAAGGGAAGACGTCTCTTTGAAGAAGTGACCGATGATGATGATGATGAGCAGTGGGAAGGAAGGAGCAGATCCACATGGCTTCAGGGAGCTCCATCAGCTCAGCGAGTCACGAGAGCGGAGGACGAGCTGATTCATGTTGTGCGCTTGGGCAGATCTGCTCCCTGATGGGGGAGAAAAAGGCTCCCTGAGGGCCAGATTTACTCGACCTCCTTAACAACCTTCTACTCTGACTGCATTTTATTGGAGGGAAGCAGCAGAACCAGAATGATGTGGCAACAAAGCTAGTTGCTGCATAAGTTATGGATTTATCCGATAGTAGTGCCAAACCGGTATTTTTTAAACAGTGCCGGTGCTTAAACGCTGCTCAAAACAGTGCTTAAAGAATGGGAAACGTACAAACTTCGTACAAAAATCCTGTAATTTTTTTTAATTCTGTGTAGGGCTGTCAAACGATTAAAAAATATGATCTAGTAAACCATAGGGTAGCTGTGAATTAATCACCATTCCTAAAAATGACCAAAAATTTACACATTTCTGTGTAAATAAGGACAAATGCAGATGTTGACTTTTTTTAAAATTAAATATAGGAGAAATCAATTGAATTTCTGTTCTTAACTCTACGATCACATTCACAATGTATGTGTGGTCTCATGAAAAATAATGACAAATAGGGGTAGAAATAAGCGAAATATATGAATAAACGTAACATTTGGATATCGGCAGTCTGTGTTAAACGTCACATAAATTGTTCAAATGTCACAATTTGCCATTTTCCCAAAACTAATCACTGCAGGTTCTCTGGTTTATCACAACAGGAAATTAAAGCTCTTATTGTGAAGATGTACGCAGCTACTTCCGCTAATAGTTAGCACTAATATAAGTCCGCAAACCTAATTTCAATGCAGTTGGATCTTACTATGAAATGTGGTGAAGCTCTAAAGTGAACCAACATACATAAATCAACATAAATACACGAATTTATACTCTGCACCAAACACAGTGAGCTGACCAAAGCGGACGGTAAGGAAAATTCCCCACGGACAACTTATGAACTTATAGTCATATCAACTCAATACGCCAATAATAATATACTCACATGTCATCTAGGATCAAAAACACACACTGCTGCACAACAATCCTCAGTTTGGCTGGTTTGAATTATAAACAGGGCGATGTTCTGTGTATGTGTTAATTGTGTAAAAAAATTTAGTTAATTCTAGGAATTAATCGACTCTCCTTAATGCGTTAATTTTGACAGACATAACTTTTGGCTAGGGCGTAGAATTGGGTAGGGACGGTAGGGACATTACCAATATTGAGCCGCCACTGTGTCGTCACTGTCAATACAACCGTTGTCGGTGGCGTTTAGTCAATGGTCATGGCACACAAAGAGTTAAATGTCGGTCTTTGCTAGAAATCCCGCCTCTAACCTAAATATCTCTTCCTGATTGGCTGTCGGGTTCTCGCCAACTTACACGTGATTGGCCATTATTAGACGCAGAGCGCTAAAATTAGCTGGTCGGACGTCTGTTAAAATCTCAGGCTCCAACTGCTTGTCGGGCCGGAATGAGAGGCATCTGTGAGTGTAAGTTGTCAACATGTTTGGCATTTGTTCTGTCTGGATCACGTCAGCTAGATGGATTTTACTGGTGTCATTTACGCCCTGAAGGGTGACCGCCTGCTAATAAGCCCAAGGGGGGGACAAGGGGTATGTTTCTGAGGGACAATGTGGGACAATGTGCCCCCACCCTGCGGGCAGACTCACTGATAGTGGTTTACCCATTTTTAGCACACACAACCTTACATAGTATATTAATAATGCCCTATTCCCCTAAACATGTGTAATTGCTGATGTATGCTCATAAATAATCAACCAATGTGTATTTTTTTTCCAAAATAAAGATTCATAATATTTTTAACATTCAGTGAATTGACAGATGCACTTCCAATTACGATTTACTTTAGCCATTTAATTTTATTTATTTTTCATTACAATTTCACTTTAAAATAATTATAATAATAAAATTATAGAATCAACAGGAATCGTAGTTGCTCAACTCCACAGGAACAGTTTAAAAAATAAATAAAAAGTCTAAACTCACAACTCTAGAGGTTCACGGTCATGACAACAACCTAGTCAGCAGTTCAACTGAAGGGGTGGGCGTTGCAGCAAGTAGCGTGCTGAACTGTAAAGTAATGTACGTTGGGCTGCTTGGGGCTGGAGGATATAGAGCGACCAACTTTTTTTTTCAGCAAGCATTGATTATGCGTGACACGGTCTCAAAATGCGGGACGCATGAATTGGGCATCAAACGCTGTGCGCGCACGCGCTACGCGGGACGGGTGGTCACCCTACATGTGTGCGAGTATGTATGCGTGTTTGTGTGCTGTGTAGGATTTGATGTCCAAGAAAAGAAAACTCAATATAAGAGACTTCTTTAGGAGTCAAAGTGTAAGCTTCTTAAAATTAGAATTAAATTAAAATATTAAAATAGAATATACCAAAGAGATTGAAATTAGATTAAAATTAATGTTTGCATTTAAATATTTGAATAATTGTGAATATTCCATAAATTATAGATGTTGCCCTGGTCTTACAGTACATAGAAGTTCTGTTATGCTGCATTCACACCGCCCCATGCGTCTGCGTTAGCTGCGGCAAGATTACATGTAAAGTCTCTGGTGGAGTACGTCAGAGGTCCGTCAGGGGCTCTGCGTTGCGTTGAGTACGTTGGCTCCGTACGACGCTCGTACGGCAACGTACGAAATGCAAGCGTTACAGAAGTTCAGCTAGCTGAACTTTTGATGGACCCAACGCAGTTAACGCAGTGCGGCAACCAATCAGAGCGTCTCACTGTAGTTCTGTCACTATACGCCGTATCTTGAATGAAGCGCGGGCCCAGTGAAAACATTTTCAACAAACGCAGATTTAAAAAATCTGAAATAACACTTAATGAAGTCAGATGGACAGGCGCTCCTAAAGAGGAACAGAGAACCTGTAGTTGGTGTCCTGGTGGGAGATTTAAGCTCCGATGCGGCCGAGGAGGTCGTAAAATTAGGCGCGGGACAGACGGAAGTAGCACTGAAAGCGAACCTCATCCATAAGCAGCTCCTGGAGCAAATGGTTAAACTCCCCAAACTCAGAACGCATCTGAATAATGGGCGCTGATGCACCCGATGTCAACGTTGTCTAGCTTTATTTAGCAAATAAAGCCAAGCTACTCTCTGGTTACGATCCACCATAGTTCAGAACGTGCGGCAACAGAGGAAGCCCCGCCCATGCGTGGTTTTTTCCTCAGAAGCAGGCTATGGAAGCCAAAGGTACATACGTCAAACTTCATCCGTTGGATGCGTTGCTCGACGTTTCCAACGGATGCGGTCTGAATGCAGCTTTAGGATTCTGTGGTTGTGTTTCTCTCACCTTCTCCACAGGGGCGTGGCAGGCAGCTCTCAACAGCTGCAGCTAGTTCCAGCTCGTTAACTGCCAGCTTCATAAGGGGACCGGCTGCTGCAAGCTGACGCCAGATGGTTCTCGCAACTAGCGTGGTATTGGGCAGTAGCCGCTGGCCAATGGAGGGCGCTAGGGCGCCGCCCCACCACTGACAACTTGCCACATTATCTTGAATAAAAGTGGAAAATAATTTTTATAATAACATAAAAATGTTTCGAAATATATGTATATTTTCTTTCAGATGTGTAAGATAAATGTTTAATAGTTTAAGGGGAGTTGAGTTGTGGTTGTCTTGTCTGATTGAGGACGTATTTCTGCCTTGGGGCGCAGGAGAGGTGCGCCCTGAGGGGGCGGGGCTTACCTATCGTCGCCCTCCAGCTGTGGGGCTGAAGCGGCTGAAGTCAAACAACGTCACGGACGTCTGTCATACAGCGCGGCTGATAAACAGGTCAGACCGCGGGAGTTGGAGACGAACGAAGGTATAGCTGCGTTAAAAATGCGCATTATTCAGTTAAACTGATGTTTTCGGACTAAAACTAGTGCAAACTGATTAGCGGAAGTAGCTGTAGTGCAGACGCCGCTACTTCACAATAAGAGCATGTATTCCTATTGTGTAGATTGATGACTGCTGAGTGTTTACATTTTGGAAAACAGTAAATTGTGACATTTTATTAATAAATCTATATTAAATTTGATTTATTTGATACTTAACACAGCTGCTGATATCCAAATGTTAAGTTTATTCATATATTTTGGTTATTTCTGCATTACCTTGCATTTGTTCTTATTTTTCATATGAGATCACACACATCATCTCCCTCCTCACATTTATATCACCCAACCGTGTATCAGCAGCTGTGTGGAAATATTAAAGAGCAAAATAAATATAACAGCTTTTTCTCCACCACATCTTCTCATATTCTGAATGGCTTTAAGTGGAGCTCTGGCAGGTTCTCCCAGTGTGAACAGTGTGATCCCAGTCTGAACCAGAACCTCTACAGACAGCTCAGTGTTTCCTCCTCTACAGTAGCAGTCTGTTCTAGAGAAACTGAATTGAAGCCTCTGACTGAAATCATCAGTGTTGCCAACTCCTCAGTAAGGAAAGTAGCTATTGGCTGTCCCAAAAGTCGCTAGAAGTCGCTAAATGACGTCATCGCCTAATTTGCATAATTGGCAATATGCCAAATAAACTGTAACGGCGCTGTAGGAGAGAGGAAATAACATCGTGGGGGAGAGCAAATAGTGAGTAAAAAAAACCCTAAATATGTTTAGAACTTACCAAATGTTACAAAAATAATTTCAACATTAAAACACTATTTAATGATTTTAATGCTTTGTCTAGATCCACATTACACACATCAGTTTTGTCCTGTATTGTTAAATGTTATAACAGCAAATTTAATCAAAAGCTTGTTATGTAGGGTGAAATTGCTAGCTCTACAACCAACCCTCCTCCTTTATCCGGGCTTGGGACCGGCAAAGTGACCCAAAAGACACACTCTGGCAGAGTTACTTAGGTTGTTTTTTTTAAGTTTTTTTTTTTAATTTATTTTTTTTTTTCATATTTTTTTTCTTTTTTTTTTGAGGGGTGGTTTGTTTAGTTTTCGTTTATAACTTAATACTTTAAAGGCTGGTTGAAGCCGTTTATTGGTGACAAAACAAGTCACGGTAAACCACGAACATAATTTGCAACAACAATAACATGTTTAACATTTTTTGTATAACTTGACAACATTAACAATCTAAATTGACCAAAAAGAGACAACAGAAAAAAACTGTCAGTGGCAAAGAAAATGATAACTAGTTTGGTCCTAATTCAGGGTCATTGTTTTTTTACAGGTTCCTCGGCCTCCACACAGACACACACACACACGCTGTGCTGGCTCACAGAAAGAGAAGGTCATCATAATTTTGGTCAAGGCTTTCTATGGCAGGTTCAGCAACTGAGGGAGCTGACTTAAATGGGTAAGCAGCTGATGTGCCAAAAAGCTGCAAAACATTATCAGGCAGCTTGTGCTCATAGCAAGCCTCACCACACAGTTTCAGACCATATCGGACATACAGGATGGAGTTCAGGGTTTGCAAGGACATCCGATTTCTAAGTTTGCTTTTTACCACACTCATCTGACTGAATACTCTCTCAACTTCAGCATTTGAGTGTGGCAAGGACAACACAGACACAGCAGCCATTGCAAGTTCCTGAAATGGGTTGATATCAGCTGCATCCCTGAACTTCCAAATCTCACTCCAGAAGCCCACTGTGTTATTTGTTTCCTTCCACCTACTAAGCTGGATGGCACGCCATTGCTGGACAATCTTGTCTATGTCTGCAGGAGAATAACCAAGGAGCTTGGCTATTTTGGCTATTTCTGCAGGGCTCTTGTTGTGCTTTAGAGTTTCTACCACATTGAAAACTGACATGTACTGCAATGTTTCAATGTTGTCCGGGAGTCTCACCCTCAACTCATTAGTGAGGGAGATGGTGAAGGCTACACACCGCTTTCGGACATTGTTCTCCTCTTCAGGCGCAAGGTGGAGCTCAGCTGCCTTTGACTCAAACAGGTAACCAAGGTACGGTTTGGGACTGATGTATCCATCAATTGGCCCTTTGAGTGCATCAACATTAGCCAGTGGATTCAGCACCCTGCTACTCACAGACTTGATCAGGCTAACCAAGCTGTCAAGAAGTTTAAGAGGATCAACCTGCTCTCCCTCAAACGCTTTGATGGTCAACTGTACCTCACCCAGCACTGACTTCAAAAAAGTCAGATACAAAATGTTTTGAGGATCACTGTACATGGAGTATAAAACATCAGCCATGTAGCAGTGTTCACTGGACTTGGTGACTGCGAAATGCAGTTTAAGTTCCTCCCACTGGTCCAAAATGCGTGAAACCGCTGGTTCAATGGAGAGCCAACGTGTGGCACACACCTTAGTGATCTGTAAGGGTTTCTCCCCACAGTTGATGGTCTCATATATGGCCTTGTAGGCCTCCCTGCGCTTTGGAGACACTGAAAACCAGTTATAAGTCTCCCGTACCAAGTACTCCACACTACGGGGGATTGTGTCATTGGAAGCATGACTTACAGCAAGCTGCAGAGAGTGACACACACAGCGAATAAGGACAAGATCTTTGAGGCCATACTCCTCCTTCAGCACTTTATGAACCCCATTGTTAATCCCTGTCATAACAGAGGCGTTGTCAGTCCCTATCCCCAGGAGTTTCTCTTTTTTAAGACTACACTTCTCCAGAAAAGCCACAACAGCACGGGCTATAGATCTGGCATCTCCTCCCTCTAGCTCAACAAGCCCCAGAAATGTTGAGACAATTGTCTGCTTGGTGTCACTAAAGTACCTTATCACAACCCCCAGGTACTTAGAGACACTAACATCTGTGGACTCATCGAGGAGGAGGCTGAAACGCTGGTCACCCACATCTGTGACCAACTTTTTCAGAAAGTATGGTGCTTCGAGACCATTAATCATCTCTGTGCACTTTGTCCTGTGCATTTTGAAATGAGTCGCAGCAGTGGAGTCTGAAAAAGCAATTTTACATGCTTCCCCAATATGGTCACATGCCAGCAAGGAACAGTGTTCAGCAATAGCTAATGCCATGGTGGCTTCAGCCTTTTTTGCAGAGTCTGTTTTTTTAATAATTAATGGCAGCTTGCTCTGGGTGGAGCTGTTATAAGGCTTTGCCTTTTGAGTATGTTTTTGTGTTGCCATGTGTTTTTTAATATCACAAAGTTTGGCGTAGAAATCGGCCTTACAGTACATGCAGTATGCCCGTGTATTGTCACCAATAAACGGCTTCAACCAGCCTTTAAATTCAGGATTTGATTCCCACTCCTTTCTGTACTTTTGACTGAAGAGTTTAAACTGAGCCATGCTGAGCTAGCTAGCAAGATCTTATGTCACAGAGAGGTAGGCTACACACACAGTAGACGAGGTGAATAAGTGACTGAGCTGCTGAGGTTGTGTGTCAAATGCAGTGATTTATTTGTGTAACAGCGTCACAGCGAAGAAACGTTTACATTTAAATCCCGCTCTGCAAGCCAGCGGCGGCTTTTGCGCAAGCGCATTTCATTTGCAGTCCGGACGCCGAGTGGTGAGGGTCTCCTCTCTCTCTCTCTGCTCCGCCCATAGACTGTAGATGGGACTGCTGCGCAAGGCTACCGTGAGACTGGCCGCCTGTAAGTGCTTTGGGACGGAGGAGGGGCTCACGTTGAGGACAGTAACTGCAGAACAATACGTGCTTCACGCCAGAGTCTCCAAAACACCAGATAAGTCTCCAATAACACCAGAAAAAGTCGCTGGATTTGTCGCTAGTCGCTTTTTTGAAAAAAAGTCGCTATAGGGGTCTGAAAAGTCGCTAAATCTAGCGACAAAGTCGCTATCCTACATCATTCTGTTGTAGGATAGTCCTATTAAGAAGATGCTTTGGGTTGTCCAATACAATATGATTAAGAAACATTCATCTTTACATACAGAAAATTTTAACCAGTTAGTTTGCCTTAGCAACTGGTTAAAAGATCGATATGTCAATGTATGAATGTATGTAGTCGATGTGTGAATATGATTCTGGAGTTAAAAACAAAATTCTACTAATCTTTATTTATAAAAAAGAGCTGTGGCAATTGGATTTGTCCTTTACTCTAAAAATTGTATTGTATTTAGGAATGTTAATTAGTCGGGATTAATTCACAGCTATCCCTTATTTAATTAGGTTTAAAAAATTATCGTTTAACAACCCAAATATCTATCCATCATCATAGCCCCCCCCCCTGGAGAAAATTCCACCAGCCGCCACTGATATTGGGCCAACTCCCTAGAGATGTCCAAGTAAGATTATTACCTTTGTGTCATTTGGATTTTTACCAGAACCTCTTCCTTCCAGATTCACTTACCTCCGTTCTGAAGACTCCCGGATTCAGAACTGGATCTCCTTACCTCTCCAGCATCCTTCCCGGTCAGCCTCTGCAACGCTCTCCTTTGGTAACCACTCCATCCTCCCTGGGTGTCTGTTGCACGCCTGCCCGCCCATCTGCCAATCCGTCAACATCTTCAAGCAAGACACAATCTCTCACAATAACATTCTGGTTCTGCAACTCATCACCGCCTCTCGGATTCTCGCCCGGTCCACCCTCAGCTCCAGCACCTGTAATCAGCCCCGCCAACAGTCAGTATTCACTCAGAGACTCTCATCCATCAGAAAACTACTTGCCTCTCCTCCAAACTCCGTGATCGACCCGTCAACTGTAAGCTTAGTATTATTATAATCTCATCCACTCCTAAACTAAAACTAATCATCTACTTACCTCTACTCAGTTCCTGGCGCTTCCCTCCTGGTTCTCCCGAGACGAACTTTAAACATGTTTTAAAATAAACATCTTCTAAAACTCTTAAACTGTCTGTGGTCGTGCTGTCACCGAATCTTGTAACCAAACATGTCAAGTTCCCATCATGCATACATTAGAATTGAAATATCACAAATTATGTTTAAAACTGAATTGCAAGGTACTACAAGGGGCATGTATAGATTTGTGCTGTGAAGCTTAACCCCCGATTAACTGGTTAACTCTGTCCACACAGACAGTAGGACAGTCTGAAATATTCATTTCATATCCCAGATTGTCTTGATTCTGACAAATTATCGATGTTGCAGATTCATAACAAAGAAAACATTTAAACTGTTTGTTTTATACTTTATTGTTTTTATTTTATGAGAACATTTTGTAGGAAAATGTATGATTTTAAATGTCATCGAACAAAAACAGTTTCTTTTTTCCCCATTTTGTTTTCTGACTCAATCCAACCATGATTTCTGGGCGTATACTAATTTTGACTGATAAATCCAGGCCCATCTGTAGATGTTACTGGATACTCATGAACACTGCCTTGCTCTAGGGTCTGCTAGAGGCAGAGAAACCACGGCGCTTCCAATTAGCTTGATGGTAATCTGTGAAATGGTTGCAAAGCTGTCAGCGTATACAGTCGGTGGATGGATCCTACGCCTATTTCCCCCCAGGAGGCCCGTATCCGTCTCAGGGCTGAGGTAATCTGTCTACGGCTGATGCTGACGAGTCCAACAGAGCGCTTTCCACAGTGACAGAAATGTTCCCCGCACATTTCTGAGTCACATCCAAAGCCAACCGGCCCCAGCAGGACTATCAGCGTCTGGGATCTGGTCTTCCAGATCCTGCTGCAGAGAAGCTGCCGTAAGCTCAGAGGAAGTCAGTGAAGCTTCAGGCTTTATCCTGATGTCACATCTAAAAAACAATCACACAAAGCTCCTGAACCCACGACAGAGACCGCAGCTGAGATAGGAACCGTAGAGGCTTCAGACGGGGGCCGAGTACAAACCCCTGAGGACCTCCGGCGTCACAACCTGTTCACCTTATCTGCTCCACTGACTCCCTGAGCGGCAGACACAAGCAGATCTGATCACAGGAGCAAGTCGGACCAACTGAGCATGACGCTGCCACTGCCATGTGGAGCCCCTCAAGGCTCCATCCTTGGCCCGTTTTTTTTCTTTTTTTTCTCCAAAACATATATGATTCTACAATGTCTCAAGTAACATCTACGCTGATGATATATGGCTTTATATCTTAGTGCCACTATATGACCCCAGGTTTATAACACCAAGAGGATCTCACAGAATCTCCTCCCGCTTAATCCTGGTTCCAGCACTCAACGAAAGCCAATTATAAAGTGAACCTGGGTGTTTTCATTAACTTTACAGCTTGAATATGATTTTACTAATTTTTTTTGGTTTCTGAGGACCTAAAGAACCGAGACACTCCAGTTCTTTCTTGACCCCAACTTTAGAAACCACCGACACAGTTAAAGTTGTATATTTGTATCTATCTTTGCATCTAAATATTCACATAATTATTAATATTCTATAAATCATAGATGTCTGAGGCAAATTCAGAGTGGTTTTGGCAGCTGGAGTTCAGAAGAACATGTTTTTATGTTTTAAAACCACGAAAACGGTTTTCACTACAGCTTATCAAAACATCTGAATCTCTTACAGTCCATTTCTAACAACAAGCAAAAAATAAAGGGAAAATCAAACAGTTCTCATGTTGCATGGCTGCTCCTGCAGACAAGCGTGCTCAGATTTTCAACAAGTAGACAGTTTCTTGGATAAATGCACAGAAACAGTGAAATAAAAGCTAAACAATAAAGATTTGGTTGCACAAAAGAAAAGGGGGGAGTAAAAGGGTGGTGAGAAGCTATTTTAGCCAACAGAAAGAACGTTGTTTGCCTTGTTGTTATGTGCTGCGGTGAGACCAAACACAATTTATGAAACGAGTCCTCTGAGTTTATTTTTATACTTTACTTTAGAACGAATATAGCAGAAAACAAACCCACAGGAACCGAAACTCAACCATTGTTTTAACGTAATAACGTTTCATGTTGCAGTTTTTAACTAAAGGAAACATCCAACATGTTCCTGCTCAACCTACATATAAAACAGACTTCAATGTGAATAAAATAAGCTTCAGCTGAACGTCAGTTTAAGAAAAAAAAAGACCGCTCCGTGTTTGTTCCTAAACGTGGATAAATCCTCTCGCTTTAGGCTCAGCTGAGGTCAGTTTGAGGTAAAGTAAAGCCGCTGTATGTTTAGTCAACACAGCGACATCGAGTCAGTTTGGTTTGACATTTCTGGATAAAAGGATAAAAGGCTGGCCCTGTCAAACCCTCTCTGATAAACGGGTCAGAAACAGAACCTGCCGTCAGGCCGCATTCGCTCCGTCCCGCTTATCTGGAGAACAACGTATGAGTCGATGCAAATATTTACCCGCAGAGTCACACGGAGGTTTTCCTTTGAATTCATTAAGTCAGGCAAGTTGTGTGTGAGTCAGCCTGAAATCCAGCAGCGCTCAGACTAAACAGAACTTCTAGTACTCTGAGGCCCAAAACCCGCAGAGCTATTTCTGTTCACTCTTCCCATAATGTGGGCTCCTCATTCCTGAACCACACATGGACACAATCAGTCACCTACACAAACACTTCTGGACTTTACCCATAAAACTCTGCGGTAAAAACGACTGCTTACTCACACCAACATATTCATGTTAAAGGGAACACAGAGCAGCAGTTTTACAACCTGTCCTTTTCCACTGTGCTCGGACTAGTAGCTCATGATGCCTATTTTTATTTCCATTACCAAAATACAGAATTATGCCTTGGAGAAAAAAAAAGAAATGAGCCGAGAACGTTTCCAAGAAGTGGTGGCTTTACGTTTGGAACGCCTCCCTGGTGTTGAAACATAAGTCTCAGTTTGTACAGTTATGATGAATATTAAAAAGAGAGATCACATTTCTCCTTTTCTAGCTCCTCTCCATTGGCTCCCTGTCGGTTTTTAAGACTAGAATTAAAACCTTCCATTTTAATTAAGCAACAAAGACAACGAGAAAACATCCCAGTCCTCCACCTCTGTTGGACGGCAGAGAAGTAGGAAAACAAAAATAAACAAAAACCACCAATAGAAAAGAACAACTTTAACAAAACGGATCCAGTAATATAAACTAAGAATTACACATTCACTACACACAAGCATGGATTAATGAACATAATACAAATGTTTCTGGTAAGCTCCTGTGAACAACCAACTAATGATGATAACCTCAGCTTAAGATATGTCCGTCCACACCAATGTCCCCACACCTATGTGTGTGCGAGCATGCAGGTCTGATTGATAGCTGGTGTAAGGAACCGTCAATCCGTCCTACAGGAATCGACACAGACATGAAGGAGGTAGGAGACGCATGCATCCAGAGTCCCACAGAGCGCAGAAGCCACAGGTGAACCAGCGCAGGGCACCCCGCCGCCGCTGCAAGGCAGGAGGGCCCAGCAGCGATGGACGACCCACGGCACCACCACCCCGGGCCAATCCCCACCACCACCACCCCACCCTCCATACAGACTTTATACTCCCATACTCAGGGACAGACGCCCCCAATATAGCACCCTGCCCCTGCATCCGGGAGACGAACCCCCTGCCCACTAGAATAGGGACAAGCAGACCGCCAAAGCCCCCACCATGGCAAGAGTAGCCCACCAGCCCAGGTCCCCAACCAGACGGCCTGATATGCCCCCCGGACTCCAACCCCTGATTGTCAAACAAACAGGGGAATGCTGCCAGGCACCCCCCATCTCCCACCCTGGGCTCTCAGGGTCTAGATGAAGTTAAGCAGTGGGCAACGGTACCAGAGGCGAGGCTCTTTAAAGGGCTCCACCTCCAGCGCTGAGGTGTATCCACCGCCAGGTCCCTAACATGTGTGCGTCTCATGTAAATGTTGCGAGGGAAAGAGTCAAAGTTGTACAATTAAAATTGGTTCCCAGGCTGCCACCGGGCAGCGAAGACAGAAACTCCTCCCCGCACCCTAGTGATGTGCCCACGCCCCAAGGCCCTATGTGAATAATAGAATGAAGGAGCAGATGGACAAAGGCGTCCGGGGATGGGGAGGAAACGACTGGGGTGACACAATGCCATCCCCAGGGAGCCGGCTCTCTACTGACTCCAATAGGAACCCCTGTTCAGCACAATCCACCAGGGGTGGGAGGCCCCATCACGTCAAAGACGGGGCCCACAGCCGTGCCACCACCAAGCCCCATGGGGGCCAAGGCCATCCCCCGGCCCTCATCTCTACATCTATCCCAACATTCAGACTACTATCAAAACACAGGACACCCAGGTTAAGTTTAGCCCCCCCTCCACCCGCACATCCTCCCCCCGTTCCAGCGCATCCCATTAGGGAGAGCGCCTGTGCTGGGTGGTAAACGCCTCCCCTCCAATAAGAGAGGCCCCGGCAACCGCCAGCGCACCAAGGGCCCCACGCTGTGTTAGGAAGCCAGCGCAACACCGACTCGGATACCCCGGCCACACCCTGCCGTGCCTATGAGCAGACCGAGGCCCCAGGCGGCCGACCCACCAGGCCAACATCCACCACCCTTACTATTACCATCCAATGGCTGGGAAGCAACCGAACCCAACCCCCCCACCAAAAAGCCCACACCCCACCACCCGGCCAGCCGACCGACACTGGCCAATGGGTCCGACTCCAGCACCCTGCAGAATACTTGGACCAAGACCCAGGAGCCACGTCCAGTGCCTATATGGCCAACCGGGCCCAGAGACGCTGCCCACCCGCCACGGCCACCCGGCTACACCCTGACGCGTAGGTATGGCAAGGTACCGTCAAGGAGCCGGCGACAAGAACCAGCCCAAGGAGATGGAAAAGGCAGCAGCGCCCGCCGGCCCCCAGCCGACCACAGCCCCCCCCAGCCACCGGCCAAGCCCCGGTCAGGACCACAGCTAGGGGGGCGCAGGGCCCCAGAGCCCGAGCCCCAAGCCCCCCCATGAGCAGCACACTACTAGGCCAGTAACCCAAGTGATTTCATTTCCTGTACAGTGCTCCGATCAGCTTTTGTTTCGTGCCTGGACAGCTTCATATGACAGGTGAAGGCACGGTGCCAAACCAGGTGAGCTGGGAATTTACGAATTGGGAAATAACTTCAATTAATTATTAGACCAGTCTTCTGATTCACTAAATCACTCTTACTTCCAAGAACCTCAAATATTAGTTCTTCTGGTCATGATTTTGCTTTCTTTGGGGTATTTTCTGTTTCCATGTCTAGGCTGTATTTATACATCTACACCCTCTCATTTCAGCTCAGTCTAAGGCCTCTGGGGGCAAGTACTAACAGGACGGACTTCCCCAGGAGGTGGCTCATTTATCAGCCGATACGTTGCAGAAACCAGTTAACCCCAGTGTTACCCAATAGGTGTATAAACAGAGGAGTAGCAGAGAAGCTCGTTGGGTCCAGCATGCCAAAAAACGGGGTTTCCTAAAGGTTAACAACCGAAGAGGTGCTGCTACTGGTTGCTGCACTAAACTCTGAGCTCCACCTATCGTCGCCGCTCTTTTGATCAATATGAAATAAAGTCTTGGTGAGTTTAAAATCCTGGATATCTGGAAATGCCCAATAAAAATCAATCCATTGGCTCAGGGTTGCATCACGTTTCTTCAAGTTTAATTCGAGTCTTTTTAAGATCTTTTTAAAACCACTTATATAAAAAATTAATACCATTTTCATGGCCTATTTCTATGGAGGACCAAAATGGACATTATTAAAAATAAAAGCAAAATCTATCTTTTCTTTTCATTATACATGCATGTTTGCAAAGAAATGCATATATTTTGAGTTTCCTGTTCCTTATAGGTGGATTCCTTTTTTTTCATTTTCCCTTGTCTCCTCTTTTTACTTTATGCATTTCTGCCTCATTATGCAAATGAGGAAGGCAGCCCTTCTTGGTCCCACTCCTCTACTATTGGTCGATAAACAGGAAGGATCGGGATCCATGTGCAGATCGATAGTTCATGCCTGCCCTTTTGGCCGTTTCAGGAGTGCGCCTTGTTGATAGGAAGTGAAGTCCTTCCAGAGATGTGTCAGACGATTGCAGAAGAATTAAGGCACGTTGCTATCCTAGCTGAAAGTAATACAGTGAGTAATGACGATTTATCGTTTGCGTAGACATTTGATTGAGAGCTACTCCAGTTAGCTGTACACATGAATAATGAAGCTGACCTGTTAGTTCTCCAGATTTGAGAGGAAGTGGCTTTTCACAGGCATGCACAATCCCTCTGCACATGGATCCTCCTCCTTCTTGTTTATAATAGTAGAGGAGTTGGTCAAAGAGGGCCGCCCTCCTCATTTGCAAAGTGAGGCAAAAATGCATAAGGTAATGTAAAAAGAGGAGACGAGGGAATGTAAAAACCAGGAATGCATGTATAAGGAAAAAAATGAAATCTTTATATATATATATATACATACATTATTTTATTTTTAATTATGTCAGTTTTGGTCCTCCATATATTTCACAGCCCTACGGGTAAAAGGCCAAAAGAAAGTTTGCCTAAAAATGTTACATTGTTTTTTAACATTGGGTACGGGTTTTTTTTAGGTTAATCTTTATTTACTGAAGATATAATTTGTTCTGAATATTTATTGGTTCCGTCACTTTCATTGAGAAAATTAGGGAATTATTGAGGAAACATGCAATATGAAGAAGTTAAATACAGCACAAATCTTAAGACCTAGATATCAAAATGTAAGACTTTTTTAAAAATAATATATTAAAATAATTATAAATTTAATTCTTTTAAGGCTATTTAAGATTAAGAACATGTAGCAAATAGGATTCGGTCTCCATCTCCTTCCTTAACTGATTTCCTTTTCTGGAGTAAGACGAGAACATTTAATACCACGTCCTTCTGGCCGAGTGAATTTTATTGTGTCATAAATTCATATTTGGTTGATCCACCTGTCCCGGTCCTAAACTGGACCACACCAAATGAACGACAGAATATCATAATAAAATAAGGAACTTCTCTTTTAGCCAAACAAATCTTTAGAGGATTGAAATGTTAAAAATTATGGATGTTTGATCTCAAGATTGGATCAGGATGATATCTTCATATTTTTCAGTCAACTATTAAAGTTGATCCGAAGTTTCATTCATTATTCTTTGAAACAACGTAGAGCAGAAACATTTGAAATATGTTAAAATCAAGTCTTCTTTATGGAAATCAAAATATGGTCTCACTGTATTATATTTTTTCTGCCAACAAATGTTTACTCTAGTTTTCATGGAAACTATGATTATGAAACATACTTAGGTCATGATTTGGGTTTGTTTGTGGCTACACATTGATGAAAGACGACATAAAGTTGTTAAGATAATTCAGTCCATGGAAACTGAATGGATTTAAACGTGGAAAGTAGTCATGGAAGTACAGAAGAAAAAACCCAAAATGGGAAAAAGGACGCATCAAAAAATATTGTTAAAAAAAAAAAACTGATTAGTATGGCACCCCTAAGAAAACACAAAAGCTTCCAGTGTTTTCACAGGACTTCTGCAGATGCTGGTTTGGTGGCAAACTCTCACATTTAGAGAGGAAATGCAGGAGAAAATCAACCTGATGCAAACAGAGCCGCGGCGGTAACCGTCTTCCCAGATGGTCGTAATAACAGGGTCCACAGGGGGAACCGGCCCACACGGATCCACCCTGGAGGCTCACCAGCCGAGCAGAACATCTGAACCCCAAACCCCAGAGCTTTCAGCAGCCTGGCCCCATGGAAAACTTTAACTGCATCCTGCGGTCGTGGAATATGATTGGATAACCACGTGGAGAACCGTTCAACCGAATGCCTGGCGGTGACGTGACGAAAGGCAGGAGGTCTGGGCCCACTCCTGGAGGAACGACTGGCTCTGGGTCCTAAATGGGATGGAAAGAGAAACCGATTCACAGCAGAGACGTCCCGGGTCACCAGACGTGTCAAGTAACGAAGTGGGAGCACATCGTTACACCCATCGTAAAAATCACTGCATTGGCTCCCCGTATGTTTTAGGATTAATAGAAAACCTTTAACTGATTGGAATGTTTGTATAATTATATTGAAAGGACTTTTGGTGTGAATTGGTGCTATATAAATAAAAGGGAATTCAATTGAAGTGGATTTTAAGGTTCTTTTAATGGTTTTTAAGCTTCTTAATGGTCTTGGGCCTTCTTATCGCTCAGAAATCCTTTTACCGTTTGAACCCTTGTGTTCTGTGCGCTCCTCTAGCAGCCGTCTCCTTATCATCCCCAAAGTTTAGGACACAGACTCATAGTGAGGCGTCTTTCCATTATTATGGCCCTCACCTCTGGAACAGGCTGCTAGAGGATCTCAGTGCCGCAGAGAACATTCATGTTTTTAAGAGCAGGATCAAGACTCACCTTTTTAACCGAGCTTTTAACTGACTTATTTATTACAGTCTGTTTAAATGCGTTGCATGTTTTATTTGACTAAACTGTATACATTTTTTACCATACTGTATATCATATTTTTCTTTCCATTTTATTTATTAATCTTTTTATCTTACTATTTTATCTTTACTATTTATATTTATGTCATTTTTTAATATTTTATTTATTTATTTATATTTTTATCTTACTATTTATCTTACTTTCTGATTATTTTATATTTGAACTTCTTTTAACCTCTTAAGCCTGAGGCTGTTTTTTCCTTATTTGCCATACGTAGAATCTGGAAGGCTTTTTACAGCTTGTAAACAAAAATTTTCTAAAATTTTCTAATTGCTCTCCTAAAATAGGAAGATGTATGTGGATACTGTGAATTTGAAAATTCTTAAGAAAACCATAGTGGTTTCTAACATTTCTTTCTTTCACCTCCGGAATATTGCTAAAATCAGAAACATCCTGTCCAGGAGTGATGCAGAGAAACTAGTCCATTCATTTTTTACTTTAAGGCTGGACTACTGTAATTCCTTATTATCAGGAAGTCCACTAAATGCAATTAAACGCCTTCAGTTGATCCAAAATGCTGCAGCAAGAGTTCTGATGAATATTAAAAAGAGAGATCACATTTCTCCTGTTTTGGCTTCTCTCCATTGGCTCCCTGTTAAATCCAGAATAGAGTTTAAGATCCTCCTCCTTACTTATAAAGCCCTTAATAATCAGCTCCATCGTACATCAGAGATCTGATTGTTCCATATGTTCCTAACAGAGCACTTTGTTCTCAGAATGCAGGTCTACTGGTAGTTCCTAGGATTTCTAAAAGTAGAATAGGAGGCAGATCTTTTAGTTATCAGGCTCCTCTCCTGTGGAACCAGCTCCCAGTTTTAGTCCATGAGGCAGATACTCTGTCTGTTTTTAAGACTAGGCTTAAAACCTTCCTCTTTTGATAAAGCTTATAGTTAGAATGGCTTAGGTTATCCTGAGTTATTTTTGTAGTTTTGCTGCTGTAGGTTTGTTTGCTGTAGGACTGTTGGAGGACAGACTGACCACTTTTTCTTCTCTCTTCTACTTTTCTCTCCTTCTACTCTCCATATATATTTTTTCTGCTGTTATTGTGATTGTTAACCCAGTTTTCTCTCAGTATTTTTCTCCCCATAGAAGCTCCACATTATCTGGTACCCTGCTCAACTATAATGCCCCCTGCTGGATGGGGAACATCCTAGATGATGCTCCTAGTGACCAAACATCCTTCATGGCCTGTTGCCAACTTTTTACTTCCCTCAATATATAAAATACTCTTACATCAGTGCTTTTGTTCTTTCTGTGTCTCTTCTCTGTCTTCTCAGCCCCCCAGACGGTCCTGGCAGATGACCGCTTGTACTGAGTCAGGTTCTGCTGGAGTTTTTCCTCCCCACTGTCGCTACATGCTTGCTCTTCATGAGGGATTGCTGAGGAATTGCTGTGGTTGGAGTCTGCATGATTCGGGCAAAATCTCACGTCGATGACTTTTTCAGCTGTTACTGTCGTGCACACATACTTAACTGATCAGTTCTAGAGAAATTTTCCCTGATTTCAAAACCTTGGCTGTAGTGCAGCTTTTAATTCCAATCTCTACTTTGGCTGCAGGAAGAGCGCAGGAATATGTGTATATTTATACAAGCTGTGATACACAGAAACAAAAAATTCGTATACATACTGATATATCTGCAGTCATCATCTCTCAGTTGTAATAAGTTAAACGATTTAAAAATAAAAATAAATATTCAAAAAGTAAACTTTGTGTAGCTGACCAAATATTGTTCACCATCATGGTTAAGGGGAAGGACATAATCTGCTATAAAAATTCAACAAAAATGTGGATTTCCCGATAAAGTTAACACTGCGCATGCCTGAAGGGTTTCTCTTATGACTCATAACTTACTTGATCCAATAGCTGACAGGTTACCCCTGTATTCTGTGGCAAAATCTTCAGTTATCGGCTGATAACTGAAAAGTACCATCCCTATTCTCTCGTATGTGCTTCAAACCGGTTGCGGCTGAGAACAATGGTGATTGAAGCATCAAATAGCAAATGTAATGCTAAAAACCGCAATAGGCCACTCGAGGGGTTGGACTTTATCTTTGACATAGGAAACGGCCCGCGTAAAGGAGCTTATCCAAACAAAGAAAGGAAAGGATTACGCACACGTTTTTTATCAGAAGGGAATAGCAGATTTGGCACGGATTGAACCTTTTTGGGCACATTTGACATTAAGTTTATGGTATTTATTTATATATGATGTAAAATGCTCATTTTTCGGTTTATTGTTGTCATTTTTTGTGTGGATAAAGGTAATAAATACGACTTTAGACCCACAATGTTTTTAGGGTCACCATACAATTCTAAAACTATTTTTTGAGCATATATTTTATCAATTTTCATAAGAGAACACAAAATGTTATCTTTTCCTCTGTATTAAAATTATATAAGTGGACAAAAATTGTACTTAGACATATTTTCCCTGTTCTTTGAAATATTTCAGAGTGTTTTCTTTCCAACAAGACCCCAGCCATATTTCTACTCCAAACGGTTCAAGATAAAGTACAACTCTCAAGGACAGAAACAGAGACTCAGTGGCGCCTTTCTCTTTGATTAGGAAAATGTAAACTTTGTAGACCTTTAATGATACCCGGTCAAAGAGCCATCGCCATGGAAACACAGGATGTGGATTATCATTATCAAAACTCTCTAACCATGACTTGGGTAAAGGCATCACTCAATAAGACTAAACATTCAAACTAATAATACAACATTAGGTAAAAATGCGTCACAGTGGATTACAAAGTACAGATAAATCATAACACTAAATTTCTCCACCACAGTTTTCTCCCCTTTTATCTAATCTCAAAGATAAATCAAAATACATAGGAGAATCAATAATCAATAACAATCAGTAATTAACCTGGGAGACAGGTAGTATTCAAAAAGAAAGACAATAAAACAGTTCAAATGTTCTCACTCTTTACATGTCTTATTGAATCATTTCTAACAGAATCATCTAATCAAAGCATCCATCTTAATGACGTTATCTGAACTCGAACAACATCTCAAACAAAAAACCTGCTGGTGGCCTAAGATAAGATAAGAAACCTCCATCCTAGGGTCGTGTCATTTGTTGTTTCTCTTCACGACTTGGCAGGCAAAAGGTTTGAGACAGCCCCTCGCCTCATAGGTGGCGCTCTTGTTCAGTTCCTCATTAGTCAGGATGCATGAACGTAACTGCAAAACACAGAAGAAGGGCACAATGTTAGGCAGTATCAATCTGGTACACACTAAATAGATCTAATCTCTCAACACAACTTGGAGCGTGTACTCTTCCCTTAAATGAGTCATTCATCCACAGCGTGAACCTCAAAATTAGGATCGTCAGTCACTCTTTGCTCAGCACCACAGTGACCCTTTAAAGAGGTTACAAAAAGAAAACAAATCAATAATAATCAAACATAACAATGAAACATTAAAAAATAAACAAAAATAGAATAAAAACAAAATAATTTCTAATAAAATCTCTAACTTCAATAATAATTATGAATTCTTCATGAATCATAAAAATTCTATAAATCTGTAATCTAAAAATCTATAAAAATCTTTAATCCCCCCTTTTCATTCTAAATCCCCAAATAATGAAAATAAAAAACAAAACAAAAACCTTTAGTAAAAGGCTTTTTTAGGAGAGGTGTAGTAGTGCTGTGGTGCAGCTAAAGCTCTAGATATTAATAACATAAAATTAAAACATACTTTACTTTTATTTTTATACTTTAAGTAGTTTTGAATTCAGTACTTCTTTACTTTTACTTGAGTAAACAGCTTGACTTCATACTTCAACTGCAACAACAAGTATGTGTGCTTATACTTGAGTTTTGAATGTGAATAATTTTTGACACCTCTGTAAGTCACAGTGTTGTAGTAGCAGTAGTTTATTCTGTAATTTTTTTCCTTTAGACATTAAACAAAAATATATGAATTTTTCTTGTACAACACAACCGAACGGATTTAGGCTGAATGATGCTTATGATGCATAACCCAGTTTACAAACTTCCACCAGAAAACAACCAGAAACATTTATAACATTCTGTATCAAGTGACAAAAAAAACAGAAATATGCATATATATGGAATTGATTTGAACTTAAAAATCAGTAATTCCATTTGTTTTACGTAAGTCATTTTCATACAAATCATGTCGTTTAATTTAGTTTCATCCATTAAGGATCTGTCGAAGTCTTTTCACTAGTTTCTTACTTTATTGTTTCTGAGTTTATATATTTTTGAATTGTGATGGATTTATACATCTTGTTGAAAGCTTTGGATGTTTAGGACTGTTTTAACTGATCTTCCAACTTGTTCCACAGATTAAAAAAACACCTCTTTCCAAGAATTGAAAATTATTTCTAGCCTTTATTTTTCGAAAATTCCCATTACTCTGAGATAATACCGACTATTCCTGTGTTCAAAAAGCTCCTGCAGACTGAGTTATCGGGCCCAACGAGCCGGTCTGGGTTATTTTGGTTCTGAAACCAGCAGGTGACGGGTCGACGGCTCGGACGTCACGCTGCTCCTAACCTGAGCGTGCTCCTGCTGGAGAGGAGGTCATCTTCTAATCACAGCGGATCATTGGAGAGTGATTCTTCCTGAGGTCCTCAATAAAAACGTCCAGCAGAGAAAACGAGTCGCTCCGTCTCCAGCTTCTCCTCCACAGTCAGCTTCTTCACACAGCATCATGTTTAATGACAAAAATACACAACATGCAGGAAAATGATTATTGTTCAACAATTTGGAATTGTTTCAGGTATAATTTAATGAACGAATTTGTTTGATCAGGAAATTCAAATGTATTTAAAATGCGTTTATATTCTATAATTTAATAATAAATCATAAATAAATGTACTTTCCTATATTTTGCAATTAGTATTTGTACCTCTGTATGATATTCGGCCTTCGGAGGGAAAAACTTTGGTCAGTCCTGCATGAGTCTTTAGAGAGCCTGTTACCTCTTTATAATAAGGTTCCCTTTATTATTGGTATTAAATAATTTATAGATACATTGTTAATTAATCTGTAAACACTTTATAAACTATAAAACAGCTGATTAGGCATTATATAAAGTTAAAAATTGTCCGTTTCTTTCTAGATAGTGAACCAAATCTGTTCTACCACAGTCTGTATTTATGCGGATTTATGCACAAAACTTAGACTAGGACAGTCTCAGTGCTGTGGTGAGAACAGAAACCAAACTGATACGTATCAAAGCCGTCAGCCATTGTTAGGAAGCTATTTAACAGTTGAAACACAGCTTTATTAATAATCTTGCTGATGAATGGAAGATTAGAGATTGGCCTGTAGTCCAGGTTGTTCTTCTTCAGTAGTGGCTCGAAAACTGCTTTTTAAAAGCCTGCGTGAAGACACCTGACAGGAGGGATGAGTTAACTATTTGAATCAGATGAAGGGAAAACTTTCTTTGGAAAAGCTGCAGGATATTAGAGCAGCAAGAGGAGGAGCTTAACTGGTTAATGATTTTTAGTTTGAACAATTGAAATCAGGCAGTTTTTAGAGGGCAACTCCAGTATTCAGATTACACGGATTTGCAATCCTCACAGTCACCAAACAACCAAAGAGGAAAAACCCTGGTGCCCCCCCACGTCTCAAAGAGATTTAACAGCAGATTTCTACATTTACCAAGCAGTCGATCCTCGTGCTGGACAGATAACAGTCTGAATCTGCTCTTTGTCTCCAAAATAAACTCATCCGTCTCCCATCTATTCCGTCTTATGCTCAGCGTCTCTTCGGATCGCTGAGCATAAGATTCCAACTATCTGCTCCTCATCAAGTTAATTTCCTTCTCCCAGCCTGATGGGCTCATTTGCATATCATTATCCTGCGCTGTGTGGAACAAACTGCGATTATCCTCTGGTGAGAAAAGACAAACCAGATAGCAATCCCTGCACCCAGACAGGAACAGACATTAAAAATGCTAATTGTAGAAATAATTAAAACACAGCTTTGCGTATGCAGAATAAATACTTTGGAGGCTCAGAGGCTCTTGTGTGTGTGTGTGCTTTTATTATTTTTTTTATTTAATTCCTGAGTTTCTCTCCCAGACAACAGTATTTACCCGGAGAGCAAAACTCATTAACTGATCCACGCCAAAGTAAACCTTCCCTGATTGTGAGTTTTTTCACAGCCGGGTGTGAAGTTAAATTTGAATTCCTGTCAAACAGATGCTGTTGGTGCTGCAACGACGAAAGCCTGCTTTTTTTTTCTTCGTCGGTTTACTGTTAATAATGATAAAAAACATTAAATGTTTTAGGCTCATTTAAGATAAAATGCGTTTAAAATAAAACGCCTCAAGCTTCATTTGCAGTACATACTATTTCTTTCACCTTTTTGACCTCAAACTATTTGAAGTCTTGAGTTGAAAACGGAAATGTTTCAAAAGACAGAAGAGTCCACTTGAGATATAACATTTTTTAACAAAATAATATAATAGAAAATATATTAGTAGCTGTGTTGTCTTATGAGAACATGAGGCTTGCCTCCTCCACCTTCTGCTTCCTGGAAGATCAGAAAGATTAAATTTGATTAATGTTTTTATATCTCACGTTAGAGTGTGTAATTACCTTCTCCCATAAGCCTTGGTTTGAAACCAGCTGTTTTGTCGTTGTTCTGCTGCAGGAACCAATCATCTGGACCTTACCAACGTTAGAACCAAGGAACTCGGAGCAGGAACGTCTCGGGAAAAAACTGACATGTCTCTGTTAACAAATTGTGCATATCTGGATCAATGAAGCTCAGATACCTTTTCTACAATTTTGGAAACTTTATCTATAAAACACACTGCAAAGTCCATCTACACAAGTTAAAAAGTCTTGCTTTCAGCTAAAAAGTATTTTTTTGATCTTGTTTTGAGAATTGTGTCCTAAGCAAGAGCAGAAGGTGTTAGACTAGAATCAAGTAAGCTCCTTAATTAAGTGAAATAATATATATATTCTCAAAATAAGCAAAGTAATCTAAAAACTTCTGCTCTTGCTTTGTATATAAATTTGAAAACAAGATCAAAAATACTTTTTGGCTGGAAACAAGATTTTTGGACTTTCATTTCGCAAACAAAACTATTGAAGACAGGATAGACATAGAAAATCATAGTGGAAACTCTGTAAGGCACAGGTGTCAAACTCATTTCCATTTTGGGGCCACATCAAGCTGATGAATATTCTTAAACGGCCGGTTGTGGCAGAAAGTACTGATCAAAGTATAACAAATCGTTAAAATCAGCCTCAATATTCCAAAAGTACGTCTTAAAATGTAATCATACTGAACATAATTACATAATGATTTGATTTAGGAACGTTCAAATAAACAATGATTTTATTTTACTGATAAAATTGTTTTGGGGTGCAGAAAACTAGAACTTAAATTTTCTATCTAGAGGGTTCTCCAGAGTTTAGAGGGCCACATAAATGACTATGGAGGGCCGGATTTGGCCCCCGGGCCCCGAGTTTGACACGTGTGCTGTAAGGAATTCAGTTTGAAAAAATTTGATTTTTAATACAAAGTCAAAAGTTTGAAACATTTTTTAAAAGGCCATTGAAGAAACAAACAAACACAAATAAAGAAAAAACGTAAATGTTCCAGGATAATACGTAAAAATTGCAACTATAAGCTGGTAACAGGCAGAATGAGAGCTGGAAGTGATCGTTGAAGATTGTGTGTCCGAGCTGCTGAGACGTGAAGACGACTATAATTTCGGGTCCGTTCTTAGCCTGTTTTCACGAATAAATCCGACATGTGTCAAAGTGATGACGGAGGACGAGTTTCCTCTCTGGTTTCTTCAGTAATAACAGTGAAGATAATGGCTGGTTGCTTTATCTTCCAGCAGGAGCCACAGACACTCGGTCACCCGGTGACGTCGGCTCCAGAAACGGCTAACAGAAACTGGTTCCTCTCTCCAGGTTTAAAACATTCGTAACATTATCCTGGAGTCAGTGTTCTGAAACCTCTGGCACTCTGCTCACATCCTCTTTAGTTTCCCACCTTGGGTGTTTTTCTCCTCCCTAAACGCTGCAGGTAACTCTGATGACATCACCCTGCAGGTGCTCTGAAGGTGTTGTTATGATCTCTATCAGATAAGCATAAATAATGAGATGAGTTAGGGTCCTTCAGGAAGTTTATGGGTAGTCAGTATCTTTAATGTCTGAATTCTTTCTCACTTGTTTTATATAATAAATCTGCTGTGGTCTTATGTAAGAATGCTTTGTGATTCATTTCAGTGTAAATAAATGTTCTTGGTTTCAGGAGGTTACAGTTTGTTTGAAGGAGTGGGGGGTGGATCGGGGGTGCCAGGATTATGGGTCCTACTCATTACTATTTATAATATGCAAACCCGTATCTGTTCCAATATGTTGTGAAGTTGCTAATGGTTAGCTTCTACTAGCAGAGTTGCTAATGGTTAGCTTCTACTAGCAGAGCTGCCAGTAGTTAGCCTCAACTAGCAGATATGCTAATGATTAGCTTCTACTAGCTGAGTTGCTAATGGTTAGCTTCTACTAGCAGAGCTGCCAGTAGTTAGCCTCAACTAGCAGATATGCTAATGATTAGCTTCTACTAGCTGAGTTGCTAATGGTTAGCTTCTACTAGCAGAGCTGCCAGTAGTTAGCCTCAACTAGCAGATATGCTAATGATTAGCTTCTACTAGCTGAGTTGCTAATGGTTAGCTTCTACTAGCAGAGCTGCCAGTAGTTAGCCTCAACTAGCAGATATGCTAATGATTAGCTTCTACTAGCTGAGTTGCTAATGGTTAGCTTCTACTAGCAGAGCTGCCAGTAGTTAGCCTCAACTAGCAGATATGCTAATGATTAGCTTCTACTAGCTGAGTTGCTAATGGTTAGCTTCTACTAGCAGAGCTGCCAGTAGTTAGCCTCAACTAGCAGAGTTGCTAATGATTAGCTTCTACTAGCAGAGCTGCCAGTAGTTAGCCTCAACTAGCAGATATGCTAATGGTTAGCTTCTACTAGCTAAGTTGCTAATGATTGGCTTCTACTAGCAGAGTTGCTAATGGTTAGCTTCTACTAGCAGAATTGCTAATGGTTAGCTTCTACTAGCAGAGCTGCCAGTAGTTATGCTGAATTCCAGTTAAACTTTCCGAGTCGGAAATCTCGCAGTTGTCTCGCGTAATTTCACAGTTACACGCCCCCTTTAGGTCGGAATATACGAGCTCCAACTCGGCGCTCTAAGAGTAGACTGAGTAGGAAGTACACATCGGAGAACAAAGATGGCTGCGCCCGTAGTTGAGATATATTTTCTTTGTATTTGCACTTTGACCTGAACAGGTCTGCTGCCGGTTCAGATAGAGGGAGAGGAGGTGGAGGTGGTTAACAAGTACAAGTACCTCGGGCTGTGGGTGGACAATAAATTGGACTGGTCATGCAACACAGAGCACCTGTATAAAAAAGCCCAAAGCCGACTGTACTTCCTCAGGAGGCTGAGGTCTTTTAACATCTGCAGGAAGCTCCTGAGGATGTTTTATCAGTCAGTGGTGGCTGGAGTACTTTTTTATGCTGTGGTGTGCTGGGGAAGCAGCACAGCAAAGAAGGACTCATCCAGGCTGGAAAAACTGATCAGAAAGGCTAGCTCTGTGGTCGGCATGAAGCTGGACACTCTGGCGACAGTGGCAGAGAAAAGGACACTAAAGAAATTGCTGGACATAATGGACGATGCTGGGCATCCTCTGCACACGGCCATAAACAAGCAGAGGAGTCTGTTCAGTGACCGGTTGCTTCTCCCCAAGATGAGAACCAACAGACTTAAGAACTCCTTTGTCCCACATGCCATCAGACTGTTTAACTGCTCTCTGGAGGGGGAAGGGAGGGGAAACAGGAGGACAAACGAGGGGGGAACAACTAAGCTGTAGTGCCTCTTCACTTCACTGTGTAATATTTCCTGGAAATTCTTTTTTCTTTTTGTTAATAGTCAACGGTGCAATAGACGTCAATATCTATGTGTCAACGGTGCAATAGATGTCAATATCTATGTGTAATTTAAGTGCAATTTCCTTGTATTTTTTATTTTATTTTTATTATTCTATCTATTCCTTTGGTATATTTTATTTATACATGTCTTGTATTTATATATGTGTACGTTCTGTAACTTGTCGGTGCTGTGCTACTGGAAACCGAATTTCCCAGAGGAACCCGCCCGAGGGATTAATAAAGTTCTTATCTATCTATCTATCTATCTTTTGATGCTCTTACCCACTTGAGAACATTTCTGCTTTAATCTGGTCACCAGTAATACGGTCATGGTCTTGCTGTGCTTGCATTACAATGTACAGCTTTGTTTTTCATGCTGGTCTGCTGAAGATGCTATGCCGCTAACAACAATAGCAATAACTAGCCCGCCCCTCGACAGCTGCTGCCCTCAAAGCATCCATGTATGTTCTTTCCAACTCGGATTGTAGCAAGACAAACTGGAATGCTTTAAATCGGGAATGACGTCACGTTCTCGTTTACAGCAACTCGGACGCCCGAGTTTCCGAGACAAATGGAATGCAGCATTGGCCTCAACTAGCAGATTGCTAATGGTTAGCTTCTACTAGCTAAGTTGCTAATGATTAGCTTCTACTAGCTGAGTTGCTAATGGTTAGCTCCTACTAGCAGAGCAGCTAATAGTTATTTTCTATTAGCAGATTTGCTAAGGATTATGTTCTAAAGCTGAGTTGCTAATCGTTCGGTTCATCCAAAAAGAAATTGTAATACAGAAAGAACTTGCGATCTCTTGGTAATTCCGGGTTGCAGTTGCAGTTCCAGGATGCTGGATGCTTGACACGGAAGCAAAAGGCTTGACCTACTGGCTCTCGTAGATTGTTGACATTTAATTTCTAGACAGTCAACTAATCACTAAATAAAAAACAAGTTGATAAAGATGAACACATAGTAACACACGTCTTCCTGACGCAACAGAACACTGAATTCCACATCCAAAACAGATTTCACAATTTCTTCTTACTTTTCCAACATAGGGCTAGCTATCTTTCTCACTAATCTGGAAACCAGTTAGCCATTTGCCTAAGATATTTAACAGTTTGCATCTATTTGGATGGCAAAAAACAGAAACAATAAAGCAGCACCTAACAATATAACTATTATATATAAATCTGTAAAATAAAACGGAAAAGAGATAGAGCCAGAGATAGAAAAAGAGAGGCGCTGCTTTTATCTTTGGATCATTTTTCTGCCTCTGACAGGTGCTGCCCCCACCTCTCAGCCGTCTTTGTGTCAGATCCCCGATGACTTCAACACACATCTATTATAGCTCCGGATGAGGCACCGGCTCGCCTTATGTCAAAAGATAACCTGTCATTGAGTAACATCTGCTGGATGACAACGCCGTCTGTAGACAAGGACCCAGAAAACGAGAAAATGTTGAGGTAATGCGTGTCTGAACACCTCTTACTGTCACTCACTAATGCACTCACTTACTACACGTCAGGCAGCTGAAATGTTAACAAGTAAAGATGCCGTCTAATTTCACCGTTCAACAGCTGAGCAGCAACACTAAGCAACACTTTTATTAACACCATATCCAGAGACTGGAGACGTGCTGTCATTGACCACTATCTCTAATCAAAACAGGTCAGCTGAAATCTTTCTCTGCTAATCTGCCTAACAGTACAAGCTGTTGTTGATTTCTTGTCCTCCTAAGGATAAAAACAGATCTGGGGAAAAGTTTGACAGATCTGCAACAAAAAAGCCAAACGTCCCATCTGGATCTGGTTGGTAAAATTATTTTATTCTAACTGAATTCTGACCTGGTTCAAATGTTTCACAACTTAGAAAATGGGAAACGAAGAAATGTGAACACTAAAGGGACAAAATACTTTTGTACAGTTTCCACGGACACAGCAGAGACTAACAGGATAACTATTAAAAATTCACATCTATTCATGACGAACATGTTTGTTGTGAAAGCAGGCAGATCAAGCTTGTTGCAGGATTAGTTGTCTGACTGCAGAGTTTTCTGTGATTTACATCCATCAGTTTCATGTCTCCACTCCAGTGAAAGCTGTAGATTATGTCCTGATGAAATCAGGACCAGACACCCAATTTGTAGACCACCAAATCGGATCCCCTCAACAGCTTGGCTGTGCCTAGAAATTCTTTCCATGAAGGTTATGAATAGAATCGTGACAGACGGCAACCTTGGTGGAGTTCAGCTGTCACCAGAAACAAGTTCAACTTATTTACTAACCATGCTCTGAAACCAGTCGTACTGGGAGCCTAAGTCACGCCCTTCTACTTCCTGTCCATGGGTCCCCGACTGGCAAAAAAAATGAATGAGTCAATGGAGCGATAAAAGTTATTTTCCGATCCAGTTTGAAATGCGCCGTGGATCGAACATATGATGTCCGTGAATTTTTAAAACGATTTTAGATGCAGACAAAACGCCGATTTTCGACCGGAGGCAAAAGTTACTTTAGGTTTTGGGTAAAAACGCTTAGCGGACTACAACTGCAGAAGAAGAAGGAGAGCGAGGGTCGTAGCCTCTAGGATGAAGAAAGGAGCATTAAACACGGAGAAAACCTCTATAAATCTGACCATGTGTAAAGTAGCAGCTATGTTGGGGATAAAGCAGTCGGTGGAGTGAGAGCCAGCATGGAGGAGAAGCTCTACAAGCTCTAGGTGAGAGTTTTACGTGCTATAGCTAGTGCTAGCTCCCATTATCAAAATTACATCATATATGCGACTTCTGACTTCTGATTTGTAGGCATTTTAAATGCGAATTTTTACAATCAAATAAATCCCAAATCACTGGACAAACACAGTCGAAACGTACAACATTAGTTATCATTTAAATTTTTACAACAACGAATTTCAACATATGTGTGATTCAGGACGTAAGACGAAGCGGACCAGAAAAGAACTTTTATCGCTCCATTGACTTCCATTCATTATTTTTTTGGTTTGGGACCCACGGGGCGACCGGAAGGGGAGGAGACCTAGGCTCCCCATAGGTCCTATTGGGCGTCTGGGGTCTTGTTCACGAATGAGGGAAAAGATGGGGCGCGGATCGATGTGGTTTAACCATAGACTGTATATATAGATGGGCGGAGCCTATGTGACGTCACTCGTAGGTTTCTGAAGAGCTGAACTGAAGCCAACTGGGCAGTTCCCACCAACCCCATCTTGGCAGCGACTCTTCACCCCCAGAAAATACAAAAATGTGCCAAGAGGTGGACCTGAGTGTTGGGCTCTGAGGGTGGGGTCGGATAATTGACACTCTGAGCCGATGTAGCTACGAGCTAACTGAGCTAACCCGAAGATAACTGTAGCTAACGGCGGTTAGCGTGTGCTTTTAGCCAGAAAACCGTGGTTGATCGACTCTGTTACCCATCGGCCTTCTAAGCAGATTCCGTATTTTTGTCAAATAAAAGCATGAACCCTTGTTGGTCCATAACTTTCACTAAAACAATGTGAGTTTTAAGTAGAACGTTTTTAGAATCAATCTGTAAACAAGAAATGTAATAATTTCAACCAAATTTTGATCATGCAGCTTTTTTTTTTAAAGGCACAGCAGAAACATAATTTTACTTACTTAAAAAATGAAGAAATGGAGCACAGACATTTTGGACTGTCTCTTGGGGGAATCAATACCAAAGCAAGCCATCTTTGTCCACTAAGTGCGCAATTAACATCCAAAGACGAATAAACATTGCGGCCGACTTAAACAAAATAGCAGATACTTATAACTGGACTGTTCCCTGGAGCCAACAGGGGTGGAGCAAGATTTTTGCCACCAGTGCTAGTGCTGATGGCTCATCTGAGCATTAGCTATAAAAAGTTCACCCCGTCAGAGTTGTCATGACGATAAACCTGACCTTTCAAAACCTAAGATAATTTTTCAAACCAGGCTGGAAACATGTTTATTTCTGCTGTTAATTGGCATTTTTAACATGTGGATCGGTGGGAACTAGTTCCTTTCTGGAGCCTGCCCCTAGTGGATGAGGTGGGAACTGCACATTTTGTGACTTCCAGGTTGGCTTCACATTTGGCCAGTGGAGTTTGCCCCTTGGGTTTCACCTAAAAGTCGTATTATCTCTGTCCACAAGCAAACGCTTAAAAACCGTGAAATCTTCACTTTGGTCAGAATTTTTAGAATGAATGATTTTTTGTGTCAAAAATCTTACTTTTTGTGTGAATGACACATTGCCTAATATCTTCGTTTTGCTAGACACCCGACTACGTTTGGACAAGGCACCAGATGCTTTTATCTTGTTTGGACATCATGCAATAAAAAGAAAAAACAAATTTCTCTTTAATAACTTTTAGGTTCCTGGTGCTTACTTTTTCATTTTCAAAATATTTTACATATTCATAAGTAAAACTACACAGAAGTAAAACTGTCTTCTGATGAAAGATAATTGTTGCAATCATCTCAGGAGCATTAACGTGTGTCTTGTGTTTCACAGCTACCAAAGAAAGAAGTAAATCCTTAGATTAGAAAGTTGCAGTGATGTTTGGTGAGGGTTCATGTGATTTTGTGGGATTCTAAAGACTTAAGTTTATTTTCTAAAGCTGGATTTCTCCATGGCTTCTTCCCTCTCTTCTTAAAACTCCTCTGGTAAAACACTGCAGGACGTCTCAGCAGGACGGTAAAAAACAAAAAACTGCACTCGTCATCAACGGATCTGTGTCAGATTTAACATCTGCGTGCCGCTGCAGCTTTCATGACGATCTGACCGACCTTTAGCAGCACAGGCTGAACTCTCCAGAGGCTCCCACAACAAATGGAGTGTTTTTCCAGCAGCAGACAAGGCCTAGAGAAAACACGCTCCCTGTGCACACTGTCAGCTCTGAGAACATGCAGCGCTGTCAGTCTGCCTCAGCAGAACCTCCCGGGAGGGTCCGGAAGACCACATCAAACTCAGATACGTGTCGAGAGCAGAGGTCAGAGGTCGGGGGTGAGCTCTCCAGTGGGGACTGCTGCATACCAACACTGTTTGTCCTCTAGGAGTCCACAGATGAAGCCTTCTGAGTGTGGGAGGTTCTGGTGCCTCATCAGGATCAGCGTAAAGCTGACAGGGGAGGTCGAAAGGAAAGAGGAAGAGTCGAGGTGTGGTGGAGGCAGAAAAAGTAGTCAAAATGGGGAGAGTTTAACCAGAACCAGACTGTGACGACCAGACGTCCGGGCCTGAGGTCCGTGGGATGTTTGCAGCAGTCTAGAGCTTCCAAAACTGGTTCAAGGATGAACAACCAGTGAACCAGAGAGGAGGTCATGGTTCTTATGGTAACGCATCAGAACAGGTTTCGCTAAACAGCAGTGAAATAAAATCTGGTGAATGTGTAACTTCATGGGTTTCCGGCAGATAAAATACTACAACGGTTAATAGCCACGAAGAGAATTTGGCTAGACGATCTTTCCAAATATAGGAGCCAAACTCTCATGATAGAATCTGCTCAATTATTGTCATTGATGTGATGATGTTTAAATAAAATATAGCCTAAGTAATTTCATCGGAACAATTAAAATATTTAAATGTCTGCGTGTAAAGCTACATCTAACTATGCTGCTAGCATAATTAGCATGGAACACTAAAGGTTCATTCAGACCGCAGGCTTTTGTCAGCGTCAGCAACATCTAGATTACATATTAAAACTACGGTTGAGGCAGTTGGAGGAGCGTCAAGGTCTCTGCGGCGCTTTGTGAGCATTGGCTCCGTCAACTTTTCAAGCTTTTCCTGGATTTCAAGCTTCAAAGCTCAAATGCTAGCAACGCGGAAATTCAGCAAGTTAAACTTTTGACGGTCCTAACGCTCAATCAGAGCGTCTCACTGTAGCGACGTTGCCCAAAGTCGACGCTGCCTTGCCAACCACGATCCGGTAATGTTTAAAACATCCAGCAGAGAAAGGCTCGCCTACGAGCTTTACTAGCTTCAGCTTAAAAATGATCTTCTGTGTTTATGTGTCGAACTAGTCGCTTTGTGAGTGTTGCTTGAAGCTGACTAAGCCAGCGGTCTGAACATACCATAACAAATATTTGGAATTGACAGACACTTTATGACCTTGAAGCTACTTTATATAAATACTTATATATCATTGCAGATTTGTACGAAAATTAAGCTGAATCCGATAAATATAGACATCCCCGTACATAACAGCCAATTCTTAGAACTGTGTGATAAATATCAGATCTTTGGCAGGAAAGTCTTTGCTAATCACTGTTTTTATTACTGAACATGATATACACGCTCTGTTTTCATCAGAAACTTGGTTAGACGTAAATACTGAAACATCTCCAATGCTAGAATCTACTCCTCCAAACTACAACTGTTTAAGCGAGAGCAGGAAGCAGAGACAAGGGGACGGATTAGACAAAATCTTCCATAACCCAATGAACTATAAAAAGATTTTCCCGCCACATTTGACTCTTTTGAACAAATAGATTAAAGAGCCAAATAAGGTCCTATTTATAATGTACAAACCTCCAACACTTAAACTTCTTTTTGGATTTCAGCAACCTTCTCTCTGTAAAATATATTGAATATGACCAACTGCTTATTGAGGGAGACTTCAACATTCATTACAACCCCCAACATAGACGAGCAAGTGAAAAAGGGGAGTGTCGACGAGCCGAGAGAAAATGGAGGAAAACTCGACTCCAGGATATCTACGAAGACAGGCTGAAAAAATGTAACTTAACTTTTAAATATGCACGGCAATCATTCTTTTCTGGAATCATTAAAGTGATAGTCTGGACTTGGAAAGAAAAAAGAGAGAGAGGGACATGATTTGAAAAAAAAAACAACCCAAGCTCCCTCCCCCTCCCTTTCTGATTGGTCTTGAAGCCTACTTTTTCGTGCACGATCCAGGTCAATGGGCCAAGACGTGTGGAGGAGAGAGAGAAAACAACCAGAGTGTGAACAATGAAGTTATCGGAGGTGAGGATGCTTTTTTTGGTTTGAAATCGGTATCTTCTGTTCTTGAGCTGAGTGTTGATCCATGGCTGCGCTCGGGACCAATGGCGGAGGCTTTATTCGGGGGCTACATAAAAACAGAAAACTGAGCATGCAAGCAGTTACGAGCACAAGCACACAGTGTTTGTGATGATTGACAGCCCTTGGCATCAGTTGATTGGTTCAAGTGGATGGCACCGTTGCTTCTGAGCCATAGCTGAGATACGGGAAGGCGGGACTTACCCGTAATGTTATAATTCATAACATTACTTATTTTATATCAACATTTAAGGCCAGGAGGTCAATGTAATGCAATTCTTATTTTTTTTTATTCATTTAGAGATCCAGTCATCACTTTAACAGAAACATTAATAATGCGCCGACTTTATTCGCAACATTGAAAATCTAACTAAACCTCCAGTGACCGCAGCTTCTGAATTACAGTCCACCTTTTTACTGAAAAGATTTTGAAATGTAGAAGGTCAATCTGTACGGCAGCACTAAACCCACCACCAGTGTCACCCCCATGTAAAAACAATGTAGGGAAAATATCTGAATTCAAAAAACTAAACACACCTGTTTCACACATTAAACAAAAAGCTCCTCTTCTTGCTGCCTCGATATCTTACCCACAGCTTCTGTAAAAAAATGTTTTACCTGTCATTAAGTCTGATCTGATTCTAATAGTTAACCTGTCAGGTGTTTTCCTCCAGGCCTTAAAAACAGCAGGTATCAAACCCCTACTAAAGAAGAATAACTGGAAAAAACACTGATGCAGAACTACAGGCCATTCTCTAATCCACCATTCATCAGCAAGATTATTGAAAAAGCGTCTTTCAACAGTTAAATAGTTTCCTAAACATGACCGACTGCTTTGATAATTATCAGTCTGGTTTCCGTGCTCAACGCAGCACTGAGACTGCCTTCTTTGAAGTTTTCAATGACATCCACATTAATACAGATTGTGGTAGAACGACATTGCTATTTCTGTTGGACCTCAGTGCAGCGTTTGATACTGTTGATCATAAAATATTACTGGAATGACTGGAGAGCTGTTTCTATGCTCCACTTGACTGGAACAAACTTTCTGATGACTGCAAAGCTGCCCAAACTCTGGACTGCTTTAAAGCAAAGCTTAAAAGTCAGCTGTTGAAGGCTCTCTTTGAGTAAACGATTATAGGTGCTCTCTAATGTTTCTTTTATTGATTTTTGCTCAATTTCAGTTCTAATTTTCCTACTTTTACGCTGTTTTTGTCTTAGTCTTTATTGCTGGTTTTACTCTCTATGCTTGTATCATATGTCTGGTTTCTTAACCACCAAATCATGTAAAGCACCTTGAGTTACCTTTTGATGAAAGTGTGCTATACAAATAAAATTGACTTGCCATAGCATGTTAGATATTTGAAACTGGTCGGAAGGCTTTGTGCCAAATACAGTTAGCTTTGCGTTAAATAAAACTGTTTTGTGCTAAAAAATTGTTTGCTTTGTGTTAACTTTGTGCAAACAACAGCTAGATTTGCACTAAATACAGTTAGGTTTGTGCTAAAAACAGTTAACTTTGTGCTAAAAATAGTTAGCTTTTGCTACAAAGTTAGGTTTGTGCTACATAACGTTAGCTTTACGTTAAATACATACAGATTTGTGGTGTATCTTTTCAATAATCTCGGTTCCTGCTGACGATGAGTTGATCACAGACTTTAGATCTTTGGTTGTGACTCTGGACAAAGTTGTCGAACACCAAAAGAAACCTCGTGTTTTTGACCCGAAAGAGTCTGGATCAAAACACCAAAAACTCACGGCGGACTTTGTTTCCGCAAGAAATGGTATCAAATGTTTTAGTGTTGGCTCTGTTGCTTCTTTTCTTTTCTTTTTTCTGTTTTATTGACATATCTCTGGTTGTTTTGTGACATTGCTTTAGTTTCACTGCTGTATTCTTAGATTATTTTGTTTTTGTGCTGTATTGTTTTCACATCAGTTTGTGTCTTTTGTAACAATATTTTTAGTTTTTGAATCTTCATTTTGACTGTAATAGCATTTAAGACTCTTAATAAAGATGATAGAGATTCCTTTAAGAGTTTGGAGGTTTTAATAAAAGTTGAATTGATCATACAGGAGAACAGCACAGATCACAGTGAATGCCGAATGCTGCCTCCCTCCTAACTCCCCAACTACCTACTACCCCCTACGTCCCAACTCTCTTCCAAGCTCATATGAAAATAAGTATTTATAAAGTTCAGCAACCTTGCCTCTATAACTTTGAAGACAAAACTATTAGTCTCAGGGTGGGGATATCTCCGGATGAAGACATCTGGCTCTTTAGCTGTGAATAAGTGACTTTTGACATATACAAAATAATGGCAATAGCTTGGGTTATATGTAACACAATAAGAGAAACTCTCAAAACTAAGTATGTAAGAAGAATCAATATTTTCTCAGGCAGTGATGTCTTCTCTAACCTCGAACTCAACACCTGTTGTCTGGCTCCTCTGCTCTCAGTGTTAATAATACTAAAAGATTAATCATAATAATACATTTTTCGATCACATTGACGATTTTATTTTCTTTAACCATGAAGCCCCTGGGGGCCCTCCTGAGGCCCCAGGGTCGCTGTTCGGTCAAACATTGCGATGCCTCGTGGTTAAATGAGTCATCAAAGGACGCTGTCATGCTCCTAACCACGTAAACAACGAGCGTTTCTCCTCTTCGGCCACCTGAGTCGTCCTCTCTGTGAAGCATATGTCCCACTCGTTGACGGACTCCCCTCTGCCGTCCCTGAGGACTCCTTTTAACAAGCTGGGAGGGGGACACCCGACCCCTGTTTTGCTTTAAGTAGGTAAATCTCAGGTTTTCTCTCAGCTGCAGCATTTTGTTCCGTGTTTTCCCACAAAAACCTGGAGCAGAGAAACCCGACCCTCTTCTGTCCTTCAGCGAGGATCAGAGACACCGTTTCACACAGAGGGATCGTCTTTCAGCTCCACCCGAAGGCAACCCGCTCCGGGTTCAGGCCTGTGAGCTTCTGTAGGAGGATCAACAGCTCAAATCGTTTAATCCTCGACCTTTCTCGACCGGCCGCCTCCCACAGACCTCACATTTGGAGCGTGGGAGAAATAATCCCATTAATTAAACAACAAAAAAAAAGGAGCTAAGGCGTAATTATCTCCAAGCTTAACGTCAAAGCGATACTTGACTCTGTGGAGTCTTGTTTTGTTACCTGTTTAAGGAATATCCTATCATGCAAAGGAAAACAGGCCTTCACCCATAGGTAAACAGGTCAACAGTCTTCACTCACATAATTGTATCACAAAAAGATGTTGATAAATGCTCAAAAGTTCTGTCATAACTGGATCATTTTAACCACTCCTGTTGAGAAAGATAATCCTCCTGTCCCAATCCCAGAAAGAAAGGGGAAAATAAAATTCCCTCCCATCCCAATCTTGACAAAATATTTCCTGACAGTCCAATCAGCCGCTACAATTCACCTTTCTTCCCAGCCTGGTTTTTTAACACCAAGTATGGCGGCTGTTCCCAACTATCTCTGACAGAAATCAAGCAAAACTGACCCAGAAAAGCGCTGGATGTCGCCGGATGACCCCACATAATAATCTGCATATTAATAATGTTATCAGTTATGAGGTGGTCTTTATGGGGAGTCTAAGTCCCATCCTTCTACTTCCTGTCCATGGGTCCCCTAAAGCCAAAAAAAAATGAATGAGTCAATGGAGCGATAAAAGTTATTTTCCGATCCAGTTTGAAATGCGCCGTGGATCGAACATATGATGTCCGTGAATTTTAAAAATTTTGATGCAGAGAAAACGCTGATTTCCGACCGGTGGCAAAAGTTATTTTAGGTTTTGTGTGAAAACGTTTAGCAGACAACAACTGCAGAAGAAGAATGAGATTGATGGTCGTAGCCTCCAGGATGAAGAAAGGAGCATTAAAAACGGAGAAAACCTCTATAAATCTGACCATGAGCAAAGTAGCAGCTATGTCGGGGATAAAGCAGTCGGTGGATTGAGAGCCAGCATGGAGGAGAAGCTCTACAAGATCTAGGTGGGTGTTTTACGTGCTATAGCTAGTGCTAGCTCCCGTTAGCCAAATGGCGTGACATATGCGACTTCTGATTTGTAGGCATTTTAAATGCAAATTTTTACTATCAAATAAATCCCAAATCACTAGACAAACACAGTCGAAACGTACAACATTAGTTATCATTTAAATCGAAGTACAACATATGTGTGATTCAGGACGTAAGACGAAGCGGACCAGAAAAGAACTTTTATCGCTCCACTGACTTCCATTCATTATTTTTTCGGTTTAGGGACCCATGGGCCGACAGGAAAGGGAGGAGCTTAGGGTCCCTACAGGAAGGGGAGGAGACTTATGATGCATTCCAGTTAACCTTTCCGAGTCGGAAAGTCAGAAATCTCGCAGTTGTCTCGCGTCATTTCACTGTGACACGCCCTCTTTAGGTCGGAATATACGAGCTTGAACTCGGAGCTCTGTGAGTAGACCGAGTAGAGGGGGGGCAATTCGGAAACAAAGATGGCTGTGCCCGCAGCTGAGATATATTTTCTTTGTATTTGCACTGTTGGTCATTTTTAATGTCTTTTTTAAAGCTCTTACACACTTGACTACATTTCTGCTTCAATCCGGTCACCAATAATCCGGTCACGATCTTGCTGTGCGTGCAATACAATGTACAGCTTTGTTTTTCATGCTGGTCTGCTGAAGATGCTATGTCGCTAACAACAATAGCAATAACTACCCCCCCCCCCTCGACAGCTGCTGCCCTCGAAGGGTCCGTGTTCTTTCCGACTTGGAGTGTAGCGAGACAAACTGGAACGCTTTCAGTCGGGAATGACATGACGTTCTCGTGTACAGCAACTCGGACGCCCGAGTTTCCGAGATAAATTGAATACAGCGTTAGGCTCCCCATTTCCTCCTCCAAAATCCAACACGAATAAAAGCAGTTTGCTCAGACGTGTCAAAATTAAAGTCGTTATAGAAAGGAACGGGTCTCCTCAGTAGGTCAAAGAAAAATGGCAGAAACAGTGGGAAGAATAAAAAACCACTAAAGGGGAAATGTGACTTCTGTCTTCACGAACAGCCTGTGGAACATGTTCTATTGTTTCAGGTCTACTGTTAAGAGAATGAAACTGGTACAAACATTTCCAGTATATCAAACTGCAGCTGGACATACCAGCCCGTAAAAAAAATGTCTAGATCTGGAAAAATTGTTGACATGTCCTAAGAATTAATAGAGCGAATATAGTTTTGGTTTTTTAGTAGTCTACTTTGTAAAAATAAGTAGACCATATTTAGTATGCATGAAAAGTTGCTTGTTAACCACCATTAAACATAATTTTATAGCTTATAATATTATTTTTTTGTATTTTACCATCCTTTCCATCCACCACATGCGTTGCTTTCGCTTGAAGTGACATTTTAGGACCAAACAACACGTTGCTGTTGGGAAACTAACAGCAGACCGTTGACAGCTACACAACCTGCTTGGCTGTTTATCTTTAGGAGGCAGAAAATGGGCTGGTCATGTTGAGAAAAAAGTCAAAGGCTTGCACAACCAATCCGTGACTTCCTACAGTGAGCAGGCGAATTGTTGAGAAGAACCTACTGACGCATGTCTGTGTAGAACAGAGTAAGAATGCAGAAACTGTACCATCTCTATGAAAGATTTGAAAACATTTGTGTCTAAAATAAGATTTTCTGTCCAAAACAGTCATTTACCGCCATGGCGAATGACATGCAGACTAAGCTCAGCCGAGAGGACTTTTCTTAGCTACTGCTCTCTTTAAAACAATTCTCCTAACTTCCTCCATCTTACAGGATGAATCTTTGTAAAAAAAAATCTTTATTTTTTTAACTTAAACTGGATACTTTCCTGCATTTTCTTTATTTCTTGAGCATTATGTCCAGCTTTTTGACACAGATCGAGTCTTTCCCGTCATAAAGTCATCAGTCACGGCTTGTGGCGTCGTTCTCGGCTGCTTTGTGCCATTTGTCATTGATGGTTTAATACGTATTAAGGTTACTGGAATGAAAACAGAGGACATTATTAGGGTCTGTTCCTACTTTCTCTCCTACTTCTCCCCAACTGCATGATGTGCTGTCAATTCAAGCACTAACCTGTTTTCTATTATAGTAGGTGCTCCGGATTAGCCCTGCTTGACGACCCTGACTAAGATGGCATTGCAGTGACGGAAAATTCTCCACGTCCTGCAACAAACTTGTGCATCAGTTCTATTGCTCTTTCTGTGTCTCTGTTATGTATTCTCCAAGCCACAGACGGTCGCGGCAGATAACCGCTTGTGCTGAGCCTGGTTCTGCCGGAGGTTTCTTCCTGTTAAAAGGGAGTTTTTCCTTCCCACTGTCGCTGCATGCTTGCTCAGTATGAGGGATTGCTGAGAATTCCACGATGCAATCTTCTGTGGTTCTGTAATTTCTACACTTAACATTGTATTGTAATAACTCTTTTTGTAAAGTGCCTTGAGATGACATCTGTTGTGAAATGGCGCTATATAAATAAACTGAATTGAAAATTGAATTGAAAAACAATCATCAAGAGCTTCCAGTCTCGATTGAAAAAGTTTTAAAACTATGATATGTTCTTATTTAGAAAGATATTTAACAATAAGGTAATTGACACTTTTGAGAACTTCGCTAGAGAGTAATATCCCCCACATACTCAGTTTTACAGATATCTACAAGTAGGAAGCTATATTAGAAAGAACACCCAGATTTTTCATAAATTACATCCCGTCGTTCTGCACATCTGGAAAGTTCCCAAGCTTCAAAAACCAAATAGGACATATTTACCACATTTTAAATATTAATAGAGATAACCAAAGGAATTATATCAAATATACATGGGAGAAAGATATGGGAATAAAATTGACAGAGGAGGAAAATATTTTTAGTTATATTAAGTCCCCATATTGGCAGGAATATGCATGGAAACTATCTATTAGATTTTTTTTATAACAACCATGGCAATAAGTAAGTATACAAAGCAAATACAACCCTGCTGGAGAGAATGTGGAGAAAGTAACGTTCTCTACACATGTCTAAAAATCGAATGATGTTGGATCCAAGTGTTAGATTTAATTAAGCAAATTTGTGGCGATGATATTGGTAAAGAACAGCACCGCCTCATGCTTGGGATACTAACAAAAGGGTTAATAAAAGAAAGTACTTATATTTTTTGGATTTTGAGAACCACAGCTATTCAACAAATTACACGGGGTTGGAAAAAAAACCCAGAACCCCCTAAAATAGATAAACGGCTTTAATCAACTATATTGAAATGAAAAAGTGACACATAGGATGAATGGTAAATTCGAGCTATTTAAGATAAGATGGACGCCCTAAAGTATTCAAAAGCTTTAAAGGGTGAAAACAGGAGCCGTCTTGACATATGGGAATAAATGTGCTCTCAGTACGAACGGGGATATTTGCCCTTCATTAAAAAGTAAATGGATTACAAAGGTTTATGGGTTTGCATTAATACTGGTAGTCCCTTTTTTCCTCAATGCATGTATGATTTTACAAATGTAACTATATAGTGGAATAAGGTAGGTGTGAATGTACATATGGTATTTGGATAGGTCCATGCAGATGCATACATATATATATATATATATATTATATATATATATATATATATATATATATATATATATATATATATATATATATATATATAAATTCAATGCACTGGGTGTAAAAAAAACTTTAAAAACTTTAAATTTTTAAAATGGAAAAAACAAACAATGGAACAAGTTGTGTAAATTGCACAATAAAGTATATATAAATTATGTTTTTTTTCTGTATTTAGAAGTCTTCAGTGCCTATGCTTGAAATTGTTTAGGCTAATCATATGCAGACCAGTTTCATTATACAAATTTTAAGTCAGTGTGTTCAGCTAATGTGGTTCCTGGGTACTTTAAATCAAAAATTAAAAGCAGGCTAATAAACCACAGAAATCACATTTCAAACAGCTTAAAGTTCCCCGTGTGTGAGGTTGGATTAAACACTTAAAGTCCCCCAAAGTGTAAAATTCGGGTCAGCTCAGTGATATCCAAGCAGATGTGGCGGTTCTGGTCGCGATGGAGTGAAACGGATGGATTAGTGTCCAACATGCAGCTGCTCTGAGTTGGTTCAACAGGTGTTTTCACCGTCAGATGGTCATGACGGGAAAAACTTTGGCTCAGCAGGGAGGGATTCATGTTTTACCGACTCCAAACGTCTGATAGGGACAAAGTTATTGAACTTCTCCAGAATAAATGAGGTTATATGTAGGTCAGTTATGACCATGTGTTTTTGGGGTTGTAAGTGTTGGTTTCCCGCTGCGTCTCTGCTGACGGCGCATGTGTGCAGGATTTACAGCCTCTAATGAGCCCCTCCCTCCGGCGTCGCAGCAGCAGTCTGCTCCTGATATGCCGAAGGAATCTCACGCTTCAGCAAAATGCAGATGTTTTATTTTCCGGTGGAGGCGCAGACACGGAGCGGGAGATTTATTGACCTGGGAAAAAATTAGCCTGTGGGTTGCGAATTATGAACGGGGCGGCTACGGACGTCCAGTTCTGCAGGTGAGCCAGCGAACGGCGTGACCCACACTGTCAGAAAAAATGTGCAAAATTTGTACCTTTTGGGGTACAATGGCTTGTCACTGGGGCAGTACCCTCAAGGGTACGCCTGTTGTACCCTTTCACGGGAGTACATATCTGTACCCTTGCAGTATGTACCTTTCAAGGGCAAATATGTACCTCCTGCTGACTAAATTGTACCTTATAGTGCTATGGTACCATAGTGTACCTTTAAAAAAGGTGCAAGTGTGTCCTTTTTTAGGGTACTGCCCCAGTGACAAGCCTTTTGTACCTTCTAATGGCAAATCTGTACTCCATACAACACATTAAAAAGACCACAAACACAGAACCAACCTGCTGACTGCAGAGAAAAAAACCATCAGAGCTGTTGGTAATTAGGAGCCTGTAAATACCAACAGCCGCTTGTTCCTCTTTGCTTTATAATCAGAAACCTCTTCACATATTCAGCTAAAAATTTTCAAGATGTAGAATATCATCTACAGGAGTTATGAGTCCATAAGCCTCCTTATTACAGTTTAACAACCTTTATATGAAGCTGATGTAAATTCCCAGAGGAGAACTTTTATTCTTCCACTTCCATCACAACTTAGTTTTCTACAGTAAAACATGAATGTAATCACAAGCATTTTCATTTTATTTATTTTTTTTGCTGCAGTGATAAATAGGGACGGGAATCTTACAGCATCTCACGATTCAATTCGATTCCGATTCTTGGGATCACGATTCGATTCAGAAGCGATTCTCAATTCAAATAAATTTTTCTTTCTTAATCGATACTCTTTCATTCATAATTTGTGTTTGTAATACACACAACTTGATCTGCCAAGTGTCTGTAGATGAGCCATGAATGTAACAGGGCATCAACACAAAACGGATTTTACGATCTATGTTGAGAGAAGAGAACTGGTTCAAAAGTAACAAGACATGAAATTGCAACTGGACATCCAAGACCTTTTAAACAAATTTCTAGTCTTGAAAAAAAAATGCTGATATATTTTAAGAAGAAAAAATATAAATATGTATTTTGTTTGTTCTTTGGTACGTAGTAGAAAATACATTGAAAATATTTAGTATGCACAAAATGTTGCTTATCAACCAACATTAAACAGAAATTTATGGCTTATGTTATTATTTTCATTGTTTTTGTTCGAAATTTTAAAAGTCCTAACGTTATTGAACTCAGCATATATTTTGGACTTCCTTGAAAGCGCCACAGGTGTGCAACGCTGCTGGATGTTTATGCGTAGCTTATAAAGAAAGATCGCTCTTATATACTTGCAGATTTATATATAAAAAAAAAACCTTTAGCCAAGCTGAAGCTGAAGCTTTAGCCTAGCGGCTACAGCTAGCTAGCGCTAGCTAGTAGCTAGCTGTAGTCGCATCAGACCTGTAGATACGACAATGGCCATTACATGACAAACACTATGCGAAGCGAAAATGTAAAAAGGTTCAGAAAACATATTTTTGGAGAATTGATTCTCAAACATTTCGGATCGATTCTGAATCTTGTTAAATAGGAATCGAGATTCAGACGTGAATCGATTTTTCCTCACACCCCTAGTGAGCCTTGTTTGCACCTCCATAGCTCAACCATCTTCTGCATCCTTCAATTCAGTTTATCTATATAGTGTAGATTCACAAGATGTCATCTCAAGGCACTTTACACGAAAAGTCATTTTAATACATTATACAAACGTTCCAATCAGTTAAAAGTTTTAAGGAATCCCAGCAGATTGCGTTGAGTCGGTCCCAGAACATGCAGACTCCAAGCACAGCTATTCCTCAGCAATCCCTCACACTGAGCAAGCATGTGGCGACAGTGGAGAGGAAAAACTCCCCTTCAACAGGAAGAAACCTGCAGCAGAACCAGAACCAGGCTCAATACGAGCGGCTATCTGCCACGACCGTCTGGGGCTCTGAGAAGACAGAGAAGAGAAACAAAAATAACAAAAGGAGTAGTACTTTATATATCAAAGAAAATGTAAAAACAATTACAACAGGACATGAACGATGTTTGGTCACTGGGAGCATCATCCGAATCGATGCGCCACATCCAGCAGCGCATTTAAGCAGGCTATCATTTTCAGTGTCCACAGTGGCTATAATTACCTCATCAGTAGGTAAATCAGATAAAAATAGAGATCTGGTGTTACTTGGATGAGGAAAACTCAGGATTGTGAACATTTTGATCATTGAAAGGAGTTGACTCATTTATACTTAAAAAAAATCCTCCTGCTGCAGCCAGGTTTCTGATAGGCAGATTAAATCAATTTAATTTTATTTACTGTAGTTCTTTCTTACGCTTCACGGACGCAGGCAGCCCTCTACAGGGAATATGTTTTACGTTTTTTCGACTTTCCACTATTCAAAATCATCATTTTTGCAGCTTTCACCATATGTATGTTTGCTTCCACCAGTTTGGGGTCGAAGTCCCAACATGTTTTGCGCTCAACGCAATACTAAAAAGGCTTATTGCATGGCAGCCATACCACCGTACGACTGTAGAAAACTCATATATGTCTACCGATCTACGACCCAATCGTTCATAAGAACCTTTGTGACCGTAGCTTTAGATTAATACATCATGTTATTAAACGGGTTACTTTTTGAGCCTGTTCTGTTTCATCCATGACCTTGAACACCTTTGACCTCGGTGCAGCATATTTACACCTCAACCAGCTTTAGATGCTTCTTAAGTAAAAGACGGACATTGTGGGGGATTTGTCTCCAGGAACCCGATGGAACAACATGGTTTAGGTTGTTAGGTCAGATTTGTTGACGGATGGGAAACATATTCGTGACCTGATGGTGTCAGTGACCCCAGCCTGCGCCCGAGGCAGCAGGAGTTTCCCAGGAAAAACAGACATATGACTTCATGTTATGGTTCTGATGCGTTCAGGACCTGCAAACCATCAATCATCTACATTCACCCAGCTCAACAATCCTTGGTGGAAATAATAACTGGCTCTGGGTTTATAGATAGAGACTTTACTAACTACAGCTTCAGTGTTGTTAGATGGAGATGAGCTAAGCGGGTCAGATGGGGCAGAATCAGGTTGGATGAGTTTTTAATTGTTAATGTTAATTGTGTTTTTATACTTTTTATGCTAAATGCTTCTCTCATCTGTCACATTGCTGCTGTTACAGCTGAATGTCCCCTTTGTAGGACAATAAAGGATTATTCTATTCAAAAACATTCTTGGTTTTATTCAGCTTTCATCACTCGCATCTCTTGCACATGAGAAAAACTTTAAATAAATAAAGTTAATTAAAATAATTTGAATAAAATTAGAAATAAGGGAAGCATTTTTAGTTTCTTTGATCAGCTATCAACTGGTTCCATCCATCCATCCATTCATCCATCCGTCTGTCAACCTGTTCATCCATCCATCCGTCTGCATGTCCATCCGTCGTCTCTGTCCATCATCTCCTCTAAATCGGATGAACCACCTCAGCCGACTCGTTTCAGACGAGGAGCTGAAGCTCTCTCTGTCTTCCTATTTCAGGTTCTTTTATTCCTCAAAACATCTGAGCGTTGATCCATCATTCCTTCCGACAAAGCTTGGTTCAGTCCTTATTTCGTGTTCCACCCTGCCATCACTCATGAAGGAGACACCAAAACTCGGGAAGTTCTCCACCTGAGATGCAGTCAGAGAATTCATTATTTGGTTAAATTTTATTGGAATTATCAGTTTAAAAATATTTCCTGTCGGCTTCTTTGCTTTCCATCCCCAACATTCATCAAAATAAACATGAATCCTTCAGCATGTTTCTCCTCTAACTCTGAGCTTCTCATCATGTCTGCTGCCCACACCAGCAAACCACACAGTCCCTCCCACAATACCAGAAACTTGCTCTGTGTTTCAGGAAGATGCAGCATAAATTTCCTTTAAAAAACGGAGGAAAACTGCAGCAATCCCAGCTGGAGGAGAAGAAAAAGCAGAAAAAAGTCGATAAGTGGAGTAAAATCCTAGAAAAGTGTCAGTTCAACAAAGCCAGGCCTGTCCTGCTGAGACGGATGTGTGAGCGGCAGGGAAGCAGGCCTGAATCCCGCCAGGCTTTCTGCTAAAACTCAGATTTCATAGATTTTTTTTCTGTGACAAGGCCGAGGATTCGTTTCAAAGGCTCCTCCTCCCCGAACGAAGCGGCGGTGGAGAGGTTTGGAAACGGTGGGAAGCGACGCCGCTGGGAGCTCAGCGGGGAAGCTGCTGCGGTGACCCACATCCCCGCTCCTTTCAGGTACTAAAATGGGTCTGAGGGATGAGACAACAAAACATTTTCCATCCTCGGAAATGGGTCAAACACATCTCTTCATCTTTAAAGTGAACGAAAGCAGGTCAGACCCCTAACCCCAGATCCAGAGAGCTCAGAACCCGTAATTCACTATCAAAGGTCAGACTTTTACCAGATGAGTGGCGCACAACCTTGTTGGGGTTCTGGACCACTTGCACATCAAGTCAGAGGAGCCCCCATCTCAGGTGGTAGAAACTGCTTTTTAAATTGCATTCTGGCATTTACAGTGGGGCAAGAAAGTATTTAGTCAGCCACCGATTGTGCAAGTTCTCCCACTTAAAATGATGATAGAGGTCAGTAATTTTAATCATAGGTACACTTCAACTGTGAGAGACAGAATTTTTTTTTAAAAAATCCAGGAATTCACATTGTAGGATTTTTAAAGAATTTATTTGTAAATTATGGTGGAAAATAAGTACTGAGTTGCATCCCAAGAACACCGTACCTACTGTGAAGCATGGGGGTGGAAACATTATGCTTTGGGGCTGTTTTTCTGCTAAGGGGACAGGACGACTGATCCGTGTTACGGAAAGAATGAATGGGGCCATGTATGGTGAGATTTTGAGCCAAAACCTCCTTCCATCAGTGAGAGCTTGGAAGATGAAACGTGGCTGGGTCTTCCAACATGACAATGATCCCAAACACATCGCCCGGGCAACGAAGGAGTGGCTCCGTAAGAAGCATTTGAAAGTCCTGGAGTGGCCTAGCCAGTCTCCAGACCTCAACCCCATAGAAAATCTGTGGAGGGAGTTGAAAGTCCGTGTTGCTCGGCGACAGCCCCAAAACATCACTGCTCTCGAGAAGATCTGCATGGAGGAATGGGCCAAAATACCAGCTACTGTGTGTGCAAACCTGGTAAAGACCTATAGTAATCGATTGACCTCTGTTATTGCCAACAAAGGTTATATTACAAAGTATTGAGGTGAATTTTTGTTATTGACCAAATACTTATTTTCCACCATAATTTACACATAAAATCTTTAAAAATCCTACAATGTGAATTCCTGGATTTTTTTTTTTTCAAATTCTGTCTCTCACAGTTGAAGTGTACCTATGAGGAAAATTACTGACCTCTGTCATCATTTTAAGTGGGAAAACTTGCACAATCGGTGGCGGACTAAATACTTTTTTGCCCCACTGTATTCTGTCAGGCAAATATGAGCTTTCAGTTGTTATTTCCCGAACAAAAAGCATAAATCAACAGTAGCCGCTTGGCATATTCAGGCAGTTTCCAGAACATTATGTAACAAAATAGTTCAAAAATAGTAAAAAATTATTCTGTTGAAGTAGTGCTGTTGTTACTCGAGTAGAAATGTTCCACAAGTTACAGTTAAAATCAGGTTTAAAAAAAGTATCACAATATATCATATGCCCCCCCCCCATCGAGATACACATTGCATTACCAGATTCTTACCATTACAAATCCCCATTGTTCTCTGTAAAATAAGGCTTATAAAACTTGTAGAATTGAATGAAAAAAATGGTTTCTTATTGAGTTATAAAGAGTTTATTAAACCTTTAATACAACAAAAATTGACATTTTTTCCTTTTAATTCATGTCAGTGTCATAACCGTCATAACTACTTGTTTTTGTCCAATCTTAAAGGGGAATTCTGTTTTTTTTCTTTCAACCTGGACCTTATTTTTAGCAAATTTGAGAATTTTGGAGCCAGTTTGAGCCGTTCTGAAGTATTTATATCCACTTCCTCCATCAGCGAACATCCGTAGAACGAGAGTGGTAGGGTCGGGACAAATTCCGCTTCTGATAAGGTTTAATCTGCCCCAAACGCCTTAATTTTACCATGTTTATGATCTCCTTGGATTTACGAACGCCTCAGTAGTGCTTTCTTTATTTTCATCCGGGGCCGATTCAGACGTAATACACATTCATGCAGCAGCAGGACTGCCAGTCTGTGTTTTACTGCGTCAGATTCATCAGCTTTTTATCATTGTTTTATTGTTAAACCCCCAAATCGGCCTGGAAGACGATCAGCAAGCACTTCCGAGGCGTTTGTGTGTCCAATGACAATCTAAACATGGTAAAATGAAGATCTTTGGGGCAGATTAAACACTGGATGTATAAATACTGCTGAACGGCTCCAAAATGGCACCAAACGTCTCAGGGTGAGTGAAAAAACTACAAAAAATTGTTAAAAATAAGGTCCAGGTTGAAAAAAAAGACAGCAAAATAATGTGTGAGATGTTATGTTTCTCAGAGGCACAAATATTCCTTCATCAGATGCGATTTTCAGAAACAGTTTCACGTTGGTGGAGCCCAGTTTAGGCTACCTAATTCAGAAAATTAGCCGTTTATTAGTGGGATTGGATGATGATGGAGTAGAATTTGCCTGCAGGATAACTTTATGATGACATGAAGTTCCTGCTGGTTCTTCTTGGATCACCTCCTCTGCTTTGCATTAGAATAAAATGCTTTGTGTCTGAGAACGTTTAACCGTGCTTCAGTCCTCCGGAGGCTTCGTTTGCGTGACCTGAACCCGTCTCCGAGCGTGCAGACCCCGCAGAAATGAGGTTATGATGAAGTGGATTCAGACCCAGTTTGGCTCCAGGGGAGCTCCGTGCAGACGGGTCAAATCGGGTCAGCGTGGAGGCTGGATGCCCCGCAGCGGCCCGCCAGAGTTCTCATTCCAGCCCAGCGCTTAGCTCCGAGGAGAAATCCATATTTTCTGCACAATGTCTGAATCACAATCAGAAACAGAAGGTCGGGAGCTTCTGTTGCTCCTCTGCGGCTTTTTATGCAGAAAATAACTTTTTCTTCCCCGAAGACAGAGTAACAAACTGTTTCCAAGCGTTGTTTTTCATGCAGAAACATTTCTGGACCAGAACACGGGCAGCTGTGGTTGTTCTGTGCAGAAATATGAAATGATTTACAGGGAGGAACGTTTTTCACCCACATTAAAAGCTCCTCAGAGCCAGAAGAGCTCAAACACAAACATCAGGAGCTTCAGCAGCAAAAACAAACAGCCGGCCGAGTCAGGCAACGAGCCTGGTCCGCATTCTTCCAGAGATGGATTTTTCATCTGCTCCTGCCTCTAATAAATCTAAACCCTGCATTGGTCCGAGGGGGTGGAGGTAAAAGCCTGAGATACAGACAGACGATGGAGGAGATGCAGGAAAGATTCGGGTTGGAAACTTTCTGTTGTGGTGATGTATTAAAATGTTCCTGCCAGAACCAAACTAAATCACAGTCACATTTCGGTTTCTGGTTATTTTTCACTTAATAGTGAAAACGAAAAACGCAAAGAGATCAGGACACGGTAGCAGACTATAATCGAGTGTTTGGTGGATCTAAAGCTTTTTAAATTAAGTGAAATAATCTGCCAATGAAATAAGACAATTTGCACTTGGTACGAAAAATCTCAAAATAAGTCATATTTACTCAAAATATGCATAATAATCGAACACCTTCTGCTCTTGCTTAGTATACAGTAAAAGTCTTTAAAAAATAAGATCAACTTTTTAGCTGGAAACCAGATGTTTTGACTAAGTAAGATGCATGTATCGACTCTTGACCATCAACTTTTGTTTGTTTTGGTAGTTTTCACATTGAGGTGCTCATTGAATCCATTATAATGTATGTGAGAAAACTGAGTGAAGACAAAGAATGAATCAAGGTCATTTTTCAACAAAGAAATTATCTCCAGGTTTCCGAAAACCGATTCAACGTCCAGCGGCGCCACCATGTTATCGTCATACCTGAACGCCCGCCCCCAAAGCGCACTGCAAAGCAACGATTGAACTGCACCACCAGTGTAGGTGGAGGACTGCAAGATGGTTTTTCGTAGGATTTGTAAAACACCAAATCTTGCGAGAGACCATCTTGCAGAGCAACGTTAGCAGGGAATGGAGTTTGGAGATGATTATACAACTCAGAGTGACCGATTGTGTTTTAATGATTTCATGGTTTTCTGTGAAGGAGACATTTAAAAGCAGAACGTTTGGAGTCAACCAGGTTTTTATGTATTTCAGGAATGTCTGTAATCTGACTGGATATGTCAGGATTTATGGATAAAAACTTCTGATTGATAGCTAATGTTAATCAAAGAAAAATGCTAATACATTTTAGTCTGCAGTCGTTTGGAGTTCAGAAACAACAGGTTGATGCGTTTTCCTTTCTCTCAGTGAGGAACCTTTGAACAGGATTGCTCCATGTTTGGAGCGGCTGCTTTCACTGCAGAATTCAGATGCTTTTCTTGCCTCCTGTGAAATTTGTTAATATTAAAAGTGAAGTTCTGTGTGTGAGGGCCGCATTTGGTTGACTAACTGCATCAGGATGATGGAGGAGGAGGAGGGGGCATGATGGCATTGAGACCAAACCACTCCGGATGGCAGAGAGTAGAAACTGGATCGGTCTCCTGACCACACGTCTGGCTGTGCATTAATGTGTTTGGGAAAGACGGAGTCAGGAGCAGTTTAAACCGAGGCCTTCAGGTTATGTAGACACAGTGGAGGTCTGCAGCCCCAAACCCGTCCAGCAGTCAGGACGTCAATTATACTGGGTTCCAATCAGAGCTGACCCACAGAACCACAGCCGGACCTGAGCTCCAGACCGCAGCGACATACCCGGCCGTCACTGTGATGCCTCACCAGACACAACCACGGACGGACGCTCCTCTCAGGTGTCCGCTCTGATGAAGAACATGTACAGGTGGGATCAGAGGAAGCTGAAGCAAAACGTGACAAAGGTGGCGTCGGTCTTTAAAACTGATCCTCGTTGCATTTGTTTTCCTGCGTGTCTGAGCTGAACTCTGCAGGAGCATTTCCCCAAAGCCAGACTCTGACCCCCCAATTCCCAGAATTCCCCCCCCCCTGCCTACAGAGCACAAAGAATGGATGGCTGGATGCTCTCCATAAATAAGCAGCAGAGCGGAGCCAGGCCCCACCATGTTTTCCCCCTGCTCGCTTTGTTTCAGAGCCCGGACAGAAAGAGGCCGCGTCCAAACCTGCCGGATCCACCGAAGCGGAGCCGCAAACTCTTGGCACGCTCCGTCCGGGCTGAAGGAAAAACAGGAACCTGGAGTTTGGATAAATACAGCGTAACAGGAGAGATTCCCCGGATGGTTTCCGCTCAGCGGGATAAAAACAGCAGCAACAAGACCGAGCTTGATGGTTTTCATCAGTAAAAATCTAAACATGAATAAGTCTGTTCAAAGGTTTTAATACAACCTAAGATAATAACTTTAGTAAGTGAGCATCCGTCCATTAGCATCTATCGTTAGCATCCATCCTTTAGATTCCATCCATCCGTTAGCATCCATTCATTAGCTTCCATTAGCATCCATCCATTAGCATCCATCCATCCATCCATTAGCATCTACCGTTAGTATCCATCCATCAATTAGCATACATTCATTAGAATCCATCCATTAGCATCCATCCATCCTTAAGATTCCATCCATCCATTAGCATCCATCCTTTACCATCTATCGTTAGCATCCATCCTTTAGATTCCATCCATCCGTTAGCATCCATTCCTTAGCATCCATTAGCATCCATCCATTAGCATCCACTCATCCATCCATTAGCATCTATCGTTAGTATCCATCCATTAGCATCTATCGTTAGCATCCATTCATTAGCATCCACCCATTAGCATCCATCTGTTACCATCCATCCATCCATTAGCATCCATCCCTTAGATTCCATCCATCCGTTAGCATCCATCTTTTAGCATCTATCGTTAGCATCCATCCTTTAGATTCCATCCATCCGTTAGCATCCATTCATTAGCATCCATTAGCATCCATCCATTAGCATCCATCCATCCATCCATTAGCATCTACCATTAGTATCCATCCATTAGCATCTATCGTTAGCATCCATTCATTAGCATCCATCCATCCGTTAGCATCCATTCATTAGCATCCATTAGAATCCATCCATTAGCTTACATCCATTAGCATCCACCCATCCATCCTTTGACATTCCATCTGTTACCATCCATCCATCCATTAGCATCCATTCATTAGCATCCATCCATTAGCATCCATCCATCCTTTAGATTCCATCCATCCATTAGCATTCATTCATTAGCATCCATTAGCATCCATCTATTAGCATCCATCCATCCATTAGCATCTACCGTTAGTATCCATCAATTAGCATTTATCATTAGCATCCATTCATTAGCATCCATCCATCCGTTAGCATCCATTCATTAGCATCCATTAGCATCCATCCATTAGCATCCATCCATTAGCATCCATCCTTTAGCATCCATCTGTTGCCATCCATCCATTCATTAGCATCCATTCATTAGCATACATCCATTAGCATCCATTTGTTACCATCCATCCATCCATCCATTAGCATCCATCCATTAGCATCCATCCATTAGCATCCATTCATCAGCATCCATTCATTAGCATCGATTAATCGGCTAGCAACCATCCATCAATTAGCATCCATCTGTTATCATCCATCCATCCATCAGCATCCATCCATTAGCATCCATCCATCCATCAATTAGCATCCATCTGTTACCATCCATTCATCCATCCATTAGCATCCATCCATTAGCATCCATTCATCAGCATCCATTCATTAGCATCCATTAACAGCCATCCATTAGCATCCATCCATTAGCATCCATCCATCTTTTGGCATTCCATCTGTTACCATCCATCCATCCATTAGCATCCATTCATTAGCATCCATCCATTAGCATCCATCCATCCTTTAGATTCCATCGATCCATTAGCATCCATTCATTAGCATCCATTAGCATCCATCCATTAGCATCCATCCATCCATCCATTAGCATCTACCGTTAGCATCCATTCATTAGCATCCATCCATCCGTTAGCATCCATTCATTAGCATCTATTAGCATCCATCCATTAGCATCCATCCATGAACATCCATCCATCCATCCTTTAGCATCCATCTGTTACCATCGATCCATTCATTAGCATCCATTCATTAGCATACATCCATTAGCATACATTTGTTACCATCCATCCATCCATCCATTAGCATCCATCCATCAGCATCCATCCGTTAGCATCCATCCATTAGCATCCATTCATCAGCATCCATTCATTAGCATCCATTAATCGGCTAGCAACCATCCATCAATTAGCATCCATCTGTTACCATCCATCCATCCATTAGCATCCACCCATTAGCATCCATCCATCCATCAATTAGCATCCATCTGTTACCATCCATCCATCCATCGATGAGCATCCATCCATTCGCATCCATCCATTAGCATCCATCCATTCACATCCATCCATCCATCCATTAGCATCCATTATCCATTAGCATCCATCTGTTACCATCCATCCATCCATCGATGAGCATCCATCCATTCGCATCCATCCATCCATCCATTAGCATCCATTATCCATTAGCATCCATCTGTTACCATCCATCCATGCATCCATTCACATCCATCCAGCCAACCATTAGCATCCATCCATTAGCATCCATCTGTTACCATCTATCCATTAGCATCCATCCATCCGTTAGCATCCATTCATTAGCATCCATCTATCTGTTCATCCATCTATTCATTCATCCTGTCTGTCTGTCCATCCATCTATCCATCGGAATCCATCCATTCAACCATTAGCATCCATTATCCATTAGCATCCATCTGTTACCATCCATCCATGCATCCATTCACATCCATCCATCCAACCATTAGCATCCATCCTTTAGCATCCATCTGTTACCATCCATCCATCCATCCATTAGCATCCATTAATTGGCTAGCAACCATCCGTTAGCATCCGTCTATCCATGCATCCATCCATCAATTAGCATCCATCCTTCCATCCATCCTTTAGCACCCATCCATTAGCATCCATCCATCAATTAGCATCCATCCGTTAGCATGCGTCTATCCATGCATCCATCCATCAGCATCCATCTATCTGTTCATCCATCTATTCATTCATCCTGTCTGTCTGTCCATCCATCTATCCATCGGAATTCATCCATTCAACCATTAGCATCCATCCATCCGTTAGCATCCATTCATTAGCATCCATTAGCAGCCATCAATTAGCATCCATCCATTAGCATCTATCCATCCTTTTGCATCCATCTGTTACCATCCATCCATCCATTAGCATCCATTAATCGGCTAGCAACCATCCGTTAGCATCCGTCTATCCATGCATCCATCCATCAATTAGCATCCATCCTTCCATCCATCCTTTAGCATCCATCCATTACATCCATCAATAGCATCCATCCGTTAGCTGTCTATCCTGCATATCATCTCTCTGTTCATCATTATTCATTATGTCTGTGTCCATCATTATACTCATCATTCAACATTAATCCATCATCCGTTAGTCCATTCATTAGATCCATTAGCAGCATCAATTAGATCCATCCATTAGCTCTATCCATCCTTTTGCATCCATCTGTTACCATCATCCATCATTAGCATCCATTAATCGGCTAGCAACCTCCGTTACATCCGTCTCCATCATCCTCCATCAATAGCATCCATCCTTCTCCTTTAGCATCCATCCATTAGCATCCATCCATCAATTAGCATCCATCCGTTAGCATCCGTCTATCCATGAATCCATCCATCACCATCCATCTATCTGTTCATCCATCTATTCATTCATCCTGTCTGTCCATCCATCTATCCATCGGAATCCATCCATCCATCCATTAGCATCCATCCATCCATCCTTTAGTATTTAAGAGTCGTAGTTTAACCCACCTCTGCATATTCTGTGCGGTTACCCAGTCAATACCCCATCGAGACAGTGTCTTATCTCCGGCCTAAATCAAATAGATTAAAAGTTATTCTAACAAAACCAATTATGAAAATATCATTAAAATAAGTACGACTTTGACTAAACAAAGAAATAAGGCATTTAGATGTGTTCTCCTAAAAGACTTTATTAGAAAATGAATTAATATGTGATAATAAAATTGATTTGTTTTGACTATCAGAAACCTGACTGCAGCAGGAGGATTTTATAATGATAAACAAGTCAACTCCTTCCAATGATCAACATTTTCACATTCCTAGAAGTACTGGGGGAGGAGTTGCAATCTACTGTACTGACTAATGTAATTCTTTATTTTCAGGAAGTCCCCAAAATGCAATTAAAAGCCTTCAGTTGATCCAAAATGCTGCAGCAAGAGTTCTGATGAATATTAAAAAGAGAGATCACATTTCTCCTGTTTTGGCTTCTCTCCATCAGCTTCCTGTTAAATCCAGAATAGAGTTTAAGATCCTCCTCCTTACGTAGCAATTTCATTGTCACATAATATGTTGGTCTCATATTTAATAATGTAAATATTTACATGATAAGGTTTTATTTATTTATTTAATTTTGAGCACTTTGGTGCTCCATACGATCGTACATCAGAGATCTGATTGTCCCATATGTCCCTAACAGAGCACTTTGCTCTCACACTGCAGGTTTACTGGGAGTTCCAGATGTGCGCTCACAGCTCCCTTGGCTCATTAATCAGTTCAAAAAGCAGCTCCATCATCGTCTGTATAACCGCTGATTGGTTTCACCCTCCAGAGCTGCCGGGATTCACACGATTAGAGCTGTCCTCGCTCTTCCTCACACCTCTTCCTCACACACCGAGGCACCGTCAGTAAGCTCCTGTCTGTCGCCTCCACAGCCTGGTGGGGGTGGGGGAGGGCTCAGGTGTGAGAGTGGACAGGTTATTGTCAGCATCCCCCACCCCCCATCCACCGTTCCCAGATGATGCTGCTTGCTTTTACAGACTTTTCATGCATCCGATTCCAACTTACACACACCTGGGATTTCAATGACGTTGCAGCCGTCCTCCATCACAGCTGTAGTCTGCGTAGGTTGTAGAAAGGACGCCTGTAGAAGCTGAACTTATGCTGCAGTCCAGTTAACCTTTCCGAGTTGGAAAGTCGGAAATCTCTCAGTTGTCTCGCGTCATTTCACAGTGACACGCCCCCTTTAGGTCGGAATATACGAGCTCGAACTCGGAGCTCTGAGAGTAGACCGAGTAGAGGGGGGGCAAGTCGGAAACAAAGATGGCTGCGCCCCTAGTTGGGATATATTTTCTTTGTATTCGCACTGTTGGTCATTTCAATGTCGTTTTTAAATGCTCTTACACACTTGACTACATTTCTGCTTTAATCCGGTCACCAGTTTATACATTACACGGCCTTGCTGTGCGTGCATTACAAGGTACAGCTTTGTTTTTCATGCTAGTCTGCTGAAAATGCTACGTCGCTAACAACACTAGCAATAACTAGCTGCTGCCCCCAAAGCTTCCGTGTTCTTTCCGACTCGGAGTTTAGCGAGACAAAGTGGAACGCTTTAAGTCGGGAATGACGTCACGTTCTCGTGTACAGCAACTCGGACGGCCGAGTTTCCGAGACAAATGGAACGCAGCATTAGTCCGACTGATGGAGCACGGCGGTGAAGTCATTGTAATCACGTGATCGTTTAGTTGGATTATAGCCTCTAAAACCCTGGAACAGAACTAATGAGCACTTCTGAGACGTTCCGAACTCAGAAGAACGTCGTGCTAACGATTAAGGTATGTCGGATAAAACACGGATGGAGAACTAGATGTGTTTGCATTCCTTGGAAACGAAACTGAACCAGGTGGAGACTTTCAGACGCTCTTCCAGCTCAAACATTCGTCTCCCCGAAGCAACAAGTAGAGTGATCTGAACAACCTGGATCAGAACCATCGATTCGACACCGTCGGCTGGATCCAGATGAGATCGGTTGCAGCTCCAGACAGACCGACCCATCCAGTCATTAAGCTCCAGCCTACTTCCCTGGCCTGAAAGCCTCCTTGTGCTCGGCTAAAGGCTTTGCTTTATTCGGCCTTCCAGCGGGCAGAGATATGAGTGACCCCAAGGCGGTGGAGAACAAGGCCATGAAAGTCTGGATTGTGCTGCACATGCTCACGGTGAATTAAGGTGATGCCATGTCGGGTGTGTGTTTCCAGCCCTCGCCGTTGTTCATTCCGCGCTCGTTGCCGGGCACACCTTCCCCCTCACTGAGAGTCATTTGCCTCTGGATTGCTCCAGTATTGCACCGCGCCGAGCCGACCGTTCATCATTCTGTCACCGGCTGCCGCAGGATAATGCTTCAGTGTCGGCAGCGCTGTTAAAATTCCAGCGACTCTCCATGCAAACAGCTCCGCTTTGTGCACAGTGAAGAATTCCTCCTCCAGACGGAAAGCCTGCAGAACCCCGCCAGACTGATCCACGGCTTATCTCTCAGGGTCGTTATCAATCCAAACTCATAATCTACAACCTCCAAACACAGAGAAGAAGCTCTTTACAGTTTAAAATGTTGAGCTTTAAACATTTCTTCTGATCAAATATGAAGAAATGTTTATTGGAAATGTTTAGAGACGAACAGAAAAATGTTTTCACCCTTCAGGCTGTTTCTAGGGGTCAATACTAGGATACAGAAATCCAATAGTTTATTTATCAGGAGCTCTGCTGAATAATTCATCAGATTTAACCCCAGGTGCAGAAAAAAAAACACTCAACAGACTCCATTGTTTCCTTAGTTAGAGCACAAAGTATCACCGGTTCTGCTTTCTGTCAGTTTGCAGCAATGTAGCAGTAGTTAACACAACACCAAGGCGGAAATTCTCCAGCAACTATAGCTGCCAATCAATCCAGGAAGGGTCAAAGGTCATCTCCAGACCCTCCTTCAGAGAGGAGTTATGCTGCGTTCAAACCGCCCCAAACGGCAGCGTCAGTCTACGGTCGAGTCCGTCAGAGTCTCTGTGGTGCGTGTGATACGGCAACGCGGCAACGCACAAGTTCAGCTAGTTTAACTTTTGACGGATCCAACGGAGTTAAAGCAGTGCGGCAACCAATCAGAGCGTCTCACTGTAGTTATGTCACTACCCACGTATCTTGAATGAAGCGCGGGCCCAGTGAAAACCTTTTCAACAAACGCAGATTTTAAAAAATCAGAAATAACGCTTAATGAAGACAGATGGACAGGCGGTCCTAAAGAGGAACAGAGAACCTGTAGTTGGTGTCCTGGTGGGAGATTTAAGCTCCGATGCAGCCGAGGAGGTCGTAAAATTAGGCGCGGGACAGACGGAAGTAGCGCTGAAAGAGAACCTCATCCATAAGCAGCTCCTGGAGCAAATAGTTAAAATTCCCGAACTCAGAACGCATCTGAATAATGGGGTGAACCCACAAACGGCGCTGTCTGCATTTAAGCTATAAAATAACAGATATTAAAATTAAAATTAAACATTCTGTTGCCAAAATAACTGGATCTGGGTGCGATATCCTTGAAATATCAGAAATGGGCCAATGAACGAGAGATCTTAGTGATCTAAGCTCTGCTAGTTATGCTTTTAGTTATTTTTAATATCATTTTTGAACGTTTTATGAGCGGCGACTGTCCGAACCTTTGTTATAATGTGAATATTTGTGTTTTGAGCTTTTGTTAGTTCTTTTCCTTGTTCAGTTTACCTTATTATTTGAGTTTATTTCTCGGTATTCTGTTTCATTTTTCTTTAGAACCAGCGTTATTTTTTTGGGCCTTCCTTATCTCCACATATTTGTCTTCTTGTGCTTAGATGCTTTCACCTGTTTTACTGTGTCTATTGTGTCTTTTGTGTCTCCTTATTTAATCAGTTTTTCCCTGTTGGTTGTATTTAACTTCATTCCCCTTAACAGATGTTTTTACTGTCTACTTCTCTTTCTAATATTTATTTATGTCAGTTCTGTTTCTCCTGAGTTTCTCTTGGGTTCCTTCTTGGATATCTTTAGTTACTTTGTAGTTTGTCCTTGTTTAAGATTCTATCTATCTATCTATCTATCATCTATCTATCTATCTATCTATCTATCTATCTATCTATCTATCTATCTATCTATCTATCTATCTATCTATCTATCTATCTATCTATCTATCTATCTATCTATCTATCTATCTATCTATCTATCTATCTATCTATCTAGCATATATACAGCAGTGAGTGGGAAAAAGAAAAATTGAGCTGCTGCAGTGGCCTAGTCAAAGTCCAGGCCTTGACCTTAGGAGGGCTGCGCAGAAACCTTTACTTTATGTGAGTCTGAATTATGTTGAGTCTGGCTCTTCCCACGGTCCTGCAGGAATAACTCCTCTGCTGTGGGACACGGAGAAGCTGTGATCTTTGTGAAGGACCCGTCACACCCAAACCATGAAGGTGGAATGCCAGCCGGCACCGAGGATACGGTGGCACTGTTCTGGCTGTGGTGGGAATGCCTCCTCTGGGTGTATTTATTGGCTTTACGGTGAGAATCTGCAGGAAGACCTCCGGGGAATCTCAAACTGTCTCCCTGGTTCTGCTGTATTGTGTCACTGAATTCCTCTAAGCTGCTGGGGGGTGTCCATAAATCTGCCTGAGCGGAGTTAGAGCGTTCAGAGGCCTCTGCTTATCCAAGACGGACGGCCCGTAGCCATCAGAACCACATACCTTTGGCTGATCCTCCTGCAGCAGAGAAACTTGGTACATTAAAATCAAACTGTCATTTCAGCATCCATCAGACTACAAGCGGTAATTTCTGCTGTATTATATCACACAGAATATACATATTGCCAAACGGCCTGCTTTATACAATAACAAGAAATGCCAACAGAAGTTTTCCATGTATTATTTTTAGAAAGTGGAGTCAAAAACTCAAAAAAGTCGTGTTAGATTGCTAAATCGGGTTTATTGGGCCCATTGTAGATTAATGAAAAATAAATGGAATGCGATTCCGCCAAACGAAAATTAAATTCACACATTTTAAACAAATACTAGGAGATTATCTGATCCTGAAAAAAGTCATAAATTTGCGTGAGAAAACTGACCCAATATTTAAAAGGTGGAAACTCAGCAATAATTTCAACGAAAATCATAATTTTTCACTTGAAATTTTTGTTTTGTGGTCATTTTTATTCAAAAAAATGTTTTAGCGAATCAAAACCTGAATTTTAGAGCTACGTTGTCAGCTGTAGCTGCAACTGACCCCAATAAGCCATATTGGTATTGCGAGTGCGCATGCTCACGAATGCGGTTTGGACCCCTGGTCACGGCTTTAGGAACCCAAAACAAAAACCCCGGCTCGACTAATTAGCATATGCATGCGTCTGTTTTCATTAATACGGAGCCTATTAAAGCCTCTAAAGGCTGTTTTTTGTGGAGTTTTCAAATAAACCAGATACTCATTGTGTTGTGGTTGGCTGTGGAAACAGCAGTTACCAAATTAAATGGTGGAGAATGCAAAACGCACCAGTTTATGAAGGATACCGACCCTTGTAATGAACCACCATTTGTTTTATACACATTACATACAGAAAAGAAGGATAAACAAGGTAAGAAATGTGTGATTAAACATGGTAATTGTTCGATATTTATGTTGACCGTCTAGATCTAACAGTTTTACTTTTGCTAGCATAGTCATTAGCACGCAGGCTAGCATAGCCTGCTGCTGGAAGTCGATGTTAAGGATTAGTGTTTAGAGCATCACAGCCTAATCAGGGCTCTTACTGGTTCTAACAAGTAAAAATCCCATTAAAAAAATACAAATTGTATGAGTTTAAAAGCACAACGGGAGCTAATAGGCTACGTGCTAACTGCTAGCCATAGCACGTATATTTAACAAGCAATAAATCCCTGCGACAGGATGATTCAGCACATCTCGACTCCATGAGCTCTGGGATGAAGAGTTGCTGAGACCATTTCTGCATGAAAACATTCCCTTCTTTCCAGCCGTCTAACAGCGTTTGTGGGTCCAGGATTGTCACTCCGTGGAATGCTAACAAGCCGGTATAATCAGACTGGAACACGCCACTTTCCTCTTCTTTCGTCAAAAACAATCAGTAGTTTTCTGCGCTGTAGCTGCACACGCTGGTGCTCATAGTTCTTTCTTACACTTCGGGGACACAGACAGCCCTATACAGCAAATATACGTTTTGATTTCATCGACTTTCCACCGTTTACAATAATCAATTTTGCAGCTTTCGCTATCTATATGTATGTTCGCTTCTGCCAGTTTGGGGTCCAAAACCCCAGAATGCATTGCGCGCATCGCAATGGGGAGCCTGAGTCACGCCCTTCTACTTCTGGTCCATGGGTCCGATTTTCGACCAGAGGTAAAAGTTACTTTAGGTTTTGTGTGAAAACGTTCTGCAGAAGAAGAAGGAGAGTGAGGGCTGTAGCCTCAAGGATGAAGAAAGGAGCATTAAAAACGGAGAAAACCTCTATAAATGTGACCATGTGGAAAGTAGCAGCTATGTCGGGGATAAAGCAGTCGGTGGAGTGAGAGCCAGCATGGAGGAGAAGCTCTACAAGCTCTAGGTGAGTGTTTTACGTGCTATAGCTAGTGCTAGCTCCCGTTAGCCAAATGGCGTCAGATACGCGACTTCTGACTTCTGATTTGTAGGCATTTTAAATGCGAATTTTTAAAATCAAATAAATCCCAAATCAATGGACAAACACAGAAATGTTCATCATTAGTTATCATTTAAATCAAAATACAACATATGTGTGATTCAGGACGTAAGACAAAGCGGACCAGAAAATAACTTTTATTGCTCCATTGACTTCCATTAATCATTTTTTCGGTTTGGGGATCCCCGGGCCGACGGGAAAGGGGAGGAGCTTAGGCTCCCCATACCGAAACAGCTTTTTGCCAAAACTGCGCATGTGCGCGAGGGGCAGAAATGCAGACAGAGATTTATATTTTTAAATCTTATCTCAATAATTCAGGAAAACTGAGCTTTTGTATTTTTTAAATGAACGCAACAAACTTCCGTAAAAAGCTAAGCTTAAAGAAAACCCGATAATGACGGTTACTAAATATTTGTAGACAATTTTACTTGTCAACGTCATGTTATTAAAAAAGTAAAAACCGATCATTTCTGATATTACATTTTAATCACAATATCGGCCGATAATGATTGTAGGACAATAATAGGTTGAATGTCTTATTTTGGATGTATCACATGTTTTGTGTTTTATAATATTGTGTTTCATCGTCGTTCTCTGGTACCCTGCTCAGCTATAACGCCCCCTGCTGGATGGGGAACATCGGTCCAGATGATGCTCAAAGTCACAGAGCATCCTCCATGCTGTCTCTTCTCTGTCTTCTCAGACCCCCAGACGGTCGTGGCAGATGAACGTTTGTACTGATCCAGGTTCTGGTTCTGGTTCGGCTGGAGGTTTCTTCCTGTTAAAGGGGAGTTTTGCCTCTCCACTGTCGCCACACGCTTGCTCAGTATGAGGGATTGCTGAGGAATTGCTGTGGTTGGAGTCTGCATGATCCGGACACAACCTCACATCAATGAATCAGCACAATCTGCTGGGATTGCTTACATAGAAAACTTTTAACTCATTGGAATGTTTGTATAATTGTATTGAAATGACATTTGTTGTGAACTGGCGCTATATAAATAAAAGTGAATTGAATTGAATTCTCCTCAAATCGTGTAAAGCATCTTGAATTCCCTTGTTGCTGAAAGCTGCCGTGCCTTTTCCCGGATCAGAACAACTCGTCCCGCGTTCAGTTGAAACCAGCAGACTTCTTTATAAACTGTCCCAAACAATAGTATGCGGTTCTGAGCGGGTAGGGAACACGGACAGAACACCACCAAATGCCACACAAAGCTGGCCGAGACGAAGAAAGGTGGATGAAACGAACCCTGAACGCCTCTTCAGTTCATCTAACAGAGCCAAGCAGACAAATACTGCTGTTGTCATGGCGAATACTGCTGTTGTCATGGCAACACATTGCGGCCCAGATGCCGGCAGAAATCCTTTCCTGGCCGCCGATCGTTTAGGCGCCTCCTGAGGCAGAGCGACGGATTAAGGAGCCCATATGGGAGAACCAGTCTGGTTCTGGTCGGTCCGAGGAGACAGGTGTTCAAATGAAACCTCCAGAGCTCCAGAACCGGGCCCAAACAGAAACCTTCAGAGTAGCAGAACCGGGACAAACAGAAACCTTCAGAGTAGCAGAACCGGGACAAACAGAAACCTTCAGAGTAGCAGAACCGGGACAAACAGAAACCTTCAGAGTAGCAGAACCGGGCCCAAACAGAAACCTTCAGAGTAGCAGAACCGGGCTCAAACAGACCTTCAGAGTAGCAGAACCAGGCCTAAACAGAAACCTCCAGAGTAGCAGAACCGGGCTCAAACAGAAACCTCGAGAGTAGCAGAACCAGGCTCAAACGGACCTTCAGAGTAGCAGAACCGGGCTCAAACAGAAACCTCCAGAGTAGCAGAACCGGGCTCAAACAGAAACCTCGAGAGTAGCAGAACCGGGCCCAAACAGAAACCTCCAAAACTTCAGAACCGGGCCCAAACAGAAACCTTCAAAGCAGCAGAACCGGGCTCAAACAGAAACCTCCAAAACTTCAGAACCGGGCCTAAACAGAAACCTCCAGGACTTCAGAACCGGGCCCAAACAGAACCAGGAAGCGGTGGAGGCGTGAGCAGAGAGGTGACGAGTTTACAGAAAGCAGACGGGCGTTTCTTCTCACTTCTGTTTGACACAGAGACGGTTTAGAGAAGCGGCGGTTCTGTGAAGACCCAACAGGAGCTGAACGCACGCTGACATGTTCTGGTACGATTACCGTCTGATAACTGGCCGACCCGGTTCCCTGCTGTGCTCGGGTCACACTACTATTCTGCATTCTCTCCAGAAACTACTTCATCTACAATGAATAGATAAAGTGGTAAAAAAATACAAAAACGTAATTTTATGATGAGTTCATCTGCAGGAAGCAGAGTTCTGCTGCGGTCTAATCGATTTTCACACAGGAAAAAGTTAAACTGCAACATTTTATCTGATGAATTTCAGCTCAAAGGCTGGACTGAACTTCCCCCAAAGGGCGGTTGGATCAGCTGCCTCCTAACTGAACCCTTAGGAAGTAAAGGAACCTTCTGATCCAGAGAGGTGGGCTCCACCCTGGACCCAGTCCATCACAGGATTCAACATGAGAGAAACCAGTTAACCAGAGATGCAACGATGCCAGGTATTAGCACAAGCATGGCCGGCCCAAAGTCCTATGGGTCCTTAAGTAGATTTAGACTCAGGGACTCCCCCTTTCTGTTAAAACCACTACCTAGAATACCAGCGTTTTAATCCAGATTTGGTCTAATCTGGGAAAGTAGGCGGAGCTTATTATGCTGATCCTAAAAATCAATCAGAGATAATTATTAATATAAGATGAGAATCTGAAACTCCAGGAAAATGGAAAAGTTAAACAACGATCAATCAATATTGAAAAGTAATTTTAATTTTATTTTAATTCAATTTTTTAAATATAATTTAAAAAAAACGTCTAAATTAAAAATACAATACATACATTCTGTTCCTTTAAACTTATTTAATTTAAATATTTTTACATTTTCAAATTCTGTAAAAATAAAATAGGATTTTTATTTAAAGGCACAGTGTGTAATTTCCGGCCAGTAGGGGGCAGTGCATACCTAAATTATCACAAGCATGCGGTATCTGTGTCTTCGAGTAAGAAACTCAACAACGGAGGTCCAACTAGTGCTGTTTTCCCTGAGAATGATCTGTTTGCAGCAACATGACGAGCACATCAGTCTCTCTTTCATCGCTTGGAACTAGCAAAGAGGTAAAAATGTATTTATGGAGAAACTTTTTAGCATTTTGTGGGGAAATCAATGTTTTAATAGCGGGCGTGTTCCGTGCGCTTTGTCCATCCGGGCTCTTGTAGAAGTAAAGACGTCATCTAATGTGGCTTTTTTCCCTGAAAAGAGGACTTGGGCCTATGTATTTTAAAACTGATTTTTAAAGTCATATTTTACAATATCGCCAATATTTTGCAATTAATGTGCTTTACGTAATTATTATTGCATAATATTTTAATGGCTATTTTCAAAGATGTACTGCAAAAACTACACACTGTCACTTTAAAAAATGTATGAACAAAGATATTAGTTACAATATAATATATATATATATATATATAATGTATATTAGTTACGGTTAGTAACGGTTAAAGTTAGCCAATACCATGAACCGATACTTAAAATGTGGAAACTCTGCAATAATTTAACAGAAAATGTACTTTTACTTCAAAACTTTAGGTTTATGGTAGTTTTTTATCAATATTTATATTTTTTTTATCTAATTCACCATCATTTGTTGTAAAAAGCAGAGAAGAAAATACAACCTGTCTTCCAATTCATTGCATTTTTTGGTGTGGTAGAAGTATCGGCACTGGTACTCGGATACAAACATCGGTATCATATCGGTTTGAAGAAATTGGCATCGTTGCATCTCTAGACACAACGACACACAGAAAAGATTCAATGAATTAAAACGCGGGTTTTTATTTTCTTCTCTGCTTGTTACAATAAATGATGTTGAATTTAAAAAAGAAAATAATAAAATGACCCCAGAAAAAATAAAATTTCAAGTGAAAACTAAGCATTTTTGAAGGGATGTCCTGATCGGGTTTTTTTGCCTTTGAGTCTGAGTCACTTGATTTTGAGTATCTATATCCGATACAAAAGTCCCGATCCGATACTTTGGTAATACATTTAAAAAAAAGGCAAAAGAAGAGTGAAGAAAAGAGATCCAGTATTTTACTTATTTTTCATTTATTTCACCTTATTTCAACGTTTAACAACTCTGTTAACAAACACTTCTGAGAGGAAGCTTGAACAATCAAGTAATAAATAGTATAAAAGCGTCAACTTTCAACTTTAATGCAACGGTATGCTGTAATAAAAATGTCTAATATAAAAACAAATAGCACCTGACCTTAAATAAACGTAATAATGAGAATATATATATATATATAGATATATATGGAAGTCCTGATCGAGACATAAAGTTAGATTCCGATCGAGTCTAAAGCTACGTGATCGGGTCGGATTTGCAATCACGTGATCAGATCGGGACATCCCTAACTTACTGTGAAATTATTGCAGTTTCCACATTTTAAGTAACTTTAATATATACGAAACAAGTACATTAGAGCAGTATCGGCCCAGATGGCCGGGCCGGTACTAGTACTGGTATCAGTGCATCCCTAGTTAATGGTGTTATACTGATTTTAGTGGGCTAGATTATTCATGCACAAACTAATACCGCCTATTAAAGAGAATTGAAGCTCCTGGTATCAGGTTCTGTAGTATCAGAGCTCTTTCATGAATACCCGATGCTGGTATCGGTGCGTCCCTGCAGTTAATGCTGCAAGTTATGTTTTTTGACTTAGGAAGGAAACCGGAGTTTCTGGAGGAAAAACTACACATGCACAGGGAGAACATGCAAACTTCATGCAGAAATGCACTGTTTTTGCTGCAGCCGCCTCTGTGCAGCCCAGCGATTCAACTACGATGGAGATACAGATCTAAACTAGACGAGGAGCAGCAGGTTGATCCTGCAGAAGACAGAGGTGTGAAGAGGCTTTTAGAAGTTGCTTTCTGCGAAATTATGCAGCGTTTCCGTGTAGAATTGCTGCATAATTTCACTTCCTTCACACTCGGAAATAAACCTTATGAACTTCCTGATAGGCCTACTCATCATTTCGGCGTTCTAAGAAAGTCGCAGGATGTTTAATTATAAATAACGCTTCAGTTTTAGAGGAGAAGCTGAACATTTAGACGGTTCAGTGAGACATGAACTAGATTTAAAATTTTAAATGGAGCCCGTCTTTGTTGATTTCTGAGAGAGAAAAATTAAATGTGGAACATTTTTTTTTTCCACCTCATGCAAGTTTGTTGGTATTGGCTGGTTATGAACCATCTTGAGTCATTATGACAAAAAAACTCTGTGTAAACAGGCGGTTATTTCTGTTATCTTTTAAATCGCTTTCTCAGCAGGTGAAGCTATCAGCTACCTATGGATGATGACCAAAAATAATAAATAATGGTTCCAAAAGATCAAGAAATAACTAAATATTACAGCAGCAAAATATTTCACAGCGGTCATAAATATATTCATATGTGCAACATTTGGTTGGGTGTTTCAAAAGTTATCTATTTTAACTCAATTGAGCAGCATGATAAACTATAAGGGATTAACGATATATCAGCATTAGCATCGGTACCGGTCCAATAAGGAAAACTGGGTTAATATTAACAATTGATGTTTATATCTGATGTAAAAGCTGTGTAGATAGAAACCAACAAAACATCCATCTGTGTCAAATTAATTTTCACTTAGTGATATAGTTATTGAAGTAAATTAACTTTTTATTGATAGTCTAATTGTAAAATACATAGATTATGAATATTAATGATAGATGAAATAAAAATGTAACATCTTTGAATGCGACCTTTCAAGTACTTTTGAGAATGCATTTAAAATATGAAAGCCACTGCAACATTTTTTCTTCAGTTTAAACGTTTTTATTTCTTCAAATATTTTTTTTATTCATAAAATATTAGTAATTCTGTCCAAACAAACAGGTTGGGCTTTTATTTTGTTAATTTCAGTAAGTTTGTGGAGGGTGACGTCTTATTGGAGGAGCGTGGCAGTGGGCGGGCTCAGAATGTCCGCGCTGGCCAATCAGCGGCCGTGTGTCCAGCGGAGCCGCGCAGCCTCTCGGTGCGGAGCCACAGTGCGGTTGTAGCGGAGCAGAAAGCGGTGCAGCGGCTCTCGGTCGGATTCGCTACGTGTTTCTCCGTGGATGTGGCTCCGGATGGATCGGTAACCGACAGAAGAACCCCCTTTGGTCTCCTGTTCTCTACATGAGTCGCTGTTGGTCGTCATAAAGCGGATATTTGTCGGGTTTTTTTTTTTTTTTCTGGATTTACAGCGATAAGAAACAGGATGAAATACAAAGTAAGTGGGTTACTTTCTGCTGAGTTTCTGCCTCAGTTTTATTTTTTTTTAAATTCCTAAACCTTTAAATTAGGAACAGATTTTTAGAACCAAAGGAGGAAATTGACAAAGGAACTGATTCTAGTTTTTGTTGTGGTTCAGAGTGCATGTCTAAATTAGCGGTTAACAGGGGCGTAAAGAGGGAAAAAATCCCCCCAGTCGGAGCCCTGATGCCACCAGGGCCCCCCCAGTTTTGAAAAACTAAAAACCGGAGCAGAAAGCGGGCCTGGACTCAGGTTTTACTCTGGCGTGGCCAGCAGCGGGGCTGGAACCTATAATCATGTGGGCTGGATGATGAGAGTTAAAGCCTGGAAATATAGGTGACGCCATCCAGAACCTCAGTAAGCTGCAGCACAGGCAGAAAAAAATGAAATAAAAGAACCAAAACCCAGTGAGTGAATTCAAACTAACGTTTACTTCCAGCTCACACAGAACCTCATCACTGTTACCTGCACTGTCCACACTTCACTCAGTATTAATGGCCTAATAATTCATCCTACTTTTTAGTATTTCTGTGTTTAAAAAAACAGACATTTAATTCTTCCTGAAGCTGCTTTTCTCTTTAAAACTGTTCTATTAATCTCTGTTTTACCTTTTTTTAATAATTTTTGAACACAGTTTTGTAAAATAGTGACACAAATATTGGGGGGAAAAAAATCTAATAACTGTAGAAAAAGTATTTTATTTTCCTCTGTTCTTTAAGAGAAAAGTGTTTTGAATTCTGAGAATATTTCCACATGATCAACTCAAAGACAGATAAATTTGTTATATTTAGAGTGATGGAAACAAGAGACAATAAAAAGGTCCATCCGTCTTCTGTAGACCGAAATTAAATCATAGCAGAAATAAATGGTTTTATGAAATTAATGTAATGTGTTTCACTTTGTTATTGCGTCACTGTGATAAACACATTTTTAAATAAACACAATAAGTGACAAACCGGAAAATAAACATTTAACATCTTCGAATCTAAATTCTTCCATATAAAAGCGAATACAACTTTATTTTACCTGGGTTTAAACTTTTTTATTCACAAAATATGCGTTTTTTTTCTATCAGAATGATTTCTGGGGCAGAAGCTTCAGCTGACATTCGGTTTTTGTGCCTGATAGCCAAGCAGATTACGTTATATGGATATTTAAAGAAAGCCAAGCATGGCTGATTAGAATCTGTGGACTGGTCGTTCACAACAGCGTCGCTTGTGGTTAGCTAGCGATCATTTTCTCACAGTGCCTTGAAATGATTCACATCCTGTTTGTAGACCGAGGCCCAAAACGCTGCAGAACAGATCGAGGTGTTTTCCAGCGGTCCTAAACAGAGATGCAACAGTGTGTAAAGATTAAAAACACCCCATAATAATCGGCTAAACCTGCTCCGTAGGCTGAGCACCCAAATGAGTTCTCCAGAGCCCCCAGCTAGCATCAGGGGCTCCAGGACACTCAGGTGTTTCCAGGTCAGACTTCCTCTGATCTGAGTGGACGGGGATAAAAATAATACTCCAAGTTTGTTTATTAATATAAAAACTTGAATACATTGTTTATTAATTATATTTTGACCGGGTAGCGCCTTAAACGTATAAGTATTTAGTCTACACCCCGCTATCGTCCCCACTAAGGCGGCTTTGTTTGTGGTCCGTTAGCCTATCTATTAGCCGGTAAGAGAGCCGTCTAACTGTTAATCTCAACGGCTGAATGAGAACGTCTGGACGCAACTTATCCGGTCCCCCGGCTAAATCAGAGCAGCGATGTCAATCAAATGCTGCGTCCTAAATTGATGACGACAACAACGCGACAGCATATAATGACAACAGCAAAGATGGAGACGAGTCTCGCTATGCTACTTCTTCTTCTTTTGCAAATTCGGACGTTTGCAAAGTTAACCGTAACCTACCGGCGGATGCGGAGGCGATCCAGGAGGCGCTGACAGCGACATAGATTATACGCGTCAATCTGTGTTCTTTTTGTTTTTCCCCGCGCACGCCCAGTACATGCATAGGTAGGCATTGGATTGCGCAATCATGGGACCTTAAACTGACCTTAAACGGGGCGTAAATGCTCGTGTTGAGTGGATAACATTAGGCGTCTAACTCCCCGTATAACCTTATCCGGCTTAGTGTGGACGTAGCCTCAGACCAATATTGGTATCAAACTTAAGTTCTACATGTTCTGTCCACCAGAGGGCAGTGTATTAGTCAACGTTAGCAGACTACGTGTACGAAACGCTGACTACATCCGAATAACTCGACTACTCTTGCTACGTAGAAGGAGAAAAGTAGTAAACGGGCGATGTAGTAGTATCCGAATCTCCAGTATGGATCGGAGTAGCACGCTGTGGTGTGGCGTAGTTCTCGTCTTTGCTCAGAAGGTCAGACCAGAAACCTGCTTAGCGCTTCCACAGAGGCTAACAGGTGCAGTTTTTCCTTATTTCCAAGCTACAGCCAATCAACGGGCAAGCAAAATGAAAGGCTCTACTTGATTGGCTGCTTTGGTAACGACAGCCAATAGCGTTGATGCGACGAATTTAATCTCCTCAAAGGTGAAATTTCTTACAAATAAAAGAAAAGGAGAAATTTCCCTGGAATATGATGGAGTTATAATCCAAGGAAAAATCTGCAGTTGTGTCTGAAAATAAGAAAAATAAGAGTAAAAATAAGATATAATTAGTAAGGATGCAACAATTTTCAACTTCTTTTTTCTCAGGCTGAAACAACATTGAAGCTTAGATCATGTACTTGCCGATACTTTTACCACACGAAACAAAATGCAATGAATTGGAGGGCAGGTCTTATTTTCTTCTCTGATTGTTAAAATAAACGATGGTGAATCGGTAAAAACATTAAGTATCAATAAAAATGACCACAAAGTTAAATAAATAAAAAAATATATGCATTTTCTGTATATTTCTGCAGAGCTTCCCCATTTTAAGTATCAATCTAATTAGAACAGTATTGGTGCCGTTATTTCTGCCACACACAAAAAAAATACAATGAATTGGACCACTTGTTTTTTCTTCTGTGCTTGTTACATCAAAATGAAGATGAATTAGATTTAAAAGAGTAAAATTTCAACCGAAAATACACATTTTCTGTGAAATTATTGCACAGTTTCCATATTTTAGGTGTCAGGCTGATGCCTGTATCGGTGCATCCCTAAAACTTTGGATTTATCTCCACGGTACGTCAGAATTGTTACCAACCCAGATAAACCCTGAAAGAGTTTAATACAGTCATTACCAGTGAAAAAGCAGAACAACACCCAGAATAATACGTGAAAGTTCCTACAAACCCAAGTTACTGGAAGCAGCGGAGCGTTTCCTGTTCAGACTGAGGTGATTCACGTTTGGGTCTGGCTTCCCTGGAACCTTCATTCCTCCGCAGCTGATGTAAGCGTCGCACAAATAGCTGCACAATCGCAGCGGCCCGGGCGAAGCCAAAACCCTGCGAGTTTCTTGGGTTCAGACTTCAGGCAGTGGGCCAACATAGCTGGAGGAGAGCTGACATTGTTCTGAGAGCGACGAGGAGGAGGAGGAGGTGCTGAAAAGGGCCTGCGGAAAATGAAAGGGGGTGTCGAGGAGCTCCCTGAGAGAATAAGAGCATTCCAGGCGATGGTTCATGGGAGGCTGGTTCAGAAGATGCACCGATTGTCTCAAGGTGCCCCACTTTGCATTGTTTCTTTTCTGGGCCTTTCTGCTTCGGCGTTAACGCGTCGCAGCGGCTGTTCCTGAATGAGACGTTTGTTTTTTCTGCTCGGAGGAAACCAGGGGTCGACCCTCCGAACCGACACTTTCACACCGAATGATTTCCGACACGTAGAAATCTCCGCCGGGTCAGATCGGCGTGAACGGACGAAAAGGAAAGGCCGGTCCTTCTGCTCCAACCTGAGACGATTTCTGACTGAAACGTGAACAGAATGACGTTTTTAAAAGTTGTGTTTCCTGCTGTTGTTTGACCCACTTTCCTTCAGGCAGCAGAAAACCAAACTGAAGAGTTCTGCTGGGTCAGCACTCAGGTTCTGTTGGTTTGCAGACAGCGATACCGGACAAAAACCCGTTTTTCCACCAGAAATACTCGGATGGATTGACTTTGGAATCAAACGATTGTCGAATAATCATAAAAAGTGTGGTTTTAGAGCCACCAGTGGCTAAGTGGAGCTTCCACATCACCATTCGATAACTTCAACTTTGATTAAAAACCATGTCATGTTTTTGTAATATAGATATAACAACAAAATGCAGATTTAGGCATTTTTTGCTGTTCATTGATGGAATAATTGCATTTAATCCCAAAGATAAAATCACACTAAAAGTACCTATAATATTTATTTTAGATTGCCAGTTGTGTCTCACTAAATTAGGATTTTATTAAAAGTCTATTTGTGTCAGTAACTCAACAGATGGATATATTCAAGCTTTTCTCTCTGTTAATTACGAGGATTTTCTGCTTACAGTTGATGAAAACACATTTAAGAATCAATTCTTACGTCAGATGAATAAAAAACATTTTCATAAAGAAATGTAGGCTTAATGAAAACTGCTTAATTCATGCTTTTATTGTTGTTTAAAAATACTTAAATTCTGCTTAACAGGCCTCATCCGAACACTTTTAATTCCAATTTATTAAGACATTCTTGTATTTTTCTTGTCATTAGGTGGAAAACTATTAGCTTTTTTAATACCTTTTCCACCGATATCAATATTCCAATGAAGATATTCATCATTACATTACAAATGTGTTGTTTTTCTTTTTTTAACACCTAAAATTAGATGTATTTTCTTTTTGAAAAGGTCTTTTAAAGTTTGTGTCTCTAAACGAATATCATTTCGCTGGACTTGGAGTAAAACCGGCAAAAAGGTTAAAGATCTCAACCATTTTTAGTTGGTAAATGCGTCAGCCGACTGCAGGTAGTTTGATGCTCTACGGGTTTAAATAACTGAGATAAAAGTAACATCGATGCATGATTTGAAAAATCTTGTACGTCCTTCATTTTCCGTTGGCGTCAAACCTTCGAACAGTCAGGGAACCTGCTTCAAATTGTAATTTTTTTTTTGCATCGATTTGTCTCCCAGAAGTTCTAAATATGGTTTTCAAAAAGTGAAATGAATCCGTCTGCCTGGTCTCAAACGTCCCCATCTCCGAATGAACGATTGCAGAGACGTTTTGTCTGTTGTGGGATTCTTCGTTTTACCCCAGACAGACTTGTCTTTGTGTCTCTGACGTCTCTGCGCAGCGTGAAATCAGAGCGACGCCGCAGTGAATCTGTGGCTCATTGGGGATTCTTCTATGCTAAACCATCCAGTGTGGCCCCGCAGATATACCATCAACATATTTCACATGTCAGATAATACCCCCCCACCCTCAGGGGGGTGGGGTGGGGGTGGGGGATTAGTGTTGGTCTCCCAGGGTTACCGCGATGCTCTGCTCCAACCTCGCCTGGCATCGCTGCGATGCTTGGAAATAATCCGGAGGCTCTCAGATGATCGTCCGAGCGGCTGCTGACGCGTTGGAGCTGGACGGACGTCTGTCGCAGATTTAAAAGTCCCCCCGATGTTTTCCTAAGAATTTCAGTGACGGCTTAGAGGACGGAGAAGGCCGTGGAGGACGGCGTGGCAGACTGGCTGTGAGTTTAGCAGAAGAAGAATCAAACCTGCTGAGCTTGGATCATTTCCTCTGCTGATGGCGTTGCAGCAGAGCAAACATCCTGTTTCATCCGGAGTTTAACGGCTCAGACATGAAGACAGAGTCCAGGCTGATCGGCGACATGAGAAAAAAATCTGGATTCACCGACAGCAGAGCAGCGTGAAAACGACTCTTCCAGACATTTGGACTCATTTCCTGAGTTTAGACGCTGCATTGACTGTTTTATCCTGAGAGGAATCCATCTCTGTGTTCATGTCAAACTTTATTTCTAAAGCGCTTTTCATACAAGAAATGCTTCTCAAAGCGCTTTACAGATTAAAATGACGACATCTTAACCGGGCTGCACGGTGGCGCAGTGGTTAGCGCTGTTGCCTTGCAGCAAGAAGGTCGTGGGTTCGTATCCCGGTCCAGGGTCTTTCTGCATGGAGTTTGCATGTTCTCCCCGTGCATGCGTGGGTTCTCTCCGGGTACTCCGGCTTCCTCCCACAGTCCAAAAACATGCATGATAGGTGAATTGATCATTCTAAATTGTCCGTAGGAATGAATGTGAGTGTGAATGGTTGTCTGTGTTGGCCCTGCAACAGACTGGCGTCCTGTTCAGGGTGTACCCTGCCTAACGCCTGATAATTGCTGGGATAGGCTCCAGCTGCCCCGTGACCCTGAATTGGATAAGCGGTTAAGAAGATGGATGGATGGATGGACATCTTAACCACATTCCCATCCAACCCTGCAGATTAAAAGCATGACCCCCCCAAACTCTCATGCACAGACACAGTTAAAAGAAATGTAAAAGGACATTGGGCCGAGTAGAGATGAGCCAGACATGAGGGCGTGATCAACAGCAGCAGCCAAGGCACTGACTCAGGGCGCCAAGGCAGCCACCGATGCAGAGGAAACACTGGAAGGATGAATAAAATAAGAAGTTATAAACAGCAATAAATAAGCAGCACGTAAATATAAGATTAACTAGCAAAACACTGATAAAAAAACTGATAAAATATAATCAAGTAAAATATGCAAAGCAATTTAAACAAGATTAGATTAAATAATAATCTGTTAAAAGTAGGGCTGGACGATATAGAAAAGAGAATATCGTTAAAAGGAATAGTCACATTGATCGATAATTAGTGATAACTATCACAAAATGTAGAAAATATATTTTAAGCGTCTCCCTGGTCATTTTTTTATTTTTCAATGAACTAATTTGAACTAAGAATTAAATTAAATCATTTTTTTAAAAATCAATAGGAGGAGCAAATAGAGAGTTTATACAGGATATTTGATCCTGATATTCAGAAATGCCCCCCATTTCCACTGAAGGAGTATTGATTAAGAAAAAAACATTCTTAATTGATTTGTCGCCCCGAGAATCGAAGACTGATCACATCATTCAAATTATGTTGGTAATTTAAATTGGAGGCTTATCTTGATGCTTTTTAATCATGTAAACGTTTTATGACAATTTAGTATATTAATGGCTGAAACTTTGGTTTGTCGGTAAAGCCAATTGTAATTCAGTTCGGCTGCTAAAGCTAACCAGCTACTCACCTATAGCTGAGTATAGACGGAGCCCAGTCCAGTTAGAGAGAGAGAGCGGTTTGGATTTTTCAACGCGTTTTTTGCTTTTGAAGACTGGGTGGAGAACCAGGTGGACATTTTAAAAGACACAGGTGTTATGTTGCGTTCACACCGCTCCAAACGGCAGCGTCAGTTGCCGCAAGATTACATAAAAAGTCTACAGTCGAGTCCACCAGAGGTCCGTCAGAGTCTCTGCGGTGCGTTGTTTTCGTTGGCTCTATTAACTTTTCACGTGTTACCTGCGTTGCAAGCGGCAACGTAGCAACGCTACTGACTTGACGCAGTGCGGAAACCAATCAGAGCGGCTCGCTGTAGCGATGTCACTTATACACGTATCTTAAATGAAGCGCGGGTTCCAGTAAAAACATTTTCAACAGACGCAGGTTAAAAAAAAATCAGAAATAACACTTACCGAAGTCAGATGGACAGGCGCTCCTAAGGAGGAACAGAGAACCTGTAGTTGGTGTCCTGGTGGGAGATTTGAGCGCCGATGCGGCCGAGGAGGTCGTAAAATTAGGCGCGGGACAGACGGAAGTAGCACTGGGCGCGAACTTCTTTTTTGCTCAAAAGCAAACGTTGGAAACCAAAAGCAAATGCGTCAAACTTCTTGCGTTGGGTGCGTTGCCTGACGCAGACCAACTGCGCGGTCTGAACGCAGTATTAGTTAGTCGTAACAATGATTCGCAGCGAGCCGGGGGAGGGGAGTCCAGTTCAAGACTGCCGGCCGTAGTATTTTATTTGATTTATTATCGCTACGTTTAGTGTTTTAGTGCATCGAGGATCGGTTCAAAACGGGACCCTACATTTACCTGAGCTACTGAAAAATTTTTCCGGACCAACTTCCGAGGAGAAGTTAGATTTTGGTTGGATATTTGACAGACATTCAGGCTATGGTTCACTTAGGGACCATCAACAAAAACGGTTTCAGCTCCTTTTTGTGCTTTGAAAGCAGAGAGAGGGATGGCCGACTGCCTGGGTCTGCATTTATGATCCTTTTGGAGTACGTAATGACTGTTGTAAGAAGCTAGCCTACCTGATAGACTATTGTGAAAAATGAGGGGAAACTTGCGCAACACGTCTATCGATGGATGTACATTTCTATCGAATTATCGTCCTGCCCTAATCTTAAAAACATGAAGGTTCTCTGCGGCCCTGAGATCCTCTAGCAGCCTGTTCCAGAGGTGAGGGCCGTAATAATGGAAAAACGCCTCACCATGAGTCTGTGTCCTAAACTTTGGGGATGATAAGGAGACGGCTGCTAGAGGAGCGCAGAGACCGCGAGGGTTCATACGGTAAAAGCATTTCTGACAGATAAGAAGGCCCAAAACCATTAAGAAGCTTAAAATCCATTAAAAGAACCTTAAAATCGATCCTAAAACATACGGGGAGCCAATGCAGTGATTCTAAGGCCGGTGTAATGAGCTCCTTCCTCCTGGTCTTCATCAGGACACGAGCTGCTGGGTTTGTAAAAGCCGTTCCCATCTTAAAGGTCCTTTCTGTCATTTTTAACAAGGACATCATTTAGACTTCACATTCAGCTTCTATAATCACCTTAAACAGTTTGGGAAACTCTAAAAGACAACATGTCCGACAACAGAAGGAGCCGAAAGCAGCAGGAAAGCAGCTCTTAAACCACAGGAATCCCTTTAGAGACGGGCCCATGTGACCTGGGATATGAAGCCTGGAAAATATCACGTTTTACTTTGAAAATACTAGAAAAAATACCAAAACATTTGGAAATGTACGAATCCTGGTCGGCAGGATCCATAAAAGAACCGTTCACCATCCATAGGGGGCGTTGTATGATTCCCATCATCTGGAATAAAAATAAAAAAAAACAAAGAGGGTTAAACGTCCAACAGAATTACAAATAAAGACAGAATTTAAAAACATTTGACCTTAAATGACAAACAGAACAAGGTTTTAAACAAACAAACAAAAATCCCCTGCGTTCAGATTATTTGCGTTATTCTGTTTTATGGGAGGGAAAAAAAGTCCCATATTCTAGATCGGGCCCGCGATCTGAGGAAGTAGGGGCGGGTCGTGGGTTATAGAATCGTAAGTTGTGGCAATGCTTTTATTTTTAAAATATTTTTAGGTTATGTACAGTTGGCTGAATTGTCATGTAGCACAGCTGCCTGCAAACAGCTGAAATCTGTGAATACTTGTTACCTCCTCCAAAAATGCTTCTATCCGCCTGTTTTAATAGTTAAAACACCAAAATATACATTAATATGTGTTAATACGCACAACAGCCTAGATCTGCTTTATGTAAAAATCCACAAACAGGTAAATTTTCCTTGGAAAAAGTCAGTCACCTTCTGTTAGGGATGAGCGATATGGCTTAAAAATTCAATGTCTGATTGTTTTTTCTTTTTTTTTTTTTTTTTTTAGTTCTACCTGTTTTTCTTAAAAAGAAATCGCAAGTGACGAAAAATATTTTGCTTTTACTTCAATCATCCCGTCCTGGAGCTGACCTAAATTCAAAGTCCAACCAAAAAACGAGCTGGAAAGAATCCGTGTAAAACAATATGGCAGATTCTGTGGAAGTAGTGCTTTGGAAACATCAACAAAAAAATCTGGATTTCTTTCGATTTTTTTCCCAAAAAAATGATGTCTTCAGAAACAGAAAATTCGATTGATCGATAAAATCGACGTATTGGCGGCGCTTACAAGTTTCTTTTTTGTTTTTATACGCTTGTTTGTGAGGAACTGCGGATGGAAATGAGATGTGAGACCTAAAATCTGATTTTAGATAGATTGATGCTTCTATACATCCTCACTGCTCAATAAACTAAATAAACAAACACATTCTATGGAGATTTGACTAAAATCATGATTACAGAACTAAACTAACCATTTAGTGTATTAAACCACAACCCATCATTTCATTCCTCTCAAAAAAATGAAATGCGACAGATTTTTTTTTATATTTCTGAAGATTTCGTCATCGATTGTGGTTCTGATTCTTGTTCAGTCGACTAGGAACCAGAAGCAATCCGATCGAGCTCCTCCTGCTGCCTATCAGAGTCACAGAACCACATTTCCTCGTAGGAAACTGAGCAGGTTTTAGACGATCAGTTATAAAGGTTGACATATGGTCTGTTTTTGTGCTAAACGACGGGGATTGTAAATGAAGAGGAGGAGAAACGCACCGAAGCGCTCTTCATCTTCCGCCTTCAAATCTTTTGTTTGTTGATTTCTGACTCAGATTTTCTCCTGATTTATTGACTTTGTGGTCGTGGAGATGATTGCATGGTGGGAACAGCATCCACTGCCGCTTTATTTAGCCCTTTAGAGTCTAACGTTTTGATTCAGAACAGATTTTCGTGCTTTCATTCCCGTTATATTTAGTAACACTGTGACTGAAGAGTAGCATTGCTAAGCGCAGCGTCACACAGTGAGGAGCAGAGGTTGAGGAACTGCAGTCTGAACTGTAAAAATAGGGGAGATATTTTAGACTAAATCTGCTGCAGATGAAAACATCGAGGAAGACTGAAGCGGTTCTGCAGGTGAAGATCCTAAACTCACCTGGTTGTGATGCCATCCACGACTGTGTGTGGGTAACTGAAACCTGGCTGAAGATGTGGGACAGGGAGTATATCCGCGTCATGACCTGACCCCCAAACATTCAGACTACAGCTGCGTATCTTGTTTTGTTGCCAGGGGAAACTCCCACGTCTCACCACGATTACGCGATCACAGTTCCTGCTGCCGAGGACCTGCCGCTCTGACGATGCAGGGCGTGGAGGTTTCCTCTTGCAGCCTGTGATTCACCCAGGCGAGCGGGGGCCCGGTGTCGTGTTTACTCTGGGGACAAAGACGTCCTTTTATGTTCACACTGAAAGGGAGCGGTCTCTGTTCACCAACTTAAACGCCTGAAAGGCCAAAAGTGACGTAAAGATCAACATTAGCACGGTTTCCCCGGAGCAACGCGCTCTGCCAGGAGCTGATATTTGTTGATTTGAACCTTAATCTTCACTGCTGAAGGCTGGAGGTTATCGTCTATTTAAAATGAGAAAGAGCTAGAAAAACTCTCTCCTGGTCCAAATGTGAACATTTCCTGAAAATTTGATCCAAATCCGTCCACAGCGTTTTGACTTATGTTGCTAGGAGACGGGCAGACAAACCCTGGTGAAAGCATGACCTCTGTGGAAGAGCTAAGTATGCCATGGAACAGTATAACATTCTTGCTGAGTCATTTTGGAGGGGGGGGGGGGGGGGGGTGCTGTCGTTGTAACGGGACCTTGAAAAACTCCTCTTTTTCGTTTATCTTTAGTTTCGTTTATCTCTAGTACTGCAACAGCGTCCTCACAGGTCTTCCTAAAAAGTCAGACAGCTGGGGTTGGGCATCGTTTGAATTTGAACGATTTCGATTCCAAGTGATTCTCGATTCTGGTTCTTTGGAGGGACAGAGTCAATTTTATTTTATTTGTTTTGTGCATGTTTTACGATTTTATGAGCTAGCTAACCGTAGTCGGTCTTTCTTCATGAAATAGTCTGAACTTCTCCTTTACTCTGAATTTCTCACAGGGCTGCTGTCTATGGGATCACATATGCAAAATAAATCTAATAAAAGTGGATTAGCGGGAATTCTTTTTCAAACTCTGGCTGCTCTTTTAAAAATTAGAAAATATATAATCCAAGATACTTTTTTCGTTTTCCAGTCCAGCTTGGCCCATTCTGCAATTTATATTAAAAAAAGGAAATTTAATATTTAATTTTTAAATAATTCCCTAGCAAAATTGTAACAGAATTCAATTTGGAATAAAAAATAATTAAAATGCTTCTTAATTTTCTGACTACAAATGCTATTTTTGAAGGTCAAATTGATTTTTAACAAGAAAACACGTGAGACGCTTTTTCATTTTCCAGTTCAGCATTGTTCGTTCTCATCCGGCCGATTCATCAGAACAAAACAGCCGATAACTGCTGATGTTTACCCGTCAACTCTCTGCTTCCTTCTGCAGCTGGCTGCTTTAAAACCACTGACTGAACTCAAACTTCCCCTGATCTTCTCATCTCTGCGCTCTTAACTCCGGGTGTGGCCGCGTCACAAACTCGACAGTAAAATAAACTGAATGTGGGCAGAGAGTTTTACCCTTTAACGTAAAATCATCTTTGCTCGTCTGAAGCGCTGTTTGACTTTTCCAGACCTGACCACAGAAGCATAATGAAGCGTGAATGTGCGTTTCCTCTCTTCCAGGTTAGCTTTCGCTGCTGGTTTTTCAGGCTTCCTGCATTTACGAGGCGACAGAATGATTTTAAGACCCAGTAACCAGAAACGTCTCCTCCTGCTCTGCCCTCAGAGATAAAGCATGGATTGTGTGCAGCCGGTTACGACTCTTTGTGCCGTATTGATTCATGGCCGGTTGCGTAAGGCGTTATTGGCTGTGACAGCGGGCAGCATGTGTCGTGTCACGTTCCCTTTTTAAGCCGTTTTCCTCCGGCAGAGGCTGCGGCCGGCAGAGCTCCGGATAAAGAACCGACCCTGCACCTAAAACCGCTTCCCCTACCAGAACCTTCTCACGGCCCATTTATATCTGAACCGGCTCTCACTCCGAGGAGCGGCCCGGAAAAGTCATCAGTTCCTCATTACCGCCGTCACTATAATTACGTTCTATATTAAGGCCCTGAAACGAGGCCAGATGAGAGTGTGTGAACCAACCCTCGGGACACGTGCTGCAGCAGCGGCTCGGCCCGTTTGGTCCCACCGGCGCTCGTCCAGGAGGACCAGGTTGTTTGTTTGGGCGCCCGTCGCCGTGGGAACGTGGGTCAAACGCACCTGAGTTTGGGTCGGATCCACTTCCGAATCTGCTCAGCTGCATCCTACCTGTGCAACCTGCTGCTGTTTATCCTATTTACTCCAAACCCCGAACCTTGGTAGGGCTTATTCTGAAGATAAAAAATAATCACGATTATTTTCACCATGATGGACGATTGATTTAGTTGAATCAAAACGTGATGGTGATGGTGAGAGATAGAAGGGATTTTCCCAATGTGAAGACGGAGTTTAATTGTTGCAGTTTTTCCATCAGAGAACTTCGGATCCTCATAGTAGATAAACTCCGGTCCTCATCCAACTCAGTTCGTCTCGCCTTTAGTTTTTTCGACCTTTAAAGGGGAAGTAGCGCTTTCTTTTAACCTGAACCTTATTTATAGGATGGAATACATTTATATTTTTACCCATACCAGTTGCCATCCGTTGCTGATCAGCGTATAGCCATATATTGCTATGACTGTTAGCTCTTTTCCCTGTGAGTTCAGAGTGTCCCACAGGTGCTTTGTTGTTGTCTTCCGGTGTTTTTCATGCTTGTAGCAAGCAGACACGTTTTCTGTCTCCCAATCAATGGACTGTGCTGTGCTGTGTGACCGTATGAACAACAATTATATATAGACTTCACTATTAATGTTGCATAAAGAGTGTGCGTCCTGCTGCTGTTGTATCGCTAACAACATCACATCGCTTCAGAAGTGCGTGCGTCTGCCAGCTGCAGAAGGAAGCAGAGAGCTGACGGGTAAACATCAGCAGTTATCGGCTGTTTTGTTCTGATGAATCAGCCGGATGAGAACGAGAAATGCTGAACTGGAAAATGAAAAAGCGTCTTACGTGTTTTCTTTTTAAAAATCAATTTGACGGTCAAAAATAGCATTTGTAGTCAGAAAATTAAAAAAGCATTTAAATTTTTTTTATTTCAAATTGAATTCTGTAAGAATTTTAATTGGGAATTATTAAAAAGTTTAATCTTGAAATAACTTTTTTTATTTTAATAAATTACATAGTCACAGAATCCATGGGTTCTCTCTGGGACTAGATAAGACTTCAGGTGATTAAATAGGTTGGTTGTTTTACCTAGCTTTGTTGAAACGCTCACATTCCAACGTTCGTAATGGCCGTGTTTTCTTTTGGGCTCAGTGTCAACTATTTGGTTATCTTTATCACTTTCCCTTTTCTCCATTTTCCTGAAAATTTCTTCACCAGCCATACACGTTTGACACTGCCCTTTGGTTTTACCTAACAGCATGGGCCCACTGCCTTTAAGTAACATATATTTTATTCTACGATTTGATTGGCCAGTCAGCTTGACCGTAAGGCAGTGCTTCGGCCGGATCGGTCAGTCGGCATAACGATTAAAACGCACCCCATGATTAATTGTGATTGAGCTTTTTATTATCACGATTCCGATTCAAATTCGCTTAATCGCCCAGGGCTCAGACGTTTGGTTTATTTATTTATTTTTAAACAGAGTCAATAAAGCGTATCTCAGTTGCTAAATCTTCCAGGTTTAGACAGACCCGAAAACAACACAGCTACATCCACTAAGCAAATCTTTCCAGCACAGTATATAAAAAAGCAGTAGGTGTTGTTTGCCTCAGTTTACTGAACATTCTGAGATGCTACAGATCAATTAATTAACCACACAATGCTGTTATACGATCACATAAGCAGCTTGATAAATGGCTAACACATATTAGCATGTAGCCACTTACTTCTCTGTCCATCGGGCGTCTTTGATCCAGCTGCTGTTCTTTAGGAATGTAGAATAAAATTCTGTAATCCATACAGCGAACAGGCGTTTCCACAGAGAAAGTAAAAAATCCAACAAAAAAAGTGATTTAAGTTTTTTTTTAGAAACGAAGCAGCTTTGAGACGGAGAAGGGTGTGGTTGGAACTCTAGCAGAGGTAAGCCACTCTACCTGCAGGGGCGGTGCAGACGTCAAGAAATCTGTTGATTATAACTCCAGAAAAGAATGAAAGCGATGTCATCTGCATAAAAACAAACGTCAGTCACTAAATTCGTTGATTTTTAACCCCAGTAAAGAATGAAGACAGTGTCATCTGCATAAAAACAAACGTCAGTCACTAAATTCGTTGATTTTTAACCCCAGTAAAGAATGAAGACAGTGTCATCTGCATAAAAACAAACGTCAGTCACTAAATTCGTTGATTTTTAACCCCAGTAAAGAATGAAGACAGTGTCATCTGCATAAAAACAAACGTCAGTCACTAAATTCGTTGATTTTTAACCCCAGTAAAGAATGAAGACAGTGTCATCTGCATAAAAACAAACGTCAGTCACTAAATTCGGTGATTTTTAACCCCAGTAAAGAATGAAGACGGTGTCATCTGCATAAAAACAAACGGCAGTCACTAAATTCGTTGATTTTTAACCCCAGTAAAGAATGAAGACGGTGTCATCTGCATAAAAACAAACGTCAGTCACTAAATTCGTTGATTTTTAACCCCAGTAAAGAATGAAGACGGTGTCATCTGCATAAAAACAAACGTCAGTCACTAAATTCGTTGATTTTTAACCCCAGTAAAGAATGAAGACAGTGTCATCTGCATAAAAACAAACGTCAGTCACTAAATTCGTTGATTTTTAACCCCAGTAAAGAATGAAGACGGTGTCATCTGCATAAAAACAAACGGCAGTCACTAAATTCGTTGATTTTTAACCCAGTAAAGAATGAAGACAGTGTCATCTGCATAAAAACAAACGTCAGTCACTAAATTCGTTGATTTTTAACCCCAGTAAAGAATGAAGACGGTGTCATCTGCATAAAAACAAACGTCAGTCACTAAATTCGTTGATTTTTAACCCCAGTAAAGAATGAAGACGGTGTCATCTGCATAAAAACAAACGTCAGTCACTAAATTCGTTGATTTTTAACCCCAGTAAAGAATGAAGACAGTGTCATCTGCATAAAAACAAACGTCAGTCACTAAATTCGGTGATTTTTAACCCCAGTAAAGAATGAAGACGGTGTCATCTGCATAAAAACAAACGGCAGTCACTAAATTCGGTGATTTTAACCCCAGTAAAGAATGAAGACGGTGTCATCTGCATAAAAACAAACGTCAGTCACTAAATTCTGTGATTTTTAACCCCAGTAAAGAATGAAAGCGGTGTCATCTGCATAAAAACAAACGGCAGTCACTAAATTCGGTGATTTCTAACCCCAGTAAAGAATGAAGACGTTGTCATCTGCATAAAAACAAACGGCAGTCACTAAATTCGGTGATTTTTAACCCCAGTAAATGAAAGCGGTGTCATCTGCATAAAAACAAGTGCAGTCACTAAATTCGTTGATTTTTAACCCCAGTAAAGAATGAATACAGTGTCATCTGCATAAAAACAAACGTCAGTGACTTAATTCTGTGATTTTTAACCCCAGTAAAGAATGAAGACAGTGTCATCTGCATAAAAACAAACGTCAGTCACTAAATTCGTTGATTTTTAACCCCAGTAAAGAATGAAGACAGTGTCATCTGCATAAAAACAAACGTCAGTCACTAAATCCGTTGATTTTTAACCCCAGTAAAGAATGAAGACGGTGTCATCTGCATAAAAACAAACGGCAGTCACTAAATTCGGTGATTTTTAACCCCAGTAAATGAAAGCGGTGTCATCTGCATAAAAACAAACGGCAGTCACTAAATTCTTTGATTTTTAACCCCAGTAAAGAATGAAAGCGGTGTCATCTGCATAAAAACAAACGTCAGTCACTAAAATTCGGTGATTTTTAACCCCAGTAAATGAAAGCGGTGTCATCTGCATAAAAAAAACGGCAGTCACTAAATTCGTGGATTTTTAACCCCAGTAAGAAAAAGCGGTGTCATCTGCATAAAAACAAACGTCAGTCACTAAATTCTGTGATTTTTAACCCCAGTAAAGAATGAAAGCGGTGTCATCTGCATAAAAACAAACGTCAGTCACTAAATTCGTTGATTTCTAACCCCAGTAAAGAATGAAGACGGTGTCGTCTGCATAAAAACAAACGGCAGTCACTAAATTCTTTGATTTTTAACCCCAGTAAAGAATGAAAGCGGTGTCATCTGCATAAAAACAAACGTCAGTCACTAAAATTCGGTGATTTTTAACCCCAGTAAATGAAAGCGGTGTCATCTGCATAAAAAAAACGGCAGTCACTAAATTCGTGGATTTTTAACCCCAGTAAAGAATGAAAGCGGTGTCATCTGCATAAAAACAAACGTCAGTCACTAAATTCTGTGATTTTTAACCCCAGTAAAGAATGAAAGCGGTGTCATCTGCATAAAAACAAACGTCAGTCACTAAATTCGTTGATTTCTAACCCCAGTAAAGAATGAAGACGGTGTCGTCTGCATAAAAATAAACGGCAGTCACTAAATTCGTTGATTTCTAACCCCAGTAAAGAATGAAAGCGGTGTCATCTGCATACAAACAAACGTCAGTCACTAAATTCTGTGATTTTTAACCCCAGTAAAGAATGAAGACGTTGTCATCTGCATAAAAACAAACGGCAGGCACTAAATTCGGTGATTTTTAACCCCAGTAAAGAATTAAAGCGGTGTCATCTGCATAAAAACAAACGGCAGTCACTAAATTCGGTGATTTTTAACCCCAGTAAAGAATGAAAGCGGTGTCATCTGCATAAAAACAAACGGCAGACATTTTTTAATCCTAATTCCAAAGAATCAAATAGATGTAAACTGAGTGGTTACTGATGGTTTGAGCTTTAACACCTTTTAGGTTGGTAGGGTGAGGCTTCATCACTGCATGTCCGAATAAGAAAGATGAGGCGCCTGCTGTGGCTGACAGAACGGATAAAGGGTTTTTTTCCTTTACACCTCGTCTCCCACCAGCTTTCATCTGAGAAGTAAAGCAATCACCATGGTGGGGTTTTTTTCGCTTTGGTTTTAGTCAGTGTGCATGGTGTTAAACTAGCAGCGGGCTGCAGCGATCGCTTCAGACTGCAGACACAGCAGAGCGTAATGCGGGCTGTTCTTCTGTCTGTGGAGCAGATTTAATTTCTGCTTCCAGTGTCCAATGCAGGTTTGACAGACCCAGATACTCTGACTGCATCCGTTCTGCAGCAGCCCGACTCACCTGTTCGAAGCCGGACTTACATTTTCAGGCGTCCACCAGCAGCTGCATCTCAAAACAAACCGGGTTTTTTTGTTACACGCTGGGATCTGCTGAGCGACGATGTAGGTGTTTTATGGAGTTTATGTCAAACATTAAAACTTTGAAAAGATTTCGTGAGGAAAAGGCTGAAAGAGGCAGGATGTGTCTTCGGTTGTCGCTCCACCTGTAGTCCAAGTAGGAGGCATTTTCAAAGCATACGTAAAACCAGAAACGTCTGGTCTATGGAAGGTGCAGCAGCAATTTGTTTCCTCATGGATGACCCCGCCAGGCTGCATTAAATTACCGGACAGGGTGAACCCCCTCCGTTTCTGCTCTCATTGGCCAGCAGGCCTCGACCCACGGGGTTCCCCGATCCAACATGGAGCGGTTCTGCTGACAATGGGCAGGGAGGCGCGATACGGAGAGGGAGATAACAGCTGAGAGCGTCACATAGGACGTGGATCAACCCGGAAGGCCAGCGAAGGTTCAAGGAAGCCTCAAACCAGCAGCAGCCACAAAGAAAGCTTCTCCATTCCCACACTGAGCAGCTTCTCCTTTCTGCCTCAGGGGGATTTCATTCAACAAAAACGTGAAGTTCTGGACGATCAGGGAGGAAAGGCGGCTGGCTCGGAGTCTTTGCAGCTCTTTGAGTTTTAATTTAGACTTTCAGGAAACAACAAAGGCTTTGCCTGTAGCTGAGTTAAATATAAAAGCGTCTGCTGTACATGCACTCTGCTCTCCTTTCGTATCTGAAGTCGACGTGCCCCTGAGCAAATCATGTACTTCCTAATTGCTGCTAATGGAGCGTGCAGGGTAAAAGTGCATGACTGTTGGGCAGCTGGGAAAAGCTGACGGTTCAAAAGAATTATTCATTCCCAGTTTCCTGCTTTCACTGGTTTAAAAAAAGGCTGAAGAACTGATGCATTTAGCGCGGTAATTAGGCCTAAATGCGTCGCTCAGAGCCAGCAGCACCGGTGGCGGCGCCGTGCTCCTGGGCTTTTCCTATCTGCAGCATCTCTGGGTTTCACTCATTATCCCTAAAACGCTCGTCAGAAAAACGGCGAGTCCTGAAGCGGTGTGTGGGTGAGGGTCAAAACGGCACAGCGATCAGATCCTGGAGGTGAACCCGGCTGTTAGAAATCACTGAATAACGAAGCTTTTATTCTTTCATTTCTGGTTTCATTCGGAAGTCGCATTAAAATTAAACTGCAAACTGGGAGCAGGATTAAGTGCAGAGTAGCGATTAGCGACATAATCAGGCCTAGAGTCATTATCCAACAATATTGGCATTAACGTGTATTGTTAAAAAAATATTTCTGTGTTTTTTTTCTTTTTTAATAATATTACTTTTATACCATATACATTCCCATGTCCCACAGGCAGAATGTTGTGTACCTACGGGTCAAATCTGCCTTTTTTCTTGACATCCTAATAAACATTATATATATTTGGAAACCTATGAGTCTTGAGATTCCTAGGATGTATCCCAATCAAGGATACAATCATAACTAGACACAGCAAATGCTTTAGTCAAACTACCAATTCACCTTTGTAGCCTCTTATCAGTGCCATCATGGACAAAAAACATCTTTTCACATCCACAAGGCTCCAGTTAACGTCTTCCGATGAATTTGTTTGTCCACGACGAGTCTGACATCCTTAATCCAATGTAAACCGCCGCTGAAAACCTTTTTAAATTCCTTCCTTGCTAGTATTTCATGGTAGCTTCCATTAGCTTGTTCAGATTAGCCACCGCGCGTTGCTGGAAGAGCTAGCTCTCTTACTGGTCATCCTTCTTCTTACGTGTATCTTTCAAACCAATCAAGTCACAGAATAATGACGAAGGACACATTGAATAGCCAATAGAATGATTTGTCCGCTAAAAGGGGGGCGGGCTTTATCACGGGACTTGAAACGAAGGCGCAAATGGACTTATCCAAACACAGATGTTATATTATTACACACAGTTATGCAGCAGTGAATTACTTTTAAAGCTTGTATTTTTAGAAGACAAACAGGCAGGCGTAAAAATTTAATATTTTCCAGTTGATCCAAAATCCCATTACTAGGTAACAATAGCACTTGGCGAGATTCTTTCAGACCCTAGCCATGCCTCAACTCCAAATAGTTCAAGAACAGCTTTAATTTTAAATTTGGGTTTACGTTTTTAAAACGATTACGTTGAAAATTGCAGGAATATTTTGTGGTTTTACAACATGAAGCTCTTTAACTGCTTCTACTAACTCAAATATTCAAATGATGACCGATCAGAGGTTTATTTTCGGATATATTTTTGTTTATTTGGCAAATCCCACAGAATATCCCGTGGCTTTTGCATACCTGAGTCGACAGTTTGTATCAGTTTCAGGAGTTATTGTTTAGACTATATCGGTATAGTGGTAAAAAAGCCAATGACGCTAGTTTAAAAGTTTTTAATCTTGTCATGAACCAGATGGTTTCAGTTTGACTTCAGGGAACTAACAGGGAAGCCGAAGTGTTCCCGAAGAGTTCTGCTGCGCCTAACATCATGCTAATAATACATGTACATTATTTAATTAAATAAATACACCGAAACGGTACGCAACTGGACCGAACCGTTCTACACATCTCAGCGAACCGTTACACCCCTATTTTATATCGTTATTTTTCTATATTTTATTATTTTTTGAATTTCATGTTCATATTTTTTATAGGTTGAGACTTTTTGCATCTTCCTGCACTGTAGTTGAAGTATCTTTTGTTGTGTAGGCCTATACCGATTCATTGTAGTGATTACAAATTAAGGTTTTATCCGATACTGATGCTAAACCGGTATTTTCGAAATGGTACCGGTGCTTAAAGAATGGAAAACAAACTTCGTCAGAAAACCCTCTTATTCTTTTAGTTTTAGTAGGCCTGTTGAATGATTGAAAATGTTGATCTAATTAATCACGGGGTAGCTGTGAATTAATCCCTAAATATGACCAAAAAAAAGAACATTTTGTGTGTAAATAAAACGACAGATTTTGATGCACTTGATCTTTTTTTTTAATTAAATATACTCCACAATCACATTCACAATGTAAGTTGGATCTCATATGAAAAATAATAACAAATACAGGTAGAACTAACCAAAATACATGAATAAACTTAACAGTCTGTGTTAAACATCACATAAATCAAATGTAGTACAGACTTAGTAATCAAATGTCACAATTTACCATTTTCCCGTAGGTAAAAACACAGAAGATTCTCCGGTTTATCCAAACAGGAAATGAACGCTCTTATTGTGAAGATGTACACAGCTACTTCCGCTAATAGTTAGCACTAATTTAAGTCTGAAAACCTCATTTCAGCGCAGCGGGATCTCACTATGAAAGATACCGAAGCTCTACAGAGAGCCAACGAGCATAAATCAACATAAATACGGAGCATTTATTCTCTGCATCGCACACAGTGAGCCGACATCCAAAGCCGACGTTAAGAAAAACTCCCCAAGAAAACTTATGAATTTATAATTTCATCACCCCAATACACCAATAATAATATACTCTTGTCGTTTAGGATCACAAACACATCAATGCACAACAATCCTCAGTTTGGCTGGTTAGGAAGGAGAGCTGATGTGTGTTTGAATTAATAACAAGGCAATGTTCTGTGTAAGTGTTAATTGAGTAAAAAAAAAAAATTATTCTAGGATTTTATCGACTCACATTTGTGGTTTTGTCAGCCCTTTTTTTTTTTTTTGCAAAATGAAAGCTAAGTTAGTCTTTTCTGGTGATATAGGGAATCGCTCTTGGCTGACGGCATTCCCAAATCAATTCACTTTTATTTATATAGTGCCAGTTCACAACAAAAGTCATCTCAATACAATTATACAAACATTCCAATCAGTTAAAAGCTTTCCATGTAAGCAATCCCAGCAGATTGCGTTGAGTCATCGGCGTGAGGTTGTGCCCGGATCATACAGACTCCAACCACAGCAATTCCTCAGCAAACCCTCATACTGAGCAAGCATGTAGCGACAGTGGAGAGGAAAAACTCCCCTTTAACAGGAAGAAACCTCCAGCAGAACCAGAGCCAGAACCTGCATCAGAACAAGCGGTCATCTGCCACGACCGTCTGGGGGTCTGAGAAGACAGAAAAGAGACAGCATGGAGGATGCTCGGTGACTTAGAGCATCATCTGGACCAACGCTCCCCATCCAGCAGGGGGCGTTATAGCTGAGCAGGGTACCAGACCGGGTAGAGCTTCTATGGGGAGAAAAACACTTAGAGAAAACTGGGTTAACAATTGCATTAACATTAGGACAAATATATCCGGAGAGTAGTAGAAAAGAAAAGTAGAAGGTGTGTTAGGGTCAGTTTAGTCTGAAAAAGGATAATTTTATAAAAACAAAATTTTCTAATTCTTAAGTCTATTAGCCATGTACGGTGTGAGGGAGATGGAAAAAAAATAAATAAAAAGCACCGAAATAAAGAACCAAAATGTGCGTTTCTTTTCGGTCTGGTTACTACCGTTTATGTCAGAACCGGGCTTTGCCATAATTGCACTGGATATCTGTAACCATCCATTATTCAATGTGCAAATAAATGAAATAAAACTCACATATGTGGAAAAACATTCAGTTTTTCTTTGCCGCTGTTCTCAAACTCGGACTGAGACCACTAAAAACATCCAACCGGGCTCCAGTTGGATGTTTTTAGTGGTAATATTCACTCACAACTTTACTCCACATGGATCCTTGTTGTGAAACAATATTTATTAATCATAATTAATAATATTTTATTAATTATTAACAGGAAACCAGTTTTTAAAACGGAATATGATAAAGATATTCTGTTTGTAACAACAGTGGTGTTCTGTTAAATCACAGTGAATGTGAATATTTGAACTTATGTAAGGTTATTCCTGCTCTATTGACTCATTTGATCCTAATTTCAGCCCAACTTCAACCAAATTAAGACTAGTAGGAGTAAATAGTCCAACATTTCTGTTCTGATGACAGCTTTTAAATCTAAATGACTTAGTGGTTATAACAGCTGGATGTCAGCAGCAACAGATCCGGTTATAGAAGAAGAAACATTCACTAAATATCTGACCAGCTGGGCTCCAGTTGGTTTGTCTGACGTCTAAGGAAGCCTGATGTTTGTCTCTGCAGAACCTGATGGCCAAAGCGTTGTACGACAACGTGCCGGAGTCTCCCGAGGAGCTGGCCTTCAGGAAGGGGGACATCCTGACCGTCATCGAGCAGAACACGGGCGGCCTGGAAGGATGGTGGCTCTGCTCGCTGCACGGCCGCCAGGGCATCGCCCCGGGCAACCGCCTGAAGCTGCTGATCGGCCCCATGTTCGAGGCCCAGCCGTCGTCGGCCGCCGCCGCCGCCCAGTCTCCTCCCCAGGCGCCCTACCAGCAGCAGCAGTCGGGGGTCTACCAGGTCCCGGCGAGAGGCGCTCTGGCTGCTGAGAACACACCCAGCAAGGCGAGTCGCGTTCGTTTCTGCTCTCTGTGTCTGGTAATCTGTCGGTTTGCCTCTTAGAGACAATAACTTTTGGCTTTTTGACGGGAGGCTGGAGCTGCTGATGAATCTGTTTGATAAACGGCAGAAACTGATTAATAAAAGCAGCTGCTGGCGTGATCGGTGGGCAGAAACGTGTCCAAACCACACCTCCATCATCACTAATCCAAGTTTTTCTTTGCACCTTTCTCATAGATTTGTTGATGCAGTGTTCGTTAAGATTTGAGGTTTTTGTGTTTTAGTTTGAGTTCAGTTTAAATTATCCTATTATTTTACTTCTTCATTATGATTTTTTTACTTTGGGACTTTTTTCGTTTTGATTTTGGCACTTCTTTGTTTCCATATTTTTACCACCATGCTTTTACATGTTTTCACTTTTGTTTTATGTTTTATCTTTTATGTTGGTTCTTTATTTGATATTTGTTTCTTAGATATTTCATCCTCAGCCAGGTTTGCAGTTTCGCTATTAGGATGATTTTCTGTTGAGTATTTCCTGTTTTTTCCTCGTCATCCTGCTCCCCAGCTGATTGCCCCCACCTGTTTCTTCCCCTAACCTGCATCTCAGTCATTTCCTCATCTCTCCTCAGAGTATTTTTGCTCCCCATTTTCTGGTTCCAGTGACTTTTTTGTTCCCGCTGTCCACTTTGCATGCTTTTGCCTTTTCTTTTTTTTTAATTAAACTGGATCTTATTTTCTGCTGCATTTGGATCCTCATTTCTACACAAAACATGACGCCGTTTGCTATAATTTCAGTTTACAGTTAACAAAACATCCATAATTTCCATGATTGCAAATTTTCGTGCTGCATCCTTAGATGCATCCTCCGTCTTCATGTTTGGGCTTCCCTCCAAAAACTAATCCTTTACCAGCTGTTATCAACTTTTAAAGTTCACAGACGGGATTAACTGTAAGTGGCGGCAGCCGATGAATCTGTCAGCCAAATTTTGGATGAATTTTATATTTCTTTATTGACCCTGAGAGCTTTGGAGCCAGTCTGAGCCGTTCAGAAGTATTTATATCCACTTCCTCCATCAGCGGACATCCGTAGAACGGGAGTGCTCGGGGCAGGACACATTCTGCTTGTAATAAGGTTTAATCTGCCCCAAACGCCTTATTTACCACGTTTATCATCCACTTGGACTTACGAATGCCTCGGAAGTGCTTCTTTATTCTCTTCCGGGCCGATTTGGACGTAATAAATATTTAAGTCTGGGTTTTAATGCGGCTAATTCACCAGCTTTTTATTATCATTTTATTGTTAAGCCCTCAAATTGGCCCGTAATACAATCAGGAAGCACTTCTGATGTGTTCTTAAATCCAAGGAAAAATGACGATGTTTGGGGCAGATTAAACCTTATTACAAGCTGCATTGTTACCACCCACGAGCGCTCCCGTTCTACGGATGTACGCTGATCAAGACTGGATGTATAAATACTGCTGAACGACTCAAACGGTCTCCAAACGTCTCAGGGTGAGTGAAAAAAACCCCATTAAAAATGCTAAAATATAAGATCCAGGTTGGGAAAAAAACTGAATTTCCCTTTAAGCCTAGTTTATACTTCTCCATCTGCGTAGGTACGGAAAACCGCTGACTCAAGGTCTTTTCAACACCTACGAAGGCATGGACGAAGTTGAGCCCAACTTTTTAACCATCCATCAAACGCAACGAAGAGCGTACATCCGTGATTAATCAGCCCAACATCAGCCAGAGATCGTTTAACCACAATGGGGCGCTATAGTCGCCGTAAACAGTAGTTAATGCAGTTTTAGGCCACTAAATGCTTTATATTGGAAGTACAGTTTATCTAATCTGGTGTTTTGGTGATTTTGAACACCAGGAGGTGTAGAGGACAACAAAACAGACTGCCGTGTTTGTTTCCACGCATATTTAGATTATTCTATGAGCTGCCCTTCTAGCAAAACGTGTTGCAGCTTAATCAAAACGGGCTCTCTGCTAAGCCGGTGCTCTTTTACAACCTAAAGTAAATAACCATTAACTAGAGACGTGAATGGAATGGCTCCCCCTGCTGTACTGGTGGAGAATCTCTTTGCAACACTGAGACACCGACTGTGAAGCAGGAAGGGAAAACGTCTTCGTCAAACTTGCTGATGGAGAAGTATAAACTAGCGAAAATGGCCGCCACCTGCTCCTTCTTCTTTAAAGACAAAAAAGAAAAGTTCGTAGAGTGCTTGCTTACCACTTGTTTGGACTTCTTATCGCCTGGATATTCTCCATGTTGAGGGACTCAGAAATCACGGCGTTTTGTTGAAGACAAACTCCTAGGCTACTTGCTCAATATGTCAAATTATGACAGATCAGAGGTATAGTTTTCCCTTCAGATTTCGGAGTCCATCTTCGTAGCCCTCCATGCTCCGTTATATAAAAACCAAAGAAAATAAAAACTGCTGCTGTGTGTGTTCCAACATGAATAACCACAAAATGCTTACAGTTGCAACAAGTCTGACAGCTCAGATGAGATCCTGAGAGCGTTACCTTTCGGCGTGTGCTTCAAAAAGGGTTTAAGAAGTGCATCTATTTCACCTCGGGTTTTCATTTTACAGCAGTTTTTAGGTGTTTAAAGGGCTGTTAAGATGCTTAAAGTGCGGTTTAAATCCGGCCATTAAACGAAGGCTCAGCCGCAGGCCTTTGCTGAAACACGATGAGGAAAATGTCCCCATTCATCGGAGCGTTTGGCGGATGGTAATTAGATACTCGATGGGTTCTTGGCACCCCTTCAGGGTCTTATTTTTGATTCCTTTGGACTGTATCGTCACAGAAACGAGTTTGGGTGTGTTTTAGGAGGTTAACAGGCGGCTAACCCCCCACCCCCCACCTGTCAGTCATCCCAGCCGGTATTAAAGCCGTATGAAGGTGGGATTAAGGTGGAAAATCAATGAAGTTCTGGACGCGTTTAAACCGGTCAGATCGGTTTTGGTGATTGTTCCTCCTGGTCTGAACTAGACGTTATTTTACTGGATCTAGATTAGACGGTTCTGTACAGAGGTGAATCAGAGAAGACCTGAATTGGGCTTTATTTTTACAAAAAGGAATCAGATTGACAGTAAAAGGTGGGGATCATGAATAAACTCAATTCCTTTGACATTTTAATTGGGTTTTAATCAGAATAAACTAAAATATTTAACACGAGTGGGGTTATAATGCACAGAAAAGAACTGGATTGATTTTCTTCCATGAGTGGATTAAAGCTGATTTAAATTAAACACATCATGACTGGTTCTAATCAGAGAGAATCAGGACATGCTGGATTTAATTGATTTAAAATAATTTGGAATAAATGCAGCCCAACAAGAAGTTAATATCCCTTGAATATGATTTAAATATTATTGGACTGAATTAGGGATGTACCGATACTGGTATTGGGTACTGATACGTTCATATGTACCGTATCGTTTCCAGTTCACCAATACCATGAACTGATAGTTAAAACATGGAAACGCTGCAATAATTAACAGAAAATGTTTATTTTTCGGTTGAAATTTTAGTTTTGTGATCATTATTAATATTTTTTATATCTAATTCAACATAATTTATAACAAGCGGCGGAGAAAATGAAACCTGTCCTCAAGTTCATTGCATTTTTTTTGTGTGGTAGAAGTATCGGTATTGGTGCAAATATTCAAATCCAAGTATCGGTATCGTATTGGTTTGAAAAAAGTGGTATCGTTGCATCCCTAGATTGAATTATTCAGCATTGGTTTGGGTCGGCCTTAGTTACTGGGTCCTAAACCGGGACAAACTGGAGTGAATGGGGTAGGAGTGAAATAGTGTGATTTAATTTGAATATTTCCTGTTGATTAAAATTCATTTTTACTACAAAACAAAAAACAGGATTTTAAATTGATAAAAATAAACTAAAATCCTTCAGTGTGTCACTGGTTTTGTATTTAAATATGACTGAACAGATTTGAAATTGACTGAAAAGGGAATTATTAAACTGGACGGAGGTGCACTAAACTAGAGGTGCACCGATTCGACTTTTTCAGACCCGATACCGATGTCGATATGCGATACCGATCGGATACTATTGTCGAATTAATAAACTGTATACCTGCCACCTTATACCTTCCTTGAAGAGACTAGAAGCACCAGACTTCAAACTAACTAACTAAACACAACCGAGACAAAATATCAGATTTAAAATGACAACAAAACTAAAACATCAAGTGCAAAATTTGCCTTTTTTGGGGGGGAATTTATTGCAGATTTTCCATATTCTAAGTATCAGTTAATGGCATCAGTTCAAGGGAGTAGATTTGATTTTGAGATTGGTGGGGACACAAAAGTCCTCCAAGGCAGCACTCTGAAAGTTGAAGTTTTTTGCATTAGCAATCGTAATTTCACATTATGCAGATGTTATAGGTTAAAGTAACTAATGAAAAGCTCTAATCTTTACTCTTTAGTGCCGGGCTGTAGTGAAACTGTGCATGATGTCTATTAGCTGTTGAGCTAGAATGTTATTTGTGTCGGGTTGGTTGGGCTTGTCCAGAATATCCTCCTGATTACTGCCACCCTCCCTGCTGCTCTCTCCAGGTGGATTCCTTAGGAATCGATCACAATATAAATTTGTAAACCATAAAGCAACGACTGTGACCAAATACACACAAGTAATACATGATGAGGCCTCTTAGATTTAAGGCACTGATTTTAACGCTAAATGGTGGGATTTTTATTCGGATCACCATCATACTAATATTTTCTAACTGCTGTTATATTCTGTGTGTGAAGGCTTGTTTTATTCTAATGCTTTAATTTGTTTTTGCATGAAAAACTCTTTATAAATAGATTGGGTTTGATCTGTCACAGTGTTGAATCTCATGACTAACACATCCAGCATTATTTAACCTCACCTGTAAATATCCAGCCTCTTTTTCAGCTTCTCCTTCTCTTCTACCTCCTCCAGCTTCTCTAATTTCATCTAGTCCAGGTTCTCCTTTTCTACCTCCTCAAGCCTCTCTCTCCTCGTCTGCTTCTCGTCCTCTACCTCCTCTGGTCTCTCCTTCTCCTTCTCCTCCAGCCTCTCTGTTGTCTGACACCTCACAACAATATGTTGATGCATGACAGATTAGGGATAGAATGATCATAGAGTTTGAACCCGGCAGCCAATCAGGAAGCGATATATAGGTTAGAGGCGGGATTTCTAGCAGAGACGGACATTTAACCCTTTTTGCGCCATGATCATTGACTAAACAGCGGTTGGATATGTGTTAGCGACGCCGTTGATTGGTGGGGACATGTCCGCTCCGTCCATGCTAATTCTACGCCCTTGCATCCGTTGACCAATAGCGATACATGTAGATTAGACGGTATCGACGCCGATAACAGTATCCGTATCGCTGGATCCCTAACGAAAACTGGATTGATTTAAATTGAACCGATATGACAGGATTCTGACTCCAGTTGGGTTAGAACCGGATTTATTTAACCTAAAATCAGGATATGATAAGATTTTAATTCAAACCCACGCAGTCCATTCACCATCAATCCCAACTTGTCCTCGTCGGGATTTGAACCCAGGACCTTCTTGCGCATTTGGAGATTAAGATGAGCGAGTTAGAATGGATGATTTTGAACGTACATTTAAAATCATTAAGCTGGGCTGTGTGGATGATAAAAACCACTCTGCTGTTGTACTGTATGTAAATAAGTCATATTTATTAAACTAAACATGGAAGTTTACAGAACTGATATGTCATTAAAGAAGTGGGTTTTTTCTGGAATTTACAGAGTAGAAATACAGCTTTTGTTAAAATAGATTTAGTTAAGATCAGCTGATAATTGTTTGCAGTAAAAGCCACTCGTATATTTTTATTCTGCAGACTGTAAACGACTGTGGATGCGTTTTTATGAAGCTGTAAACCAAACCAGAATCTGGGACACAGAGTCGGCGGTGTTTGGCTTCTGTTCGGAATGTCGGCCCAAACTCGCCGTTGATGCGTCGTCTTCTAAACGGCTTCCCGCGTGGATCAGGTGAGGATTCCTGAGGCTGGTTCCCGGCTGCCGGACCAGTCCTCCCAGCAGTCGTTTTACTGGAAGCCTGGTGGCCACAGGGGGAAGCGTTGGTGTTGGGTCCAATGCTGCGTTCCCGACATTTCCTCTGCTTCCTCGTCCGACTCGCTGGGTTCAGAGTTCGAGTTTTGGCTCTTATCTGCTCCCTCCAGATGACCTTCTTCTTTCTTTCTTCTCTTCCTGCTCTCACGAGGCCCACTCCCTCCACCAGCACTTCCTCCTTCACCGCCTCCCAAAGCTGTAATAAACTGCAGCGCAAATTCAGGAAGTGCTCTAATAAGCGTTTACGGACCAGCGGGGCGCGTCGTCGCCTTTGATGAAGCTGCAGGTGCTGAACAAGCGGCTGTTTGCTCCAGACTGATCCCCAACAACCACAGCAGCAGATAAGAGATCCTCCAGACGCTCGTCTGAGATTCCTCTGAAGGCCATAAATCAGCCTCACCAAGAACCATCTGCCCCCGCTGGGAACGTTGAAACAATAAATACGATTAAGTATGAGGGGACAGCCGGAGGAATGCGGGCTATGCTGAGCGGAAAGCCGACCATAAAATTCCTTTTTTGCGGCGAAGGAAACAGAGAGAACCGGCTCGGTTCCATTTTTTTAGCCGCACCGAGGGCTGGAACGTCGGTTCAGACCGAAACATATCTGAATGTGGCATCAGAAGATGAACGCTGGATTTCTGCAACACTTAGAACTAGGGATGCAGCGATGCCACTTTTTTCCAACCAATTCCAAAAACCGATACTTGGATCTGAGTACTTGCCGATGCAGAGTACCAATGCAGATACTTCTACCACACAAAAAATGCAATGAACTGGAAGATGGGTTATTTTCTCCTCTGCTTGTTAGAAAAAACGATGGTGAATTAGAAGGGGGGGGAATTACAGCATTAATAAAAAATGACCACAAACCAAAAGTTTTAGGTGGGACAAAAAGGTGAAATTATTGCAAAGTATCGGTTCGTGGTGTTGGTTGCATCAGAACGTTATCGGCCCCATCCTAGTATCGTTTGGGTGAGAGAGGTAATAGAATCATTTAGATTCACACAAGATGAATAGAAATATGTATAAAATAGAAGAAAAAGACAGATTTAAGATTTTATTCTCTATTTTGAAAAACAAAAAAACAATTGTGGGACAATTAAGGATTATTCTGTTCTACTCTATTAAGAACAAAAAAAAGTACCAAGTACTATGTAAATATAAAAAATAAAGTGGCATACTTAGATTTGAATATGCAACTGAGTAGGATAATTTCTGAATAGATATGTGTCACGATACAGAGGGAACGACACAAAATATGGCGATACGATGAGTTATACTTTATATTGTGATTTTAACAACTGAATTTAACTGTAGAAAACGTGTCACATCATCCTAAACACTCCAATATGTTTCATCCATAACTCATCCAGTTTTATTACTAGTTCTAGTTGACACAAAATACCAGTTCAACTTTCTAGTTTAATGCCAAAATTATTTTGGTGTGTCAGAATTTCTTTGAAATTCTTAATTTAAAAAAAAATCTTTGCTCTCCAATATCGACACAATATTGTGACATAAAATATTGCAATAAAATGGCATATAGATATTTTCTTACATCCCTATTTATAAACAAAAAATATTTAAAGGAAAAACTAAGCAGATTTTTTTATCGGGATATTTAAGCTCCCTCATCACTGCAAAACTTCGCTGATCCGTCCATCGTTCTGGTTGCTTGCATCCCTTTCCTCTCCTCTACGTTTCTTTGAATGTTCCGGTCTGGTTTTCTAAGTTCGTCGTTATTTTTTCTTTAAAATCTTTCCTTTATTTAAGCTTCATGAATCAAATAGAGGTTCGATTCCAGCTTCCTCCAGTCATATGTCGATGTGCCCCTGGGCAAGGCACTTACCCCTAAAAACATCGTCCTACCGAGCCATGTTGGGTGTCGGTGTGTGAATGGGTGAATGTGGCTTCAATGTAAAGCGCTTTGAGTGGTCAGTATGACTAGAAAAGCGCTATATAAGTTCAGTCCATTCATCACAAATAGGGCTGGATAATCTATTCTAGGTTATATAATTTTTAAAATAGAGCAAATTAAAGATTCTCAGGTTAGAGAAAGATTAGGTGAAACCAACGTTGTTGCATGTGAAAGCAATCCGTAAACGTTGGCTTGACCTCGCCTATGAAAAAAGCGACTGATTGGTTCCCTGCTTCAGCTAGTCCCGCCCATTCCATCTGCTGGGCGGTTCTTTTTCCTTTTCCATCTTCTCATTGGATTTTTTTTGTGCCCTTTTTTATTTTTCATCTCAACAAAAATGTTTATGTTTCATCTCCGACTTTATCCGATATTTATATTTTTATATATATATATATATATATATATATGTTGGGTTTTTTTTACGAGAACAGAAAAAGATGAAAATATTTTGCCTATGCATTTAAAACTGATTGCAATCTTAGGTCGGATATTCTGGTGGAAATTCTGGAACTATTCCGAAAACTGAAGCTCAAGTGACGTCCAGGTTCCTGCGATCCGGTTAGACTCTGGGTGATGATTCTGACGGTTCCATGTTTTGTGTTTTGATCCCATAATTATTGGTTCTCTAACAAACAGCAAACGGATCAGCTGGATGAACTTCAGAGACCCTTAAATACACAATTTAGTTTGTAGCTTTTGGAATAAGTTGCAGCTTTCGCCCTCTTTTTTTTTTTAGTCCAGAACCGGCCGATCCGAGGGATCGTCTCTGGTTCCGCAGACTTCTGATCGCGTCGGGTTTATTCCAGTGAATCCGTCGTTGGCTTAAGGTTCGCGGGCAGAAAGGAATCCCAGCTATGAACTCCTGAATTCACCTTGTTTAGACGGGAATTATGGGAAACAAATGGACCACCGTTGGCTGAATGAATGAAATTCCTTCCCCTAGAAGGAGTCTGGTTTTCCTCTGCCCTCTTTTTCCATTCCTTCCTCTCAGGAAACCAGCCCAACGTTCCTCAGAAGTTTTAATCCCGCTCTGAGGTCATGCTTCATGTACACCCCCCTCCTACATCCCGATCTTTGGGATCATATCAGGGCATTCACCCGACTGGATCCGTCCCAGGAGTCCCTGCCTGGAAGTCAGACGTATGGTTCCTATTTTCCAGCCGCGCTGATGCAGCGAGCTCCATCCACGGCGATGGCAGGAGATGTTAGGGGGGAAGACATTCCCGGCATTCCTGGCCTGGAATGGATGAGGAGGGGGGAGGGGAGCTGATTAGCAAAGACGGAATAAAAAAAGGCGATAAACCATCAGCAGGATCACAGAAATCCTCCCGTTAAGGTGAAAGCTCTCCGTGTTGGAGCTCTGGATCCTCTCTGCTCCACAGGAGGAGACGGTTGAAGCTTTATTAAACCCGGCAGCATTGATGCTCCCAGCAGAACCAGAGCTCTGATTCCAGCCTGAAGAACCGGTTTGGTAAAAAGGCTGAGTACTGGAGGCCGGCCGATTATATAAAAAATGTTTCTATATTGGAAAGATTAGGCACCTGTGTGGCCAGCTGCAGCCACCCAATCATATTTTACCCTTTAATCTGTGACTGCTATTTAAATATATATTTTAGATTTTATTATTTGCTACCATGTGGTTGTGGGCTTTAGGGCTGCAACAAACGATTAGTTTGATCGTCGATGAATCGGGTCGGCAGAGAAAATGTTAAAAAGCGCTGTGGAAACGTTTCTTCCTCTCCTTCCTTCACTTTATTTAACAAAAGAATATTATTAGAAAACGGTTAAATAGCTCGTAAAACAGGCTTTCACCTCAAATGCCTTACAGCTGTTCAAATATTAAAGAAAAAAAAAAGAAAAATCGCTGTAAGGACAAATCTGACATATTACCAACATAAAGAGTTTTTTATTTTTTTTTTTTGCTTAAACGTAATCATAGCTTAACTTCCAAATACAGCAGCTAAAATAAACAGCTGTAACTTCTTTACTCTTGGTCAGTGTAGTTAACGCATGTTGCTCACTGTTGGGGATGTACCACATGTCCACTTAAAACTGGTTGGAATTGTTTCGTGAGTATTCATATGTATTTTCTGCAATAAAAGAACATTTTAACATTGAAGTAATCTTATTTCAGGTATGAGAAAAATTGGTATGGGCAGACTGCAATCGGTGCGCCCCTACTTTGAAGTTTACGTGACACAAAAGTTAGTCGTGAAAATGTAGTTGGTAGTTACCGTGAAGTTTCTAGATGCTAATCGGCTGCTCCCGGTTACGAATCAAACCCTTGTTGCCACGGTTACGGATCACACCAAACGTAGGAGGAAAAATCGTTCCATCTTTCAGAACCAGAGGGAAGAACCGTTCAAGCAGCGACGCCTTCAAACCAGCTGGTTAAGATGTCCGGGGAAAAAACACGTGTTTCCTCTCCACCCAAGATGAGGACTTAAAAGGAATTTACCTTCAGCAGATTGTGTGTCTCTCTAGTGCAAACAAAGAGTGAATAATAAAATCATCAAACCAAATATGAGGAAAAATCCGACCAAATAAAAGAAAAATCAGACTAAATATGAGAAAAATCAGACCAAATAGAAGAAAATCAGAATAAATAAAACAAAATCAGACCGAATATGAGAAAAATCCGACCAAATCTGACAAAAATCAGACTAAATATGAGAAAAATCAGACTAAATATGAGAAGAATCAGGCCAAATAGAAGAAAATCAGAATAAATAAAACAAAAATCAGACCGAATAATAGAAAAATCAGACTAAATATGAGAAAAAATCAGACTTAATATGAGAAAAATCAGACCAAATAGAAGAAAATCAGACTTAATATGAGAAAAATCAGACTTAATATAAGAAAAATCAGACCAAATATTAGAAATATCAGAAAAATCAGACCAAATAGAAGAAAATCAGACTTAATATGAGAAAAATCAGACTTAATATAAGAAAAATCAGACCAAATTTCAGAAAAATCGGACCGAATATGAGAAAAATCAGACTAAATATGAGAAAAAAATCAGACTTAATATGAGAAAAATCAGACCAAATAGAAGAAAATCAGACTTAATATGAGAAAAATCAGACTTAATATGAGAAGAATCAGGCCAAATAGAAGAAAATCAGAATAAATAAAACAAAAATCAGACCGAATAATAGAAAAATCAGACTAAATATGAGAAAAAATCAGACTTAATATGAGAAAAATCAGACCAAATAGAAGAAAATCAGACTTAATATGAGAAAAATCAGACTTAATATAAGAAAAATCAGACCAAATATCAGAAAAATCTGACCAAATATGAGAAAAATCAGACCAAATATGAGAAAAATCAGACTTAATATAAGAAAAATCAGACCAAATATGAGAAAAATCAGGCCAAATAGAAGAAAATCACACTAACGAAATGAGTTAATTGGGCTGAATGTTTGTCCCAGCCGGGCGCTCATCTCCAACCTGAGCCCTTCGATGTCCTGGTTGGGGTACGGTTAGAGCGCTTTGAGTTATCAGCAATCATCAGCTGCAGGGATCGTTTTTACAGAGCTGTTTGCTCTGCAGCGGCGGCAGGCGTCATTTTATGACTCAGCTTCCTGGGTCCAGGAACAGGGAGGATGTTATCCGCCGTAAATAGAATTACTCTGGGTTACTAAAGGACGAGGAGTGAGAAGCAGAGAGCTGCCGTTTCATCGTGTGTCTCTGTTCTCCTTGTGTCCCCGACAGGTGGTGACCCCGACCAGAGTGGGACAGTCCTACTCCTACAGCCAGCAGGACCTGTATGACGTCCCACCCAGCAGATCACAGGGGGTAGGTGTCCCTGTTTCCACCGCAGCATCAGACAGCTGCCGGTTTAGCTTCAGAACGTCGCCGGCTGACAAAAACCAGAGCCGATTTCTTCTTCTTTCCTTTTTTGTCTGCAGACGGTAGTTTGATCTTAGGGACCAATGAGGAGTTCTACTGTTTGCTTCTTCTGAAGTTTCCTATTCAGTTTAGTTTATAACTATAGCACCAGTTCACAAAACGTCGTCTCTGGGCTCTTTGTTTATTTAAATTCAGTCATCCACACAATCCAATCAGTTCAGCCGTTTTCATGTCACTAGGACAAAGCTGGAAAAATAATCAACAAGAATGAAAATAACAGTATTTGATTTTTGAAGTTTTCCCGCTTTGTATCAAAGGTTCTTTTCAACTGTGAGGGACAGAATCTAAAATAAAAATGCAGAAAATCCTAGTGGATGATTTTTTTAAATCCATTTCCATTTTATTGCATGACATAAGTATTTGATACATCAGACAAACAGAACTTAATATTTGGTACAGAAACCTTTTCAGTTACAGAGATCAGACGTTTTCTGTAGATCCTCACCAGGTTTGCACACACTGCAGCCGGGATTTTGGCCCATTCCTCCACTCAGATCTTCTGTTCAGGTATCGGGGCTGTCGCTGGGCAGAAAAAGTTTCAAACGGACGAATCAGACTAAATCTGAGAAAAATCAGACTAAATATGAGAAAAATAAGACTAAATCTGAGAAAAATCAGACCAAATATGAGAAAATCGGACTTAATATGAGAAAAATCAGACTAAATCTGAGAAAAATCAGACTAAATCTGAGAAAAATCAGACCAAATATGAGAAAAATCAGACCAAATATAAGAAAATCGGACTTAATATGAGAAAAATCAGACTAAATATGAGAAAAATCAGACTAAATCTGAGAAAAATCTGACTAAATATGAGAAAAATCTGACTAAATCTGAGAAAAATCAGACTAAATTGATGAAAAAATAGACTCTGAGAAAATCAGACTAAATCTGAGAAAAATCTGACCAAATCTGAGAAAAATCTGACTAAATCTGAGAAAAATCTGACTAAATCCGAGAAAAATCAGACTAAATCTGAGAAAAATCTGACCAAATCTGAGAAAAATCTGACTAAATCTGAGAAAAATCTGACTAAATCTGAGAAAAATCAGACTAAATCTGAGAAAAATCAGACCAAATCTGAGAAAAATCAGACTAAATCTGAGAAAAATCAGACCAAATCTGAGAAAAATCAGACTAAATCTGAGAAAAATCAGACTAAATCTGAGAAAAATCTGACCAAATCTGAGAAAAATCTGACCAAATCTGAGAAAAATCTGACTAAATCCGAGAAAAATCAGACTAAATCTGAGAAAAATCAGACCAAATCTGAGAAAAATCTGACTAAATCTGAGAAAAATCTGACTAAATCTGAGAAAAATCAGACTAAATCTGAGAAAAATCAGACCAAATCTGAGAAAAATCTGACTAAATCTGAGAAAAATCAGACCAAATCTGAGAAAAATCAGACTAAATCTGAGAAAAATCAGACTAAATCTGAGAAAAATCTGACTAAATCTGAGAAAAATCTGACTAAATCTGAGAAAAATCTGACCAAATCTGAGAAAAATCAGACTAAATCTGAGAAAAATCAGACCAAATCCGAGAAAAATCTGACCAAATATGAGAAAAATCTGACTAAATCTGAGAAAAATCTGACTAAATCTGAGAAAAATCAGACTAAATCTGAGAAAAATCAGACCAAATATGAGAAAAATCAGACTAAATATGAGAAAAATCTGACTAAATCTGAGAAAAATCTGACAAAAGTCTGACCGAATATAAGAAAAATCAGACCAAATATAAGAAAATCGGACTTAATATGAGAAAAATCAGACCAAATATAAGAAAATCGGACTTAATATGAGAAAAATCAGACCAAATATGGAAAAATCTATCTGTTGCTATCTGTTTGGTTGTTTTTTTTCTGTGACCCTTGTTGGCAGAATGAGTCTGAATGCGCACAGACTGATTATGAGCAAAAGCCCAAAATGTGAGAGAGTTAACATGTTTGTTAACAAAGGTAATGCGCTAGCTACCCGCTAAACGTAGCCGACATTAATACAACATTGTTTAAGTGCTGCTAAAGCAAACCCACAACGAACTCTTGTCACGTTTAATAACGCCTCATCCTGTTTGAGTACTATTTTTTTACTTCATGATTCTCTAGTTTGTCGGATTCAAAGTTGCCATCTAAAAACGTTAGATGGCAACTGAAAAATGTTTAGCAGCATTTTATTGGAATGAACAGCGCCTCTCTATCTATCTATCTCTAGCAAATCTTATGTCAGAAACAAGAGAAAATGCAGCAAAATAAATGTTTTTTGTTAATGAAGAGCATTTTTTTGCATAAAATGAATGTTAAATATTTTCTCTCCTTTATTCATATGATGTCTTTGCAAAACATTTAACTTCTTGTTAAATGGAACCTCTAACATAAGATTGTATTAATACTACAGCTTTATTTGTGTTTTTTTTTTTTTACAATTAAAATGTGTTTAGATGAAGAAATTTGTTTATTTCATGGAAATACATAAATTAATAAATGTCACATTTCTATACAAATCAAATAATGGGTAAATAATCGATAATGAAATCGAATCAAGATCAAATCAAATTGAAAAATGAATCATTAGATTAATCGATTACAAAAATAATCGTTCTGCCCAGCCCTAGCGGAGACGCTGACACCCATAAACCGTAGCTTTAACATGTAATCCGTTCTGGGCGTTTTGGCCGATGTGAATGCACCAACGCTTCTTATATCAGCATTAGCCGGATGCTAACGATTTACTACGCAAACGGCTGTTCATTTCTACCCCGCTGATTCAGACATTCAAATTAAAATACGATGTATAATTCATAACAGAAGCTCTAAATTTGAAACTAGTTTGAAAATTACCTGCTTGAAGTCTTTCATCTAGGGATGCACCGATACCGAACTGGTATCAGGTATCGGCCCCGATACAGTCTAATGTACATGTATCGGTTAAACTTTACCAATACCACTAACCGATAATCAAAATGTCAAAAATCTGGAATAAATTCACAAAAAATTATACATTTTTCACTTGAAATGTTATTTTTGTGGTAATTTTATATTTTACATCAGTTGTTTTGTCTTAGTTATGTTTAGTTGGTAAAGTCTGATGCCTTAAGTCTCTTCAAGAAAGGTATAAGGTGGAAGTTATGCAGTTTATTAATTCAACAATAGTATCGGTATCGACGGATACATAAAGTCCAGGTATCGGCATCGGGACGGAAAAAGTCGGTTCGGTGCACCCCTACTTTCATCAGATCAGGGTGTCTGTCTATGATGTGTTTTATGTGCATACCTTCACTCTGGAAGGCTTTTTAAAACTTGTAAAAGATCTAAAATATTCAAAGTCTATGTGGATGTTGTGAATGTGGAAATTCTCAAGAAAATCATAGTGGGTATGAGTAATTGAGGTTGAAAGACAGAAAATATTAATTCGCCTGAAAGAAAATACATATTATAGAAGCTGAGCAGCTTTTTTTTCATTGTAAAGAAGCAAATAAAAATCATAAATAGTAACTACTCACTCTTTTTGACTTTAGAACCACTGTTGGTGTCTGTGATAACAAATAATTGAAAGGTGTTGAGGTTTTGATAAAAACGTCAGAAGGGGTTAATAAGTATTCAAATGTATTCGAATTTTAATATTAATAAACAAAAGTCAAAGCCCTGATAAGGTTTAAGCTGCCACAAACGGCGTCATTTTACCATGTTTATTATCCATTTGGACTTACGAATGCCCTGGAAGTGCTTCTGTATTTTCTTCCAGGCCTATTTGGACCTGATGCACATTTACGCCGCAGCAGGAGCCAGTCTGTGTGTTACAGCGGCAGATTCGTCAACTTTTTATTAGTGTTTTATTGTTAACCCTCCAAATCGGCCTGGAAGACAATCAGGAAGCACTACTGAGGCGTTCGTAAATCCAACGAGAATATAAAGATGGTAAAGTTAAGGTGTTTTGGGGCAGATTAAACCTTATTACAAGCAGCATTCGTACTGCCCCGAGCGCTCCCGTTCTACGGATGTCTGCTGATCGAGACTGGATGTATAAATACTGCTGAACGACTCAAAGTGGCTCCAAACGTCTCAGGGTGAGTGAAAAAACAAAATAAAAACAGCTAAAAATAAGGTTTAGGTTGAAAAAAAAAAACTGAATTCCTATTTTAGAAAACTTGGTACAGTGACGTTTGCATTTCTTTAGTAACGACTTGGTACTGAAGTACCGGGTCTTTTGACAACTTTCCACCGGACCGGATTAAACTGCCTCCAGATTCGCGGGTCACAACGCCTGCTGCTAGCTAAAACGGCTACGATCAACATGGAGCGGAATCGTCGGGGCGCACAGATAATAGAAGAATATTTTTTCCATCAACACTAAATCAATCAAAGAATGAAGTTTAGATATGTGTTCTAATTGGCTATAAATGACTTATTTGTCACAATTTGTTTAATGGTATTTACAGAGAAAGGCAGGTTTAATAAATGTATAAAAATAAAACTACTGTACAGTTAGTACTTTGTGTAAATATTCTTACATCTGGTCTACGGCTCTCTGATATTCATTTTGGTCCAGAGGGAAAAATGTTTTGCAGATCTGCTTTAGACGCTGCAGCTGCAGAAGAACAGGAAAAAAATCAGATTCAAGTCAGACGGGGTTTTTTTTTTCTGCAGTTGTTTTAGGTTTTTTTTGTTCCCTACTGGAACAAAACGGGAGTCGAAGCACCTAGCTAGCGCCGTCTGGTTTTTAACGCTACGTGTGACGTCTGTGTTCCAGGTCTACGATATTCCTCCTGGTCAGATGTTCCCGGCTCAGCAGGCCGCAGCCAGAAATCAGGGAATCTACGACGTTCCTCCGGCCCAGATGGACCTCCGGACGCAAGGCGTTTATGACATTCCTCCTTCTTCCCAAGGGGTGAGTGAGGGGAAAACCTCGACTTCATGGCACATCAGCCCGAAACCCGACTTATTTCTGTCAAATAAAACCAAATGAAGGAGGCTGGAAACCGTTTATTGACGCAGCTCCTCGGATTTCTCCTCGCTTTCTCGCTTAAACGGCTAATACGTCAGAACGACATATTTATGGCGATCTTGTGGCTCCCCTAAATGAGAGCTTAGCTTGCCAGCCGGGCTGAACAGAACCAGAACCCACAGAGTGTGTGGCAGGAAAAGCTGCTCTATTTCCAGAGATCCCTGCAGCGCCGCCCGGACAGCCAGCAGTTTGTTTGGACTAACCTGAACTTCTCTCTGAGCTGTTATTTGTGTCGCTCCTAATTACAGTTTGCCCGGGCGCCGCTTTATTTGCTCCCATAATGCTTAGCGGCATCTGGATACACATTCAGCTCAAAGGAGGAAACCTTAAGGATCTAAAAGCCTTCCAGGTAATCTTTCACTTCCTTCAAATATCCTGATTACTGTTGTGAACGCCAAACACACAAACTGATCCGGTCTTTACCAGAATCTATCATCAGTCATTATTTATTAAACAAAACAAAAGAAAGAAGCCAAAATAGAAAAGCTGTCAGAACCAGATTACACCCTAAATCAGCAAAGGGAGCGCCTCTATGAAAGCAAGATGTCTGCCGCTATGGAGCACAACGCCAGGGTGGAGAGTCGACTGTAACGGTTCATCAAAGGTCATCCCCAAACCATCTGAAATCCTCCAGACGGATGCGAGTCTTCCAACGTCACAGCAGATCCAGATTCAGCCCAAGGTCAGAGCCGGAAGCTCCGTATTTAAATCCACTAAATGAAGCAAAAAACTCAGGAAACAACGTGAAAAAAACGGACGGTATATCAGCAGGAACACCAAGCGTCGAGCACGGTGGTGGAGGGCCGATGGTTTGGGCTCTGAGGGGAACATTAACAACTCTTCGTATCACAGTGATCCAGAGTTTTGAAGCTTGGAATAAACTGGATCATCAACAGAACCGCAACCGTGAAACACACTAGCAGCAGCAACATGATGTATATTACTTTAAATCTTAAGAACAGGAAATTATTTGTGTCAATAAGAAATTTCTCATCAGAACAAACAGAAATTACATGTGGGGTCCCCCAGGGCTCCATCCTGGGACTCCTTCTATTTAATATCTACGTGCTCCCACTAACCCAGATTATAACAGCCAACAAGATTAGTTACCATAACTATGCAGATGATACTAATGTCATTTGATCCCATCAAATTCCTAAATGAAACTATAAATAAATACCTGGATATCCAATAGATTTCTCCAGCTGAACAGAAAACTGAAGTAATTATCTTTGGACCGGGTGCAGACAGACGGCGAGAGCCCTCAGGGTCTCCGCCCACCCAGCCAATCATCACTGACACCGCTGCGCTTCATTCACCCACATTATAACGCGCCGTTTTACAGTAACGGTAACGGCGTTGCGACTAGGGCTTTGACTCCGAACTTCGTTATTCGAATATAATTCGACTGTTTGAAAAATCAAAGATATTGGAAGGAGTTTTAGGGATCTCTTTGATATTCGAACCTGTGTGGGAATAATTTTTTGCAAATTTTTTTGCTTGTAAACGTTTTCAATTTAGATTCCGAGCAGACGAGCGAGTAGTAGTCATGAAAACGGACGTACTGCTCCACCATTTTGCCGGATGTTTACGTTACGTCGCCTGTGGTCCCGTTAAACAACTTATCAACTTAAATGTTTAATCAGTTGTCAAAACACAATTAATCAGTAGCATCGCTACACTTTTATATTAATACGGCGAAATTTTGTAGTCGAGGTCACTCTTCTTCTACAATCTTGCTGCATTGTGGGATAGCGTAGCGTCCACCGGCTGCTTACTGTGGCGGTACTACACATCCAGGAACTTTATGCCTACTAGTCAGAACCATACTGGAGATTTGGATCTAATACATCGCTTGGTTACTACTTTTCTCCTGCTATGTAGCAGCGTAGTAGAGGTATTCGGATACAGTTAGCCTTTCGTACATGTCGTCTATTAACATTGACTAATACACTGCCCTCTGGTGGACAGAACATATAGAACTTAAGTTTGATACCAATATTGGACTTACTGAAGACATTTAATGGTCAAAATATAATGAATAAATATTTGAATGTATTTGAATTTTAACATTAACAAACCAACAAACTTTGTACATGATTTTTGGGCAAAAGTCAAAGCCCTAGTTGCAACAATGGGAAAAGTAAATAATTAACGCTGTTATACTTAAACGCCGTCTAATATACGTGTTGTCGTTGCTTTCTGAATGAACACTGAACCCTGCTTTTCCTCTTTGTCCATAGGTCTACTCGGTGCCGCCCTGCAGGACCGCCGCGGACCTCCAGGAGGGAAACTACGACTTCCCGCAGCCTCTCAAGAACAAACAGGAAGGCATCTACGACGTCCCGCCTCCCGTCCTCACCAGACCCTCCCCCCAGTCTCACTACGATTTCCCCCCCAGCGTCGAGGCCCCCGCCCTTCACCAACCCAACGGCAACGAGGGTATCTACGACGTTCCTCCGCCGGCCCTGCAGTCGGTAGTGGACCCCCAGCAGGACGTGTACGACTTCCCGCGGGGCGTGCAGCCCCTCCAGCACAAAAGCTCTCCCTCCGACAGGGACGGGGGCAGGGGGATCTACGACATTCCCGCTCAGGACGCTCGCGCCGTGGTGGACGGCGTCAACCGCCTGTCCTTCTCCAGCACCGGCAGCTCGCTCAGCAGCATGTCCACATCCTCATCCTCCACGGGCTCCGGCTCGGAGGGACGACTCTTCCTGGATGTGGACGCCGGGGTGCAGAGGTTGTACCGCCTGCAGCAAGCGGTGGAGCTCTCTGTCGGAGCCCTGCATTCAATGGCGTCTTCCCCCCACTGGAGGACTTTTCTCTTCATGGAGCGGCACGCCAACGACGTGCGTGCGGCGCTGGACAAAGTCCGGGCTGCTCTGGGAGACTTTATCGCATTTGGGAAAGGAGCGGCAGCAAACGCCACGTCTCTGTCGGACTCCAGCCTGAGCAGCAAGCTCAGACGTCAGCTGGGGCGACTGGAGGACTCGCAGCAGATCCTAGCCCAGACATGCCAGGCTCTGGAGAGCTGCAGCTGGACCCTGAACGCCCTGGCTTCGTGCAGACAGCACCAGAACAAGACCGACGACCTGGACCGCTTCGTCATGGTCTCCAGGACGGTTCCCGACGACACCAAGCAGATGGCCTCCACGATAGGCGGCAACGCCGAGCTGCTCTTCAGGCGGACGCACGCCGATACATCGCCGTCGTCCTCTGCCGGTAGCACGCCGGAGGAGAACCACGTGCATCCGCTCACCTCGCCTTCCTCCGACACCGACAGATACGGCGGCCAGGTCAGAGCCTTCCCCGTTCAGCCCGACCAGGACAAGAGCAACATGAACCACAGCGAGAAGTGCGTGAAGAGCTGGATGGAGGACTACGACTACGTCCATCTACAGGTACAACAGCAACAACACAGGATCAACCCCACTCTGATTTACACTCTTTGTTGGCTTCATTATCATCTAACAAAGAGGCCAGACATTAAAGGCAGTAATTACGAAACAAATGTAAAAGATTACAAGGCGGAACCATATGGTGGTAGCCCAGTTGTCTATGGCCCTGATTTATCAACAATTTTACGCGTTAAAACCGAAGCGACTCAAAAACTGCAGCTGAGTTACTATCCACATGCAGGTAAGGCGGCGCCTGTTAAACCCGCAGCTAGAGGCGTGCAATCCATTTAGCGCTTTTTCCCTCGATGAACATGCAAAGTGGGCGCTCAAATCAGAAGACGCAAAAAATATTGGGAGGAGAAAACGCAACTAAATAGGCGTTCCAGGGTCAGTGTGACTTGCTGGTCTTCTCATTGCTTTTGCCGCCGTTGACTCGGTGTACCTACAGCCATACATCAAAACGCCCTATACTCCCGATTATCCATCGACTCAAGGGCTCTCCATCACCTACACAGGGACGCACGGAGTAGAGGCTCCATTTTTAACTTTCCATCTCCGTCATTGGAGAGCTTATGCCTATGATTGGTCAGTTCAGCAACAGCCAGAGATCACTTCACCAGAACGAGGGTCTATAGTCGCTGTAATCAGTAGCTAATGCAACGTTTGGCTACTAAAAGCTTTATATTGAAGGATAATTTATCTAATCTGTTCTTTTGGCAATTTTGAACACAAGTAGGTGTAGAGACAATGACAGAAAAGGCTTCCGCTTACTTTCTGTCGTCCATTGCTCCTTGAGGAAGAAATGCGTTCACCGGCTGAAGAAAAAAACTCAAACTACGCTGTGATAGTACGCAGATAGAAGGCATAGCTGTATTGAAAAGTTAGCACCCTCTGCTGACCTGTCCTTTGCAATGCTGAAAAAATCAATAGAGAATGGAGAGAGAGAAAAACCGAGGACCGTAAACGAAAAACGTCTCCGTCTGCGTGCAAATTCGTCGTCAGAGTCGTATAAACTAGGCTTTAGGCCACGCCCCACTGGTTTGGGAACGCATTGGCACAGCAGCCGAGAGGTCACAAAGTTGCAGGTCACTCGCCTTTCTTTTGTTTTTAGTGACTTCAAATGGCGTTTTTCTTTCTGGGACTCTGGTAGAGCGTGTTTCGTTACATAACAGGGGGGTGATGTACGGCTGTGCGATATGACGAAATATATATCATCAGGACGATTTAAAACGTCTATTGTTTTATATGAATCACTATCGTTTAAGCTACGATAGGTTTTTACGGCAGTAAATTACGTTAAGATGCACCTTATGGCATTCCTGTTCATGCTGCAATACATGAAAAAAAAACAGGGAGGAAGACGGTAACCAACACGTTTCAGACCAGGGATCTAAAGATAGATTATCAGACAACCCAAAGTTGGTCTCCCTGCGTGTCTGCACTCCCCTCCCAGCTTGAACAGGAAAAAAGCGTCTCTCAGACATAACGACACCGGCTCTAAAAGCCGTTTCATTCGCTAGCAACACATCAGTGGTGTGATGCAGCGTCTGTATATGGAGTTTATCAGAGCTTATGCCACGACTAGACGCAGCTTTTACTCATTGACTCTCTCTGTATTCGTTGTCGTGGTTCTAATAAAATAAATGTTTAGTGATGGATTCCGATTGTCGGACCAGGAGCTGTTAAACTTTACAAACAACTGTTGTCTGATCTGCGTCCGTCTTCTTATATCCAAATGGCATCGATAACCATAACTTGACTATTTTCCTAATTCCTACAATTCATGTGGTGTTATTGTCCTCTATCATTAAAAACAACATTTCCACGTTGTACATTTTTACAAACTATTCATGAAGTAAAGTAACAGAAAAAAATGTATATATCGTGAAGTATATCGTTGTCGTGATATAAACTGAGCTTTATCGGGATATAAACATTTAGCCATAGTCGCCCAGCTCTGGCTGGATGTAATGAGTGGAGGAGCAACATAAAGCGCAGAAGTGCGCGCCTCCGGTCAGTCAAACAAGCAGATGGTCCAATTGTTGGATTCGTACCGAACCATATGATTGGTTAAGGCTTTTAGACAAGTTGGGCTGAACCACTTCAATATTTTTGGTCCCATAAAATATTTATCGCTATGCTGTGTTGAAAAGTTGAGAGGTAAGAAAATAATGTTTTGAGCTAGCTTGTTTTAGAAATCATTAAAACGACGTCTGTAGTGCCGCTCAGTATTTTGGTGCAGCGAATAAAAATATATGTTCACTGCGTATTATTATTTAATCCAATGATGGAGCTTCTGTTTCTGTAATTTTTTCATCTCGCCCGTTTCTCTTCGAAGGGCAAAGAGGACTTTGAGCGTCAGCAGAAGGAGCTGCTGGAGAAGGAGAACATCATCAAGCAGAGCGCGGTCCATCTGGGCCAGGAGCAGGTGAGGCCGAAGGAAAACGGCGCCCGGCGGGAATCAAACCCTCAGCTTTATTCTTGTCAGTAACTCTGGATTCCTTCATCCTCCGCAGATCAACCAGTTCAAGAAGCTGGAGCAGGAAGTGATCAAACCCGTGGAGAACGACATCACCCAGTGGATATCCCCCACCCAGTCCGACTCCTCCTCCGCCCGGGTGTGCGCCCGGGACCGCCAGCTGCTGGGCTTCTACTCCACCCAGTGCGAGCAGCACTTCTCCACCCTGCTCAGCGCCGTGGACGCCTTCTTCGCCTGCGTCGGGGCCGGCCAGCCCCCCCGCATCTTCGTGGCGCACAGCAAGTTCGTCATCCTCAGCGCGCACAAGCTGGTCTTCATCGGGGACACGCTGTCCAGGCAGGCGTCCGCCCCCGATGTGGCCAACAGGGTGATGAACTCCAGCAACGTTCTGTGCGACCTGCTGAAGACGGTGGTGGCCGCCACCAAGATGGCCGCTCTGAACTACCCCAACACCGCCGCCATCCAGGAGATGGTGGACCGGGTCACGGATCTGTCGCACCACGCCCAGCAGTTCAAGGAGCAGCTGCTGCAGATGGCCACTCTGTGATTTTCCTCCAACCGTTCCTCAGCAACCTGCATAATCTATAAATATATATATATATATAAACGTGTCTCCCTGTCTGTAAATAGTCTGTTCTGTAAATATCGGCTATTTTTCTGTGTAGATAGTTTTATATTTTCGTCTTGACATCAGCGTAGATGCAGTCGTGTCGTCTCTGCAGGATCTGCTGGACGTTCTTCATTACATTCCTGTTTCACGTGAAGCACCTTATGAGATATTTGTCTCCATCTTCATCTGAGGAATCTGGTTGTTGTGTTTCTGCAATTTTCTGTAAATCATGTCAGTTTGTGGAACTCGCCACAAAGTAAACGACTTTTCTGACAACGAAAAAAACAATCCTGAGTCATCTTTGCTTTTCTGATGTTACTGGAACTTTCAGAGAGAGAAGGTCGTTTGGTGAAGATCCACCTCCTCCCCCCCCCCTTCAAAAATAAAATCATCAAAGCAACTACACCCCCTTCCCAGCCCATCAGCTATACACACACACTTAAAAGCTACAAAAACTTCAGGCTGAGCACAGATGAGCCAGGAAATGCCATCATGGGAGCCATCTGCATCGGCAGCAGCAGATCAACAGCAGCAGCCAAGGCTCTGACCCAGGGCGCCCAGAGGAGGGAGGGCTGGTACCCCCACCTCCAATCAAGCAATACCAACACCCCCGATGGAGGGGGCCCCCAGAGAGGAAACACTGGCAAGAAAGATTAAAATAAGTTAAAATATAAAGTATTAAACAATAAGTGTAAAACGATAAGATAGATCGAGATAAAAATGCAAAGCAGATTAATAAACAGTTAAAAGCTAAACTAAAAATTAAATCAAAACATGCTGAGCAGTTAAAAATATATGAATAAATAATAATTAGTTAAAAGCTCGGCTAAAAAGGTGAATCTTAAAAACATGAACGTTCTCTGTAGCAGCCTGTTCCAGAGGTGAGGGCCATAATAGTGAAAAGACGCCTCACCATGAGTCTGTGTCCTGACTTTGGGGATGATAAGGAGACGGCTGCTAGAGGAGCGCAGAGACCGCAAAGGTTCATACGGTAAAAACATTTCTGACAGATAAGAAGGCCCAAGACCATTAAGACACTTAAAAACCATTAAAGGAACCTTAAAATCGATCCTAAAACATACGGGGAGCCAATGCAGTGATTCTAAGACCGGTGTAATGTGCTCCTTCCTCCTAGTCTTCATCAGGACACGAGCTGCTGGGTTTGTAAAAGCTGTAAGCTTCATGAAGTCTTTTTGGGAGGACCAGCAAGCAGGGCATTACAGAGAATGGGGGGACTTTGGAGATGTTCATTAGGTGATAAAAATATATTTTAGTAATGTTTTTAATGTGTGGAATAAAATTCAGCTCAGAGTCAAAAATCACACCCAGGTTCTTCACTTGTAAAGAAGGATTAAAAGACAATGATTGTAGTTTTGGTAAAAGTTTCTCAGCACCGATAACTAAAACCTCCGTTTTGTCCTGGTTGAGCTGGAGAAAGTTTTCTGCCATCCAGGATTTAATGCCTAAAATGCAGTTAAAAAGTGCATCCATTGGCCGTGTGTCATCAGGAGACATGGAGATGTACAGCTGTGTATCATCAGCATAACTGTGAAAGTTAACTCCATGTCACCTGAAAACACTGCCAAGGGGGAGCATATACAGGTTAAAAAGCACTGGGCCTAAAACTGAACCCTGATGAGCCCAATCACCAGGGTGTTATCTGCAAACTTTTTTTTTACCCTGGACCTTATTCTTAGCTAGTTTTATGTTTTTTTTACTCACCCTGAGAAGTTTGAGCCGTTCAGCAGTGTTTATACATCCAGTATTGTTCAGCGTACATTCAGGGCAGTACGAATGGCACTTGTAATCAAATTTAATCTGCTTCAAACGCCGTCATTTTACCATGTTTAGATTCTCCTTGGACTTAAAAACGCCGGAAGTGCTTCTTAAATTGCCTACCTGGTTTGGTGGCTCAACAATAAAACAATAATAAAAAGCTGAAGAATCTGCCGACGTAAATCACAGACTGCGGCGTAATTGTATATTACGTCCAAATCGGCCCGGATGAAAATATAAAAGCGCTTCCACGTTTTTAAGTCCAAGTAGATAATAAACACGGTAAATTTAAGGCGTTTGGGGCAGATTAAACCTTGTTACAAGCGGTATGTGTCCTGCCCCGCGGCACTCCAACTCTACGGATGTGCGCTGATGGAGGAAGTGGATATAAATACTCCTGAACGGCTCAGACTGGCTCCAAAATTCTCAGGGTGAGTAAAGAAACATAAAATTTGCTAAAAATAAGCTCAAAGTTGGGGGGGGAAAAAATAGAATTCCCCTTTAATGATGGTGTTGGAACCATCGACATGGTCTGCAGTCATGGGTGAAGAGGGAGCAGAGGAGAGGACTCTTCACACAGCCTTGTGGAACACCGGTGTTGACTGTGATGGTGGATAAGCAGTGGTTATCCAGCCGGACATGTTTCGGCCGACTGGCAACCAGCGGTCAAATTCCAGCTGAATAACAAAACATGTCGAATGTAAAGAAACGAGGAGGAGAAACTGCTCGGCTTTCCTCCAGTTGCTTCGGTTACTCGCTCCAAACACATAAATGCTGGTTTAATTGGCGCCCTGCTTCTCTATCTGCAGCTTCTGGTTGTACTTAGACACGGGTTGAGATCTGTGAGAAACTGGCAGCTTTCGTTCATCCTCTCCAGCCAGAACAGTCCGTCCTGTAGTCAGGAGAGGCAGGAGGTCTTCACCACAACTGCCTCGGCTGAACGGTTCCCTCCGGCAGGAAACCCGTCCGCCTGAGCTGATAAACAGCAGGCAGGTGTCGGGCTGCTGAGGTGGAAACCTGCAGAGCGTTGATCATAACAGAGGCAACAGGCCGCCCTACCAGGGCAGAGCCAGAAGGAACCGAGGTTCCTCGCCACAGACATTTCCTGTAAAGTATTTGCAGGCTATGAAATTACAGCCTCGTCTTTCCAGAAGCTGCAGATGGCAACGAAATGAGCCAAATCTGAGGAAAATGCGGCTTCGCTGGTACCAGCACCGCTCCACATTCAGCGAGCTTTCTCTGCATCCTTCCAGCGGCTGTGCAGCTGGATGTGGGAAACTCTAAACGGTGAAATTTGTGATTTCCACTTGCCTACCATGAGATGCTTCGTTCTACTTTATGCTGAACTATTTCCTGAAGCAAGAAGGCTTTGAATGTTTCAGGATCTGATGAAGTTAAATGAGATAAATGAGAGGAAAAACGAGGCGGTGAAGCAGTGAAACCAAATAACTATGATAATATATTTACTTTCAACATTTTTCCCTCCAAGCATCAGTTTTCCAACAACCATAACTTCTAACCCGCTTTTTTCCTGGATTCAGGAAAGCGTTTCTCTGGACTTGAGAATTCCTGGTCATGTAGTGCAGGTTGGACTCGAACGCAGAGACAGGTTTAGATTTTTTTTTTTTCTAATTTGGCGTACCTCAGCTCTGGAAGGCTTTGTGCAGCTTTTAAAAGGTCTAAAATGTTCAAATTGCTCTAATGTAATGAGAAGGGGAAACTGTGAATGTAAAAAATCTTAGTGAGCATGAGTTATCGTGGTTGAAAGACAGAAAATATGATTTCTGCCTGAAAAAGATACACATTATAGAAGCTGAGCAGCTTTTTTTTTCATTGTAAAGAAGCAAATAAACATAATAAATAGTAACTACTCACTATTACTGTCCGTAGACCAACTGTTGGTGTCTGTAATACCAAATAGTTTAACATTAGTCCCAGTCTATTTCAGTTTATGCCAGTTCAGTGTGGGAGTGGGTGCGGAGACTCAATAAGATGTGGGGGGCTTGCTTATTAAGATTAATGAGTTCCTCTCCTCTGATTGGCTAACTGCAACACTGCTCTTACACTGTCACTGTTTACTAAAATCAGTAACATGAGGCAAAAATGGTGGCGTTATTTATGCTTAGACGGAGTTTACCACCCAGTTTAGGCAGCATTACCAAACAAGACCGGACTCCGACGTGCTATCAGCCGAAGCAGGATTCCACACCGGAGCTACCAGAGTTACGGTACGTCCACACCAAACGCGATAGGAGCGACTAGAGCTTCAGGTTTACATGTAAAATCAATGGAGGAGCGCGATGAAGCGCGACTTGGTGTTCAGCAACACTTCAGAAGCAGATTTGCGTTGTGAAAAAGCTTTTCTGCCTGATTTGCGCAAACAATTAGCGCTACCGATGCGATGGAAAATTCGCGCTGCATTTTATGTGGTGCATTTTGTGCATTCGTGCTCATGCCGTCTATCGCTCCAGTTGGAAAAATCTGAACTCCAGCGTCAAATCGCGCCGCGACAACCAATCAGGGGACAGAGTTTCAGTCATTCTGTGACTGTCATGGAGTCACAGCCTCAGCAGGACATGGAGGAAATACTGATAAACATCGTGGCTAATCACCCCGAGCTACATGACACAAGCAGTTTGCTATACAGACACAGAAAGAAAAAAATAAACTATTTAGACAGGAAGGCTCTTAAGAGATTTGTGGGTGGCTCTTAAAAGAGCCGCTGTTGCTGTAAAAGCACCTCTCGGCCTAGAAGTGAGCCTTGAAACGGCCTCCTCACCTGGTTTCCTTGTAGCAGCTCCCGCACCACATCCCATGCTGCTCAAATATTCTAAACTTTTACGAACCGCAAACAGATGGACAGCTGCTTAGAAATGTAGTCGGTGTTTCAGCAGGCGAAGCTTGGACCTTCCCGGCACAAACTGGGCGAGCAGGTCACGTTCTCCAGGCAGCGAGGAGCCGGTGTTTATGAGAGGCTCGCTGCTGTTTATGGATCCCTCCGCCGTAGCTAGACTGTATCCGTAGCTCACCAAAACCCCTGTCCAAGCTCTGCCGGAGGCCAGGCCGAACACGTAATCCACTCTGTCCTCCGTCAGATCTTAGACCATAGTCCATAATCCACCGTCAGCTGCACTGTAGCCCCAGCTCCGCTGAAGGCCAGTTCGCACGTGAAAATGCCACAGTTTAAGCGCGGCCAGTTCGCTTTGTACACGCCTCAAGGTGCGAATGTGCACGCGAACAGCTAGGCAACAACCAACAACTGCCCCCGATGCAAAGGGCTCCCACAGAGGAAACACTGGAAGGATGATTACGATAAGAAGTTAAAATACTAAAATAAACAGTAGATAAAGAGTAGAAAAGTATTAAAATACTGATAAAAGACTGATAGGCAAGGCAAGGCAAATTTATTTGTATAGCACACTTTCAACACAGGGCAATTCAAGGTGCTTTACATATGATTAGAATACAAATGAGCAGTTAAACAGGTTTAGTTCATTAACTGATCTTGCTGAAGAAAGCTCGCAGTTTTTAACACAAGAAAGCATTTTACAGTAATTAAGACAATAATTTGTGTGACAATTAAAAAAAAGCAATAATAAGATCAGTTACTCATAAGCGAGTCTAAATAGGTAAGTTTTAATTTTAGATTTAAAAGAGTTCAGTGTCTCTGCAGCTTTGCATTCTCCTGGAAGTTTGTTCCAGATATGAGGAGCATAGAAACTAAAAGCTGCTTCTCCATGTTTGGTTCTGGTTCTGATCAGTAAACTAGAGCTGGAGGACCTGAGAGATCTGTATGGTTTGTACCATGATAGCAGATCTCTAAAGTACCCTGGTGCTAACCTATTCAATGATTCGTCGCCACAGTCTCCCTCTCTGCTATGAGTTACTCCTTGATAATTTATTGTCCTCCACTTAGCAGTATGTTTAAATCCAACAAGTTATCTTGTCTGATTTGAGCTCATAGTCTGTTCAGAACAATAAAATCTCAGATTTCTCAATGGCAATGGGATGAAAGAGACAAAGGGGGAGCCCAAGGCTCCTCCCCTTCCTGTAGGGAGCCTATGCCCCTCCCCTTCCTGTCGGCCCGTGGGTCCCCACACCGAAAAAATAATTAATAGAAGTCAATGGAGCGATAAAAGTTATTTTCTGGTCCGCTTTGTCTTACGTCCTGAATCACACATATGTTTTACTTCGATTTAAATGATAACTAACGATGTACGTTTCAACTGTGTTTGTCCATTGATTTGGGATTTATTTGACTTTTAAAATTCGCATTTAAAATGCCTACAAATCAGAAGTCGCATTTATGACGCCATTTGGCTAACGGGAGCTAGCACTAGCTATAGCACATAAAACACTCACCTAGAGCTTGTAGAGCTTCTCCTCCATGCTGGCTCTCACTCCACCGACTGCTTTATCCCCGACATAGCTGCTACTTTCTACATGGTCAGATTTATAGAGGTTTTCTCCGTGTTTAATGCTCCTTTCTTCATCCTGGAGGCTACGACCCTCGCTCTCCTTCTTCTTCTGCAGTTGTAGTCCGCTAAAAGTTTTCACACAAAACCTAAACTAACTTTTACTTTTTAAAATCAGCGTTTTCTCTGCATCAAACTATTTTTTTAAATTCAGGGACATCATATGTTGGATCCACGGCGCATTTCAAACTGGATCAGAAAATAACTTTTATCGCTCCATTGACTCTCATTCATCTTGCACTCATGGCGATCGACCCACCAGTGGAACTCTGATTGAACTGCAACCAAATTTCGTTAGAATGGGACTGAATGGAGAGTGGGACGGCTCTCCTAGAACGGTGTTGATGTTAGCAAATGCTACTTCCTGTTGAGAAGCTGTGGTTTCCATCGGCATTTCCTGTTGTCGCAACAACGCGGTCAAAATGGATGGAGCCTTTTCAAGATGCCTTGGAAATTTCCTGACAATTTCAGTGGGCGATGTTCATGGCATTTGCAATGCCTTTTCATCTCCACAAAGTAAACGCGAAAGGTTTTCCAACTGGGGAACGTAACATTTGAACCCCTTTTTCGCCTTTACTTTGTTCAGCAGATGAAAAGGCATTGACAATACGATGAACATCATCCACTGAAATTCTTGCTAAATTTCCATCTTGAAAAGGCTCCATAAATCTCTGCGGCCATGACAGTAAGACGTCGCAGCAACAAGCAGAGATGAAAGAAGCCAGGGAGGACTCATCCTCTTTGGCCTATAGGGGTGAAACGCTCGGCCCGCCACTTTTATTTATTTTATGCAAGAATTCTGTTGTGTTTTGGCAGCTTTTCAAAACAAATATCTTTTAAGTCCTTATTTTTTTTGGACGGAAAATTAAGCGAACTGAAAACGATTTTTAGGGGTACCGTTACATCCCTATTATATAAACTCCTCTTCAACGACTCCAAGCGGCTCCAAACTTGTCTGGGTGAGTAAATGTGCATAATGTTAGCTAAAAATAAGGTTCAGGATAAAAAATAACTAACTTCCTCTTCACTTTGGTTGTGGGAGAATGTTGAGCTGTTAGTGATGGGAAGACCGACTCTTTTTACCGACTCTCGAACATTAAATTGAACGAATCTTGAACGAATCATTTAGTTCATTTTAACAGCAGGTGGCGCTGTTTCCCTCTTGTGGGCGTCGTAGTAAACAAGGCAGCGGTTCTCCAACGAATCATAATTCACAACCCCAAGTGACCCATTTACCGACTCATTCCTGTTACTCTTAGCAACTAATTTCATTAGTAGAAATATTTATAGTTTATAATTAAATGTGCAGGGGGGGAAACACCCAGTAAAAAAACATTTCTGCTCTGGACTGGAAGAAAAACCCTGAGTACAAAACTCACATCACGAGAATAGCTCATTAGTTCACAGTAGTATAGCTCTGCTAACATGCTAACAGCACATTGAGTTACTCACCCCTTCCTTTCCGAGAGCTAACCGAAGCTAGCTTGCAATGTCTGGTGCTGAATTGCTAGCGTGAACAAATCGCTCACTCCCGGCTCACAGCTCAAACGAGCTGAACGACTCATTCACCCCTCCTCCTTCCCGGCTCACAGCTCAATTCTCCACTACAATACAGAAGGCAACATGTTTTGTTTTACCTGACAATAAAAAACAAAATGCCACAAGCAATTCGAAAACCTAGGAAAGCATATACACACCACAATAAAGTTATTTGTGTCCACGCTGCCATCATTGTTTAACAACGCGACAGTGACTAGGTAGGTGTCACGTGACAAATGAACGAATCTACTACTCCACACACAGTACACCCTGAGCTGTGAACGATGAACGAGGAGATCCGTTCAGTCCGAACTGTCGGTCACATTACAGCTCTACAGCATGAGCTGTGAACGATGAACGAGAAGATCCGTTCAGTCCGAACTGTCGGTCACATTACAGCTCTACAGCTGAGCTGTGAACGATGAACGAGGAGATCCGTTCAGTCCGAACTGTCGGTCACATTACAGCTCTACAGCCTGAGCTGTGAACGATGAACGAGGAGATCCGTTCAGTCCGAACTGTCGGTCACATTACAGCTCTACACCCTGAGCTGTGAACGATGAACGAGAAGATCCGTTCAGTCCGAACTGTCGGTCACATTACAGCTCTACAGCCTGAGCTGTGAACGATGAACGAGGAGATCCGTTCAGTCCGAACTGTCGGTCACATTACAGCTCTACACCCTGAGCTGTGAACGATGAACGAGGAGATCCGTTCAGTCCGAACTGTCGGTCACATTACAGCTCTACACCCTGAGCTGTGAACGTGAACGAGGAGATCCGTTCAGTCCGAACTGTCGGTCACATTACAGCTCTAGCCTGAGCTGTGAACGATGAACGAGGAGATCGTTCAGTCCGAACTGTCGGTCACATTACAGCTTACACCCTGAGCTGTGAACGATGAACGAGGAGTCCGTCAGTCCGAACTGTCGGTCACATTACAGCTTATATGCCTGAGCTGTGAACGATGAACGAGGAGATCCGTTCAGTCCGAACTGTCGGTCACATTACAGCTCTACACCTGAGCTGTGAACGATGAACGAGAAGATCGTTCAGTCCGAACTGTCGGTCACAATACAGCTCTACAGCCTGAGCTGTGAACGATGAACGAGGAGATCCGTTCAGTCCGAACTGTCGGTCACATTACAGCTCTACACCATGAGCTGTGAACGATGAACGAGGAGATCCGTTCAGTCCGAACTGTCGGTCACATTACAGCTCTACACCATGAGCTGTGAACGATGAACGAGGAGATCCGTTCAGTCCGAACTGTCGGTCACATTACAGCTCTACAGCCTGAGCTGTGAACGATGAACGAGGAGATCCGTTCAGTCCGAACTGTCGGTCACATTACAGCTCTACACCCTGAGCTGTGAACGATGAACGAGAAGATCCGTTCAGTCCGAACTGTCGGTCACATTACAGCTCTACAGCCTGAGCTGTGAACGATGAACGAGGAGATCCGTTCAGTCCGAACTGTCGGTCACATTACAGCTCTACAGCCTGAGCTGTGAACGATGAACGAGGAGATCCGTTCAGTCCGAACTGTCGGTCACATTACAGCTCTACAGCCTGAGCTGTGAACGATGAACGAGGAGATCCGTTCAGTCCGAACTGTCGGTCACATTACAGCTCTACACCCTGAGCTGTGAACGATGAACGAGAAGATCCGTTCAGTCCGAACTGTCGGTCACATTACAGCTCTACAGCCTGAGCTGTGAACGATGAACGAGAAGATCCGTTCAGTCCGAACTGTCGGTCACATTACAGCTCTACACCCTGAGCTGTGAACGATGAACGAGAAGATCCGTTCAGTCCGAACTGTCGGTCACATTACAGCTCTACAGCCTGAGCTGTGAACGATGAACGAGAAGATCCGTTCAGTCCGAACTGTCGGTCACATTACAGCTCTACAGCCTGAGCTGTGAACGATGAACGAGAAGATCCGTTCAGTCCGAACTGTCGGTCACATTACAGTCACCTGAGCTGGAACGATGAACGAGGAGATCCGTTCAGTCCGAACTGTCGGTCACATTACAGCTCTACAGCCTGAGCTGTGAACGATGAACGAGGAGATCCGTTCAGTCCGAACTGTCGGTCACATTACAGCTCTACAGCCTGAGCTGTGAACGATGAACGAGAAGATCCGTTCAGTCCGAACTGTCGGTCACATTACAGCTCTACAGCCTGAGCTGTGAACGATGAACGAGGAGATCCGTTCAGTCCGAACTGTCGGTCACATTACAGCTCTACACCCTGAGCTGTGAACGATGAACGAGAAGATCCGTTCAGTCCGAACTGTTGGTCACATTACAGCTCTACACCATGAGCTGTGAACGATGAACGAGGAGATCCGTTCAGTCCGAACTGTCGGTCACATTACAGCTCTACAGCATGAGCTGTGAACGATGAACGAGGAGATCCGTTCAGTCCGAACTGTCGGTCACATTACAGCTCTACACCATGAGCTGTGAACGATGAACGAGGAGATCCGTTCAGTCCGAACTGTCGGTCACATTACAGCTCTACAGCCTGAGCTGTGAACGATGAACGAGGAGATCCGTTCAGTCCGAACTGTCGGTCACATTACAGCTGGGTAGAGGAAGAGTGAGTGTAAACTAATTTTGACAATTAGTGATACAATTAAAACAAAAAGGAATAATTAATAAGTTCCCTATGTTTACATGGTGCGTTTATTGTGTACAAAATTTTACATTATTATTATTACTACTATTATTGATTATGTTTGTTGTTATTATCATCATTATATATTTATTATTTAATCAATATGCTGATATAGTTTTCGAAAGTATTTATTTACTAAAACACTTTAAATTATACACACAATAACACATCTACAAGAATTGAATCCACTAAATAATTATGATTTAATGAATAAATAATATATATCGGGTGTCGAATGACAAATGAAGGAACATTAGATATCAGACTGAACCACAGTTTTCACGTGACGAATGAGTAAGAATGATCCTTCACGATCCGTATATATGAACGAATCGTGAGCGAACTGTAGTACTTGCTGCTCGCCACACACAGACTGAGCGGTCTGGCTGTCACATGACAAAAGAACTGGGACCTGAAAACGGACGCAGCAGCTGAGTGAGTCATGAACGAATCATTTCTGTTTCCTGTCTTGCTGCTGACTGAGCTCATGCAGCTGCTGACATGTGGCAAGAGAAGGTACTGCATGACAATGAACGAATCGCTCACTGAGAGGACTCGTTACTCTCGGGTCGTATAAAAGATTAGTTCATTTTGAACGAATCGTTCACGAACGACACATCACTATGAGCTGTCCAACCCAGAGGGAGCCGGGTGCACCCCTGCTGCAGCCAAAAAAGCCAAACCTGAAACGAGGAAACAAGGCCAAGCAACTCAAGTATGCAGAAAAACACAGGAACTGGGCTGCAGAACAATGGCACCAGGTGCTCTAGACTTATGAGTCAGAATGTGAAATATTAACACTTCCACACAGCGATGGATTGGCGACTTGTCCAGGGTTTAAAAGGCTGGAAAAAAGGCACCAAAGCAATGCTGCAGAACAACTTTAACCAGATTTATTCTACGGTTATCAATTTAATTTGTCTTCTAACAACTTCAAAATGTAGCAAACTAAAAAAAAGGTAATAGTCCACCAAGCGAGGCAGCGTTCATGGAAACCCTTCCTGGTCGTTTCACCCAAGCTGAGCTCAGAAAGTTGTTTTTTTTTCTCTCTCTCAGCACAGTGCTGCCACCTTGTGTTCAAACTGACGCAGTGAAATTGGAGGCAGATAGCGTACAGCCACACTTGTATGCACTATAAAAAACACACACACAAAAAAAACCTCGTGTGAGGCAAAAACACAAGTCAGTCCGACAAACCAAGGAAGTTTTAAGCTTCAACTGAATTTTTGGAGTCAGCAGTACCTAAATCTGGAAGTTTTCCTTCATTACAACCAGGGAAAGTTCATCCAAAATAAATTATTTTGTTGTGGAATTGCAGGAAATCCAACTTATAAATGACCTTATTCATATTTTATTTATTGCAGTTTGGTTCAGAAGTGTTATTCTGTCTTTAGACATATTTGCAAATGTGTTACGGAAATTTAGAGTTAGACTAAACAATATAAAACTCCTCTGGTTTTGTTTACATTTTGGATACATATTAGTTGTTTTTTTTAAATACTTATGCACTAAAAAAACTTTTTTTTTGGTGAAGTTTTTCATACTTGGCTATTTAAAAAGTTTGTGCACTGAGGACATTTTGTTGTACTTGAAAGAAGAAGAAAAATATATGGTTTATTACCAATATAGTTTAGAAAAAATATTCGCAATAAATAATCTTAAATTAACTGAACACAATAGGGAATTGAATATTTACATATCTGAGTTAGTTTAAGCATTGCTGGTATGACTTTCAACAAGATGTAATGGTGCCTGTATTCTTACCTTTTCCTTTTGACTTGATCAAGTTGTTTGAATTTGTCACTTTATTATAGTTTTTGTCATAAAATTGAAGATGGAGAAAAGAAAGGAAGTGCCAACGACATCTGTGTGAACGGAGAAGAGAATGTTAGGGATCGGGTATATTAGTTATGTTTCTCTTGTTCGTTTTATTTAATTGAATCTCGTTTTATGCTTAATTGCTGTTTTTAATTTCCCTACTTTTACACTATATTTTTTCTTACTACACTGTAAATGTATTTATTTAGTTACGGTAAATTACTGGCAGCTACGGCGGCCAACCAAACACCATAAGATTAAGGTAAAAACCTGTAATTAAAATAACATGCAAGATAAATTCCTGTCGATTGTTTTAGAGTGAAGTACTGTTATTTAAAGTTTACCCTGTATTATTACGGTCAAACACCGTAAATATATGAAGAATGTGAAAAAATGTATTCTGAAACTCCATTATTTTACTGATTGTTTACTGTAAAATTATTGTCCAACACCTTAGAATTAGTGCTCATGTTTATATTTCTACAGGAAAATAGCTTAAATTTCCTTAATGCCTAATTCCTTAAAACTTGTGAACATTGTAACATCGGTCAGGACTTTCCAGATTTACTGCAGGGTTTGGAGAAACTCTCCACTATAAGCTGTTTGCAGCAGGTTTGCAATTTATTACAGTAGCAGAGGAAGGTCTTTCTGCTGCCTCCCGCTTTATGACTACTTTCTATGATTTTATCATATGTTTGGTTTCTTTAACACCAAATCATGTGAAGCATTTTGAATTGCCTTCTGTTGAAAATGTGCCATACAAATAAAAATGCTTGATTGTTTGTACAACCTATAAATTGTTAAAAATACAGTATTTGTGGTGTGACACTTGTGTAAAATGTAGATTGATAAGTTACGGTGGTTAGAAGTCGTGTTAGATATTTAAGATGTTTTGCCAAAAGTTACTAAAATCTAACGTTTAATTTGTAACTCAGTTATATTTTTAAGACAGTACAAACATATTACATTTTTGACATTGTAACTATATGGGGCGCCAAGTGTAAAATATTTATATATTTTTTTTTAACATTTAGCTTCATTTTTCCACATTTAGCACACTTTCATACATTTAGGAAGAAAATGTTTCTAAAATTCAACATTTACCAGCATATTTACATTTTAAAAATCTAAATTCTAAATATTATTTCGAAATGTAACATGTTAAATCTAAATGTTAAATCTAAATCTAAATGTTACATCTAAATGTTAAATCTAAATATTAAATCTAAATCTAAATGTTAAATCTAAATATTAAATCTAAATCTAAATGTTAAATATAAATCTAAATGTTAAATCAAATGTTCTAATGACATTTAGATTTAACATTTAGATTTAGATTTAACATTTAGATTTAGATTTAACATTTAGATTAACATTTAGATTTAGATTTATCATTTAGATTTAACATTTAGATTTAGATTTAACATTTAGATTTAGATTTAACATTTAGATTTAACATTTAGATTTAGATTTAACATTTAGATTTAACATTTAGATTTAACATTTAGATTTAACATTTAGATTTAGATTTAACATTTAGATTTAACATTTAGAATTTAGATTTTAAAAATGTAAATAAGCTGGTAAATGTTGAATTTTAGAAACATTTTCTTCCTAAATGTATGAAAGTGTGCTAAATGTGCAGATTACAAGTGGTCCAGAACGCGGCAGCTCGTCTTTTAACTGTTGATAGGAAACATGAACACATAACTCCTATTTTAAAATCTCTTCACTGGCTTCCAGTCAGTCTTCGTATCCATTTTAAAATGCTGTTACTGACTTTTATGGCTTCTATTTATCTGGGTTGGATCCCTCTTATCTCTCCAATCTTCTTCCCTCCTGAACCCCTCCGAGGACTCTTAGATCAACCTGCCAGTTTTTATTGGATGTCCCAAAATCCAGGCTAAAACGAAAAGAGGATCGTTTTTTTTTTGCTGTTGCTGCCCCCAAATTATGGAATAAATTACCACTAACCGTTCGTTCTGCCCAGTCTGTTCAGGAGTTTAAATCTCAGTTAAAAACACATCTGTTCTCCATAGCCTATAGTTAAATTTGCATTGTCTCAACCTTTTTCTCCCTGTCTTTTTAGACTTTATTTTAATTGCTTAATCTATATTTATTTTTAAATTTATTGTTATTTACGATTGCTCTATGCTTTGTGAAGCACTTTGGTCAACTGCTGTTGTTTTTAAATGTGCTATATAAATAAAATTGACTTGACTTGATAAATATATATATATATATATATACACACTACCGTTCAAAAGTTTGGGGTCACCCAAACAATTTTGTGTTTTCCATGAAAAGTCACACTTATTCACCACCATACGTTGTGAAATGAATAAAAAATAGAGTCAAGACATTGACAAGGTTAGAAATAATGATTTTTATTTGAAATAAGATTGTTTTTACATCAAACTTTGCTTTCATCAAAGAATCCTCCATTTGCAGCAATTACAGCATTGCAGACCTTTGGCATTCTAGCTGTTAATTTGTTGAGGTAATCTGGAGAAATTGCACCCCACGCTTCTAGAAGCTGCTCCCACAATTTGGATTGGTTCAAATCTGGTGATTGCGCTGGCCACTCCATTACCGATAGAATACCAGCTGCCTGCTTCTTCTCTAAATAGTTCTTGCACAATTTCGAGGTGTGTTTTGGGTCATTGTCCTGTTGTAGGATGAAATTGGCTCCAATCAAGCGCTGTCCACTGGGTATGGCATGGCGTTGCAAAATGGAGTGATAGCCTTCCTTATTCAGAATCCCTTTTACCCTGTACAAATCTCCCACCTTACCAGCACCAAAGCAACCCCAGACCATCACATTACCTCCACCATGCTTAACAGATGGCGTCAGGCATTCTTCCAGCATCTTTTCAGTTGTTCTGCGTCTCACAAACGTTCTTCTTTGTGATCCAAACACCTCAAACTTGGATTCATCCGTCCACAGCACTTTTTTCCAGTCTTCCTCTGTCCAATGTCTGTGTTCTTTTGCCCATCTTAATCTTTTTCTTTTATTGGCCAGTCTCAGATATGGCTTTTTCTTTGCCACTCTGCCCTGAAGCCCAGAATCCCGCAGCCGCCTCTTCACTGTAGATGTTGACACTGGTGTTTTGCGGGTACTATTTAATGAAGATGCCAGTTGGGGACCTGTGAGGCGTCTGTTTCTCAAACTAGAGACTCTAATGTACTTATCTTCTTGCTCAGTTGTGCAACGCGGCCTCCCACTTCTTTTTCTACTCTGGTTAGAGCCTGTTTGTGCTGTCCTCTGAAGGGAGTAGTACACACCGTTGTAGGAAATCTTCAATTTCTTAGCAATTTCTCGCATGGAATAGCCTTCATTTCTAAGAACAAGAATAGACTGTCGAGTTTCAGATGAAAGTTCTCTTTTTCTGGCCATTTTGAGCGTTTAATTGACCCCACAAATGTGATGCTCCAGAAACTCAATCTGCTCAAAGGAAGGTCAGTTTTGTAGCTTCTGTACCGAGCTAAACTGTTTTCAGATGTGTGAACATGATTGCACAAGGGTTTTCTAATCATCAATTAGCCTTCTGAGCCAATGAGCAAACACATTGTACCATTAGAACACTGGAGTGATAGTTGCTGGAAATGGGCCTCTATACACCTATGTAGATATTGCACCAAAAACCAGACATTTGCAGCTAGAATAGTCATTTACCACATTAGCAATGTATAGCGTGTGTTTCTTTAAAGTTAAGACTAGTTTAAAGTTATCTTCATTGAAAAGTACAGTGCTTTTCCTTCAAAAATAAGGACATTTCAATGTGACCCCAAACTTTTGAACGGTAGTGTACATATGAACAATTATTTAAAATAACTCTATAATCTTTTAATTAATCACCACATATATTTTGTTGACATCAAAACTCATAATCTGACATGTTGTTATTAGAACGGTCAATAGAAAGAGGTTGATATTTAAAAGTATATTACAGTATAGAATCAGACGAAATTAATTTTGAGATTTTTGCAGATATGTCACCGCCAGAATTTGCTTGTCCTGAAAAGCAACAAAGCTAAATTCAGAGTCCCAGATGAGAAAAAAAAAAAGCAAGTTCCGTTTTACGTCTCTATATCTACATGAGGGACTATGAAAGGGTCAGACGCATATTACAAAATAAAAACATTTTTAAAAAAGTCTGTTTTTAATATTTTACAGAGAATTTTCTGACTTTTTAGCCCAAAATCAGAGATTTGTTTGTAGGTACGCTTTATTAATAATTGTATAATTTTCGCTGTTATTTACTATTAACCTCTATTCTGAAACTCCATCATAGCTTGTAAACTGTCTTCTGATGTCTGATAACATTTAAATGTGAAGAGTTTTTGGTAACGAATAACTTGTATTAAAGAAGTTCTACGTATTGACCAGCAGGTGTCCCCATCATCCACCATCACTTATATGAGAAATTGAGTTTTATGCCTGCAATAAGTGGATTATTATCCAGTTTCCCCCCCATAAAAAAAATCATCCTGTTTTCTTGTATTTTGATTTTTAGGCTACTTCCGGGGCAGCCCGATAAAAATGCAGCGGTCTCCATGGTAACATGGAGGAAATCCAAACAGCAGCATGTGAAACAATCAAACTTTTTGATCAAAGTTTAATCGTTTATGCAAACAATCCCTTTATGCATGGATCAGTTCACATGTTTGGTTTGTAACATGTTTGCTTACAGCGTAATCTAACCGATAAAGGGGGCGGGGCCTGTCTGTTCTGCCCCGGTTGCCAGGTCCGGCGATGCAACACTTTTACTAACACAGATCCCTCTTTTAGGATCCTCACCTTTCCTGCTGCACACAGGTGAGAGGAGTTAGAGTCATGTGACTTCCTCTGCAGGTAGAATCTGACGTCGTCCTGTAGCGCAGAGCTGAGAGCTCCAACATGCTGAAAAGTCTGAACAGATTTCATTTATTGATCACAGAAAAACAATTTGATTTTAAGTGAAGAAGTCACGTTTTACTGGACCGGAGTGGTTCAGCCTTTTATGAAGAGAGGAATGAAAATAAAAAACAGCTAAATCGACACAGACGATGAGCCCTGAAACCAGTTATTGTGTTTATCCTAAGAAACTATGAAGGAGCTAAAATGTCATTTTATTATGTATTAATAGTTCACGTTACATAAAATATATATAACTCTGCTTCAGCACCATTTCTGCTGAGTTGATGTTAAAAATAATTAGACTAAATCATATGAATGTGGAACGTTTTACAGAAATATCCAGAATAATCTGTTAAAATTATGTATTACAAGACAGAAAGATTAAACGATTAAATAAAACAGAAATAAGGCAGATCTTTTAGTTATCAGACTCCTCTCCTGTGGAACCAGCTCCCAGTTTTAGTCCATGAGGCAGATGCTCAAGACAAGGCTTAAAACCTCCATTTTTAATAAAGCTTATAGGTCCAATCCAGTATTATGGCCATTGTAAACAAAACAAAATTATGTTGGAGTAAATTTCCACCCAAAAAGAGAATAAAGTGACATATTTTCCAGAAGAAAAAAATCTGAATATCTCTGATGTCCAAAAAGTAGCAAAATTACGAGTAAAACCTAAGAATTTCTGACATTAATCGCACATATTTTCCAGAAAAAAAACTTGGAAATTCTCTGTCACAAAAGTTACGAGTTATGACAGAAATGTTGAGATTAATTTCAGATATTTTCTAGGGGAAAAAAGAAAATCTTTCATGTAGAAAAGTAGAACATTTGTAAGAAAAAACAAAGAAATTTCTATGATTAAAGGCATATTTTAGAGTTTTCTGACTTTACAATGTCAGAAATATCCTAGTTTAGATATTGAAAATGCCTGCCTTGAATCATAGAAAATTCCTTTTTTTTCTCCCAAATTTTCTACTTTTCTACGTCAAAGACTGTTTTTTTTCTTCTAGGAAATATCTGAAATTAATCTAAAACTTTCTGTCTTTAACTCTTAATTTTAAGATTTTACTCATAATTTTGCTATTTTCTCACATCAGAGAATTTCCGATTTCTTTCTAGAAAATATGTGACGTTAATCTCAGTATTTCTGATTTTTTTTGGGTGAAAATTTACTCCAAAATATTTTTCTTTTGTTTACAATGGTCCTAATGCTCCGTCATACTTTGCTACTTTCTCCTACTGCTCTCCAATTTAATATTATTAGTCGCTATGTCACCTATTTAACCAACCCAAGTAATAAACTGAGCTTGACTTGGAATCGGTCTGATTGGGCCGAATTGACTAGATTGAGCCGACATGTAATGGGAACTGGCGCAATGCAGGCAAACTGAACTGCATTAAATAAGAATATATTAAAACAAATAAAAGAAGTGCTGAAATAAGGTGATAAATAATGAATACAGTTAGTTATTAAATAGTTCATTAAAAAGAAAAAACAGAAATCAGACATTACCTAAAGTAATCTGATCCTGATCCACAGAAATCAGAGGCACAAACATGAAACGACCTCCAGAAGGTCTGAAGAACATTTCATTAGACCTGAGATCTGCATCTTCTCCCTGGTGCATCCATGATCCTGCCTGGACCGTTTGCTGCTTTCTCTCTCGGGACCTGGCAACCCGTCTGCAGCTCCTCCTGCAGGAAATCTCCCTGCTGCAGACCCACGGACACGCAGGAATGCAGCTTTTGTTTTCTCCACGTTTTGGGCCGTAAATGCGGATTATCAGCCGATGTGAGGTGAGAGGAAACAGGCAGGCTCGGTTCGGTCCAGAATCCTCCCTGCAGCTGCGGTTCGGTGACTGAGAAAAAGGCTCCTTTGGGGTTTAAAACGTCTCATTCTCTTTGCTTTGACTGCGGATCAGCCACAACATTATGTCCACCGAACCTCTAGGTGGTCATAATGTTGTGGCTGATTGTAATAGGGCCATATAAAACAAAATAAAAATATTTTGGAAGAAATGTCCATCCAAAAAAACTCACAAATTTTACCAGAAAAAAATCGGAAATTATCTGCTTACAAAAAGTAGTAAAATTACAATAAAAAAATTCAGATTTTCTGAGATTAATTGCACATATTTTCCAGGAAAATTCGCTGTTAGAAAAGTCGTAAAATTATGAGTTAAAAGAATTAATTGGAGATATTTTTTGGGGAAAAATCGCATAATTCTCTGATGTAGAAAGTTTAAGAGAAAAACTAAAATTTGTAAGATAAAGGCATATCTTTTTCTTACAATTTTCTGACTTACAATGTCAGAAATATCTCAGTTTAGATAATGAAAATGTATGAATTTAATCATAGAAATTTCTTACTTTTTTCTCACAAATTTTCTACTTTTTTGCATCAGAAAATTATGCGTTTTTTTCTAAAAAATATCTGAAATTAATCTTAAAATTTCTGTCGTTTAACTCGTAAGTTTATGACTATTATTTATGACTAAGTTTTTTTTTATTATATGTGCAATTAATCTCAGAAATTCTGAGTTTTCACTCATAATTTTGCTATTTATCAACATCAGAGAATTTGTGATTTTGTTCTGAAAAAAATGTGACTTTAATCTCAAAGTTTTTTGGGCGGAAATTTACTCCAAAATATTTTTATTTTGTTTACAGTGACCCTAACACTCCATCGTATGTCTCACAGACAGTTAGAGGGAATAAGTAAAACAATCCGCTCATCAAATATCCTTCACAGAAATCTAAATGAGTTGAACAATATTTTCTGAGCTGATTTTTCCAGATTTCTACATAATTTACTTTGTATAAAACCAACTTTCTCATACATCTGATACTTTAAGGTAATTATGGACATAAAAACCCAAAATTATTCATACGTCTGGCCGTTTTTGGATCAATATTTTCATTTTGTTTCTGAGACAGTTATCACTCAACCGTTATAACAAAAAAGGAGGATTTATTTTGCGGTAGAAAAATGAGTGAATGAAAACAATTCATACCTTTTCCAAAGAATGATAGAAAACATAATATTTGCATTATTTAAAATAACAAACCAGCTTTTTGCATGTTTCTTCTAGTATATTTTGATTCAAAATACTTCCGGTTTACTTTAATCTTCCTGGGGTTTAAACACTTTTATAATTAGCTTTTGGTGTAAATAAAAAAAAATATTGTGGAAATGACCTTTTTTAATTTTTTGTGCAAATTTGCATCAAAAGAAACTATATTAAAATGAATCATGACCTTTTAACCCCTGATTCTCAGTTTAGTTTTAATTAAAAGACCTCAAGTAAAATAAAATATGGATTCATCAAAAACATTTAAAGAAATATGTTCCTGGTAACATGATGAGTTTTCCATGAAGCAAACACATCTTTGCTTAAACTTTAGCTGTTATTTTTTTTACTCTTTTTTTATTTAGGAAGATAATCCAGGAATCATGGAGCAAAGATGTGACGGTTCGGAAGTTCTGGAGTCCAGTTTGCCTGAGAGAGAAGAATCCGATGCAGGCAGCCAGATCCAGGAGGCTGCTTCCGGTTCTTCCTGGGAAAACCCGGAACCAGAGGTGAGCGATGAGCTGAGTCCATCTATCCGTATCGGATGTCGTTTGGATCATTTGTTGAATTAAATATGAAGTTAGTGTGCAAAGCTCAAACGTCTTGGTTCTGGTTTCAGACGGGAGAATCCGAGGATGGGTCGGATCTGCAGGGTGCGGACAACAGCCTCACAAACCCGGGGGGACTCGCTCCCCTGGCTGAACTCTCTGCTGCAGAGGAACAATCCCACTGCGTTCCAAAAGGGGGCGCTGTCTGTCCTGAAGCTCCAAGCTTTGCCCCTGAAGATCCCGTTTTCCTGGATTATCCTGGAGGAGAAGCTCCTCCCTACAAACAGGAGACGGGTTCGCCGCTCGGGCCTCCGGACGACCGAGCCGACGCTGAACGAAGAGCTTCGTCGCGGAGCAGCGAGGAGAACATCTACAGCTCGGTTCTTCACCAGCTGCTGCAGCAGCAGAAACACAAACGCGGCAGGAAGCACAAGAAGAAGACGCTGATGAAGATGGCCAAGCTGTTGGTGGTGGCCAAAGGTTGGGATCGCCGGGAAAACCAGAGTTTAAGTCTGGAAGAAGAGTCCGAGCTGAAGGAGGAGATTTTTATGTCTAGAAGGAGAGAAAAAGCTCCTAAAAACCTGGAAACGTCCCCAAATCTCCCCCAACCTTCCCGTCTGCAGGAGGAGCCCGAAGAAATGAGATCGGCGTCGGTCAGAGAAGAAACAAAAATCCCTGTAGGGAGCCGAGAAGTAGCGGAAAATTTGTCTTCCAAATCCAGGGAAATCTCTGCAGGATCCGGTTTTACTCAAAACAGCAAAGAGGCACAACCACAAACGGATCCGTCGGAAAAAGATCCAGAGTTCAGGTTCAAGAAGAAAACCGGTCGTAAAAGGATCGGAAATGGGAAGATGGTCGAACCGAGTGAAACGGAGAGTGCGTCTGTCTCACCTGGGAGAAAAGAGGAGATGAAAACTGATTCCGTTACACATCTCCAGTCTGCTTCGACTGCCGCAGAGGCAGACACAGGTTCGTCCTCCCAAAGCGGAATCTCAGGATCTGCTGGGAAAATCCCTGCAACGGAAACTCAATCCCAGGACAGCAAGATGTTAAAAGGCAGAAATCCCTCAGTTGAGCGGCTAGTAACAGGAGGCGATCGTCTGCCGGAGCAAAATCAAACCAAACCGGAGGATAAAGTTCCCAATGTGTTTCCCAAATCCAGCTACGGAAATCCGGAAAAAGCAGAAGAGAAAACAAAACCGCCTCCATCCGTCGGGGAACAGCTTCTTTCTGCTGAAACATCAAACGTCCACCATGAAACTGGAATAAAATACACCAAAACCTTTCCTGTTACGGAGGAGACAGGCGACTGGAATGTGATGCGTGGCGCGTTGAGTCAGAAGCAGGACGAAGATCTGATCCGGAGCCGGAAGAAGCCTAAAGGTCGAGGCCGGAGGAGAAAAATAACGCAGCAAACTTCAAACTTCCAGATCAAGACGGAGCGGATCTGGGAAGCTCCAACAAACCAGCCGGACACAAAGTCAGCAGATCCTTCGGCGGGATATAATCAACCCGACAAGACGAGGAAACCTCGAAAACGGAAACACGTGGAAGCTGATGATGCTTCACGGAGCGCCATGGTAACCAGTCCAGGAGCAGCCGGAGATTCGGAGCATTTCCTCTCACCAGTGTTCGGATTATCGGAAAAATGTGGGAGCACAAAGAATGAAGATCTAGAACCTCACAACGCGGATAAACCAGATGAAGATGTGAAATTTGGGAAAATCAGGAGATCCTGCACCTTGGGAATAAAAAAGAGCTCAGCTAACGAGGAATGGTTGATCAGATACCTGAAAGGTTCCCGAAGGAAACCTTCTAAGGGCAGCAACGGGAAGACGGGAGCAAATCCAGACGTTAATCCAGAGCAGCAGATGCCATTGGGTAAATTTAAACAAGCAAAGAGAGGTCGGAAAAAAAACGTCGGAATGTCCGACGACGATGAACGGAAAAGGAAAAACACAAACCAAGAGCTGGCACCGGAGTTGGATGAAGAAGGTTTTCCAACTTTTTCGGCTTTCGCTTTGGATTCGAACCGACAGGAAGATGGTTCTACCTCAGCAGGTCCAACAACTTCAGAAAGCTTCGGACCAAATGTGAGTGGACAAGGAAGGGTGGATATGCTGCAGACTGAAGGATTGAAGGATTCTCTGGAGGTTCACTCCAAGGTGGCGCCAACAAAAATGAAAAGGGAACCAAAACAGCAGCGCTTTTTAAAGAAGAAGTCAATTACTGGAGTACAAATCCTGGAATCTGAGGAAAAACATCCAGAGGAAGGAGATCCAGGAACTCCTGAGGATGGAAAGAAACTGAAGGTGAGGCGTGGAAGAAAGAAAAATGTTTTTAAAGTGAAGATGGAAGAGGGAGCTTCAGTTCAGGTTGGAAGCAGCTGGATGAATCCTGGCGGTCAAACCGCAGTGACTGCAGAACCTTCTGAATCAAATACGATGAATCTGCAACAGATCAAAGGAACATCAGATATTAAAGTTGATTTTCTGGACGTTTACTCCAAGATTGCACCCACAAAAATGAAAAGGGGACCCAAAAGGAGACGGATATTAAGTACACAACCAATTTCAGAAGCTAAAATCCTGGAATCTGAGGAAAAACATCCACAGGAAGGAGTTCCAGAGGCTCCCGAGGTTGTAAAACCACCAAAGGTGAGACGTGGAAGAAAGAAAAAGGTTTTTATGGTTAAGATGGATGAGGGAGCTTCAGTTCAGGATGGAAGCAGCTGGATGGATCCTGGCGGTCAAACTGGAGCGACTCCAGAACCTTCTGAATCAAATACGATGAATCTGCCACAGATAGAAGAAATGTCAGGTCTGAAAGGCGATTTCCTGCAGGTCAACTCCAAGATTGCACCCACAAAAATGAAAAGGGGACCCAAAAGGAGGCAGATATTAAGTAAACAACCAATTTCAGAACCTAAAATCCAGGAATCTGATTACAAACATCCACAGGAAGGAGTCCCAGGAACTCCTGAGGTTGTAAAACCACTAAAGGTGAAACGTGGAAGAAAGAAAAAGATTTTAACAGTGAAGATAGAAGAGAAATCCCAGGTGACGTCTTTATTTCCGGATAAAAGCAACACGACCGGATCAGGAGCAGAAACCGCAATAGGACCAGAAATACGAGAAAAGACTGAAGGAGTACCAGCTGATCCAGATGTTTCTGTTGAGGTTTCCTCCAAAGTTTGGAATCAAAATCAGAGACAAACTTTACAGAACGACCCAGCAGGACATAAAACAGTGGAATATAATGTAGATCTGTCGCATGGACAGGATACAGGAGCTGCTGAAGATGGAAGAATACCCAAAATACCAAACATCGGGCGTGGAAGAAAGAAAAATGTTTTTAAAGTGAAGATGGAAGAGGGAGCTTCAGTTCAGGATGGAAGCAGCTGGGTGGGTTCTGAAGGTCAAACTGGAGCGACTCCAGAACCTTCTGAATCAAATATGATGAATCTGCCACAGATCGAAGGAACATCAGGTATTAAAGTTGATTTTCTGGACGTTTACTCCAAGATTGCACCCACAAAAATGAAAAGGGGACCCAAAAGGAGACGGATATTAAGTAAACAACTACTTTCAGATCCTAAAATCCTGGAATCTGAGGAAAAACATCCACAGGAAGGAGTTCCAGAGGCTCCCGAGGTTGTAAAACCACCAAAGTTGAGACGTGGAAGAAAGAAAAAGGTTTTTATGGTTAAGATGGAAGAGGGAGCTTCAGTTCAGGATGGAAGCAGCTGGATGGATCCTGGCGGTCAAACTGGAGCGACTCCAGAACCTGCTGAATCAAATACGATTAATCTGCCACAGATAGAAGAAATGTCATGTCTGATAGGCGATTTCCTGCAGGTCAACTCCAAGATTGCACCTACAAAAATGAAAAGGGGACCCAAAAGGAGGCAGATATTAAGTACACAACCAATTTCAGAAATTAAAATCCAGGAATCTGAGGAAAAACATCCACAGGAAGGAGTCCCAGGAACTTCTGAGGTTGGAAAACCCCCAAAGGTGAAACGTGGAAGAAAGAAAAAGGTTTTTATGATTAAAATGGAAGAGGGAGCTTCAGTTCAGGATACAACTAGCTGGATGGAACCTGGAAGTCAAACTGAAGCGACTCTGGAAACCTCCAAAACAAATGTGATGAGTCTGCCACAGATTGAAGGACCGTCAGATCTGAAAAGCGATTTCCTGGAGTTTGACTCCAAGATGGTGCCAACGAAAATTATAAGGGGACCCAAAAGGAGATGGATATCAGTTAAACAATCAATTTCAGAACCTAAAATCCAGGAATCTGATGAAAAACATCCACGTAAAAGAGATGGAAAAGCTACTGAGGATGGAAAACCACCAAAGGTGAGGCGTGGAAGACAGAAAAAGGTTTTTATGATAAAGATGGAAGGCGAAGCTCCAGTTCAGGATAAAACTAGCATGATGAATCCTGGAGGTCAAACCAGAGTGATTCCAGAAGCTTCCGAATTCAATACGATAAATTTAGCGCACATCGAACAACCGTTGGGTCCGAAAGACGATTTCCTGGAGGTTTACTCCAAGATTGCACCAACAAAAATTAAAAGGGGACCCAAAAGGAGACGGACATTAAGTAAATCAATTTCAGAACCAAAAATCCTGGAATCTGAGGAAAAACATCCACAGGAAGGAGTTCCAGAGGCTCCCGAGGTTGGAAAATCACCAAAGGTGAGACGTGGAAGAAAGAAAAAGGTTTTTATGGTTAAGAATGAAGAGGGAGCTTCAGTTCAGGATGGAAGCAGCTGGGTGGGTTCTGAATGTCAAACCGCAGTGACTGCAGAACCTTCTGAATCAAATACAATGAATCTGCCACAGATCGAGGGAACATCAGATATTAAAGATGATTTTCTGGAGGTTTACTCCAAGATTGCACCCACAAAAATGAAAAGGGGACCCAAAAGGAGACGGATATTAAGTAAACAACTAATTTCAGAACCAAAAATCCTGGAATCTGAGGAAAAACATCCACAGGAGGGAGTTCCAGAGGCTCCCGAGGTTGGAAAACCACCAAAGGTGAGACGTGGAAGAAAGAAACAGGTTTGCATAATCAAGATTGAGGACGGAGCTCCAGATCAGGTTGGAAGCAGCTGGATGGATCTTGGAGGTGAAACCGAAGATACTCCAGAATCCTCCTTATCAAATACGATGAATCTGCAACAGATTGCAGGAACTTCGGATCTGAAAGACGATTTTCAGGAGGTTTACTACAAGATTGCACCCACAAAAATGAAAAGGGGACCCAAAAGGAGACGGATATTAAGTACACAACCAATTTCAAAACCTAAAATCCAGGAATCTGATGACAAACATCCACAGGAAGGAGTTCCAGGAACTTCTGAGGTTGGAAAACCACCAAAGGTGAGACGTGGAAGACAGAAAAAGGTTTTAACAGTGAAGATGAAAGGGGAAGCTCCATTTCAGGTTGGAAGCAGCTGGATGGATCCCGGAGGTCAAACCGGATTGAGTCTAGAACCCTCTGAATCAAATACGATGAATCTGCCTCAGATTGAAGGAATGTCTGATCTGAAAGACGATTCCCTGGAAGCCAACTCCAAAGTGACGACCACAGGAAAGAAAATCGGACCAAAACGTAGGCGGATATTAACTAAACAATTAATTTCAAAACCTAAGATCCTGGAAATGGACGAAAAACATCCACAAGAAGGAGATCCAGGAGCTCCTGATTTTGGAAAACCAGCCAATGTGAGGCGTGGCAGAAATAAAAATGTTTTCACTGTGAAGATGGAAGAGGAAGCTCCTCGTTTGATGGATATGGAGAATCCCCATGTGAAAGCGTTCCAGGAATCTGTCTCAGCTTCTCTGAGGAAAACGGCACGGAAAAGACGACGTAGGAGTAAAACTCACTGGACTGGAGATAAGAAAGCAAAGAAACCTCAGACCTGCTCCTTCTGGGATGTTCCAGCATTTCCTGCTTCCTGTGACGAAACTTTCAACATCCAACATGGAAATCTTGAAAATCTGATGAAGACAAATTATCCACCTGGACCTGAGATTTCCCTTCTCGTCCAGGAGAGAAAGAAGAAGGAGAAGAAACGCCTTCAGTGCTCTTTCTGCCTGCGCTCTTTCCGCCACATCTCAGCTTTGACGCTCCACAGACGGCTTCACACAGGCAGGAAACCGTACGGATGCTCCGTCTGCTCCAGAAGCTTCTCTCGGCTCTCCCAACTAAAGCTGCATTCAAAGGTCCACAGCGAGCCTCCGGCTGCTCGCTGCCCCTGCTGTGAGGAGACGTTCAGGGACAAAAACGAACTCCTTGCTCACCTTAGGGTCCACCTGAACAAGGTGGAGAGGCCGCTGCGAGAACTGGGAGGAAGCAGAGTCTCCCGCTCTTCTGCCGACCAGGATAAAAGCTTCCGGTGTTCGGTTTGCTCCAAGGAGTTCACCAAGAAGTCCACGTTCGAAAAGCACCGACTGATTCACGGCAGAAAGCCCCGCAGCTCCGGGAAAACGTCGAGTGATCCGAGAGAGGTCCGTGGATTCCTGGTTTCCCGGCTCGGCGATGCAGCAGTCGCCACTCCGGTGTTCTTCAAGTGTCCGATCTGCCGTCAGGTCCATCGGCACTGGTGCCACTACGTCCTGCATTTACAGTCCCACACTTCGGAGAGTGCTCACGGCTGCGACGAGTGCAGGCAGGATTACAGCCGGCCGGCCGGAAACAGACGGCACTGCTCGGTTTGCTGCAGAGCTAGTGGGGAGGAGAAGGCCTGTGCAGCTTTCCTGAAAGACATCTGTGAGGAAGGCGGAGCGTCGGGGAGGAACGACCAACAAACCACGCGTCGGGATGCAGAAGACGAGGGAAAAGTTTCAACGTTCCCTGAAAAACAACGGAACGTAAAGACGTTTGTAGCTCCACCGTCGCCTTGTGGCTCGGGCTCGTCTGCGATGGAAGACTTTGACCTCGATATCCGGTCTCTGAACTCCAGTTTCTCGTCTGTGTCCGATCCATCATCCAAGCAGGTCCCCCGGTTTCATCCTGAGCCCCCGAGACTGAGTTGGAGATCCTGTTTTGGACGCTGGGGGCGAGGATTCCCCCATCGGACCGGACGAGGGCCGCGCCGGCGCCTGCCTCAGCGAGCTCTCCGCTGCAGCCGCTGTGAGCTGGAGTTTCACTTCCTAGGATCGTACATGGATCACCTGCGGGAGCACGACATGCCGCTCATGCCCCGCAGACAGCCGGACGGTTTGATATGCAGCGCATGCGGGAAGCTCTTCTCCACTCCGAGTAATCTGCGGAAACACGAGCTGCTCCATAAAGGATCCCGCTTCCACATCTGCCTGCCGTGCGGTCGCTCCTTTTCCCGTCACTCCGCCCTGAAGGCTCACCTGGAGGCTCATCGCCGCCGGCTGAGCGTACCGCAGCCCGCACCCGTCGAGGAGCCCTTCCTGTTTCCGTACCCGTGCAGGAAATGCTCCGCCAGGTTCTCCAGCACGGAGTTCCTGGAGGCGCATCAGGTATGCCACTCCGTCGCGGGTAGAAAACCGGAAAATCCTCCGGAGAGCATCCTGTCCTTCATTCCTGTCGTCCAGAGAGTCGACGTCTCTCCTTCTGGGCCGAAACGGAAGCTTCCGGTGAGCAACCGGAAGGACCTGTTCAGGTATCCCCACCCGGACCACCTGTACGTCGTTCCCGACGTCTCCTCGGAGCCACCGCTCGTCGTGTCGGACGAGGAGCCGGACGATCCTCCTCCCGGGGAGTCGACCGAGGCTGAGCTTGAGCTGCAGCTCCTGGTCCAATCTTTGATCCCGGAGAAACGTTCGACCTCGAGCAGCGACAGCAGCGACTCCGAGAGCGAGCCCATTCCACGGTGGACAAACTGTGCGATTTGTACGCAAACCTTCGTAGACATTACGACTCTGCACGAACATTACAGGAACCACGCCGGAGGGATGTGACGGAGGAGCAAGAAAATATAAACTCTCTAAACTACAGACACTTTGTTTTAGTATTACTGAAAACAAAAATATGGATATTTTTATACCGAGATTATAAAACCTGACATTCGGCTGTATTAATAGTTATCAGGTTTTTTCAGATCTGCATTTTCTTTGTTTTTCCACTTTTAACAGTTTATGGCATTCAATATTAATGTAATTTTAGTTAGTCTTTTATAATACAGAGTTTAAATTCAAGAATATTATTTAAGTACATTTTTTTTACATGTTTTTGTTTTACCTGCTTAATAAGGAATTGATAAGTGTGCTTTTGTTATTTTTTGCTTTCCTAAATCTTTTTTTTCTTCAATAATGTTTACACATTTTATTCTTATATCATTTTTAATAATATTTTTAGGAAAACTGGAGTTTTTTTTTACTTTTCAACAACATTTATCAATGTTGAATGTTTATTTTGTTTATTTTACTAAAGGAAAAAAACGTACATTTACCTCTGGTACTGTTTGTAAAGTAGTTTAGTTGATAAAGGATATAAATATGTATATATATATTAGGTAAATTCATCTGAGAGCTGATTTTTTCGACAGAAAAACTTAAAAATCTAAATAATACGTGAAACTTGTAAATCTTTTTGTTTCTCAGTAAAGACAGAGTCATGACGTTGAAGTTTTTTTTTCTGGTTTCTGATCTTTTATTTATGAACAAATCTCTGTCCAACTAAACTCTCCCACCTCAGAACTGAAAAACTTTACGCTGCTAGAAACTACAGACACATTGTTTTAATATTACTGAAAATAAAAATATGTATATTTATATAAAGAGATTATAGAAGAGTCTTTCGGCCGTAATAATAGGCGTCAGCTTTTTCGATATTTGCATTGTCTTTTCTTTCTTTTTTGCACTTTTATATCCTACCTTTAACAGTTTATGACCTTCAATATTGATGTCAATTTAGTTACGATTTTTACATCATAAATTTTAAATGTAAGATTTTTTTTCAAAGTTAAATTTTTTTTATATATATATATATATATATATATATATATACTTTTTTGGATTCTTTTCTTCATACTATTGTTTTACACATAGTTTTTATTCTTACGTTTTAAGTCCAAAAAGTTATGTCATTTTTGATATTTAAAAAACTTTTTTTTTTACTTTTTAAAAACATTCATCAATGCAGAATGTTTAGTTTTAGATTCTATTATTAAAGAAAAAACTTACATTACCTCTTCTACTGTTGGTAAAGTAGTTTAGTTGATAAAGGATATATATATATTAGCTAAATTCATCTGTATAATGGTGTAATGGGGACATTGTAAACAAAATACGAATATTTTGGAGTAAATTTCCTCCTAAAACACTCAGAAATTCTGAGATTAAAGTCACATATTTTCCAGAAAAAATTGGAGAGAAATCTGAGATAAGAAAAATTATCTGTCACAAAAATCTTAAAATTACAAGTTAATAAGAGAAATTTTGATATTTACATTATTTTGTAGGAAAAACACAATTTTCTGATGTAGTAAAGAAGGAAATTTGCAAGAAAAGTAAGATATTTCTGTCATTAAAGTCTTACGGTGTGTCCACACCAAAAGCGATAGGAGCGACTAGAGCTTCAGGTTTACATGTAAAATCAATGTAGGAGCGCGATGAAGCGCGACTTGGTGTCCCGCGACTCTTCAGAAGCAGATTTGCGTCGCGAAAAAGCTTTTCTGCCTGATTCGCGCGAACAATTCGCGCTACAGATGCGATGGAAAATTCGCGCTGCTTTTTATGCGGAGCATTTTGTGCATTCGCGCTCATGGCGTCTATCGCTCGAGTTGGAAAAATCTGAACTCCAGCGTCAAATCGCGCCGCGACAACCAATCAGGCGACAGAGTTTCAGTGATTCTGTGACTGTCATGGAGTCACAGCCTCAGCAGGACATGGAGGAAATACTGATAAACATCGTGGCTAATCACCCCGAGCTACATGACACAAGCTGTTTTCAAATACAGAGACAGAAATAAAGAAATAAACTATTAAGACAGGAATGCTCTTAAGACGTTTGTGGGTGGCTTTTAAAAGAGCCGTTGTTGCTGTAAAAGCACGTCTCAGCCTTGAAACGGCCTCCTCACCTGGTTTCCTGGTAGCTGCTACCGCACCACGTCCCACGCTGCTCAAATATTATAAACTTTTACGAACCGCAGACAGATGGACAGCTGCTCAGAAATGTAGTTGGTGTTTCGGCAGGCGAAGGTTGGACATTCACGGCACAAACTGGGCGAGCAGGTCACGTTCTCCAGGCGGCGAGGAGCCGGTGTTTATGAGAGGCTCGCTGCGGTTTATGGATCCCTCCGCCGTAGCTAGACTGTATCTGTAGCTCACCAAACCCCCAGTGCAGCGGTCCCAGCTCTACCGGAGGCCAGGTCGAACACGTAATCCACGCTGTCCTCCGTCAGCTCGGTTCAGAATCCACCGCCAGCTGCACTGTAGCCCCAGCTCCGCTGAAGCCGGGCCGAACACGCTGTCCTCCGTCAGCTCGGTCCTCCTCCGCCAGCTGCACTGTAGCCCCAGCTCCGCTGAAGGCCAGGTCGCGCGTGAAAATACCATATTTGAAGTGCGACCAATTCGCGTTGTACACGCTTCAAGGTGCGAATGTGCACGCGAACAGTTAGGCGTGTGTCGCGCTTCATATTCGCTCCCATCGCGTTCAGTGTGGACACAGCTGTGTCCATGGGTGGGGGGGTGTGGTTTTTGGGGTGGGGGTGGTGGGTGTGTGTGGGTAGCTGGTCACATGAACGCGTGGGAGCGAATATGAAGCGCGACACCGCCTAACTGTTCGCGTCAATTCGCACTTGAAGGTGTACAACGCGAATGGTCGCACTCAAATATGGTATTTTACCGCGACCTGCCTCACGGAGCTGGGGCTACAGTGCAGCTGGCGGGGAGGACCGAGCTGCGGGGAAGGTGTTCGGCCCGGCTTCAGCGGAGCTGGGGCTACGTGCAGCTGGCGGTGGATTCTGAACCGAGCTGACGGAGGACAGCGTGGATTACGTGTTGACCTGTGGTGGTGGGGTGTGGGGGTTTGGTGAGCTACAGATAAGTCTAGCTACGGCGGAGGGATCCATAAACCGCAGCGAGCCTCTCATAAACACCGGCTCCTCGCCGCCTGGAGAACGTGACCTGCTCGCCCAGTTTGTGCCGAATGTCCAACCTTCGCCTGCCGAAACACCAACTACATTTCTGAGCAGCTGTCCATCTGTCTGCGGTTCGTAAAAGTTTATAATATTTGAGCAGCGTGGGACGTGGTGCGGTAGCAGCTACCAGGAAACCAGGTGAGGAGGCCGTTTCAAGGCTGAGACGTGCTTTTACAGCAACAACGGCTCTTTTAAAAGCCACCACAAACGTCTTAAGAGCATTCCTGTCTTAATAGTTTATTTCTTTATTTCTGTTTGTTGGTTGTGTTGTGTGTTTGGTGTTTTGTTTTTTTTGTGGGTGTGTTGGTTTGTTGTGTTTTGGGTTTGGTGGTTGTTTTTTGGGTGTGGGGTGTGTGGGGTTTGTTGGGTTTTTGGTTGTTGGGTGGGGGTGGTTGGTTTTGTTTTTGTTGGTTTGTTTGTTTGTTGGTTACATTTTCGATATCTAAACTAAGATATGTCTGACGCAAGTTCAAAAAAATGGTTAAATAAAAAAATATGCATTAATTAGAAATTTCTTTGTTTTTTCTCACAATTTTTTTTACTTTTCTACATCAAAGAGTTACAGTTTTTTTTCCCTAGAAAATGTCTGAAATTAATCTCAACATTTCTGTCTTTTAAGTTGTAATTTTATGTCTTGTGTGACAGAGACGTTTTCTAATCTCAGAATTTTTTTGGGTGGAAATTCACTCCTGCAGATTTCTTTGTGGAGCAAATCTTAAAGTGTAAATAAGATGTAAAACTTGTAAAACCTTTTTTTTTTTTCTGAGTAAAGACAGACTCATTATTTCGTTTTTTAATGTTTCTGATGTTTTATTTGTGAACACATTTCAGTGTCTGTGTCATTGTGGCGAAGAGACAAACATTTGGTCTTTGACCGGTTTTATTGGTGAATTTTTGCCACACTGGTTCAGCAGCCCTGATTTACATGCTTTCTCTGATCCTGGACACAAACGGCTGGAACCAGTCGCGCAGCTCCTCCATCTTCCCGCCCAGGGCGGAGTGCAGGTTCTCGGCCGTGTTCTCAAAGCGCTTCTTGATGTCCTCGGTGGCCGTCTGGACGCGGTCCTTCAGGCCTTGCAGCTGGCTCCTCAGCAGCTCATTCAGGGTGGTGATCTTGGCCTCTGCGTTGTCCCGTACCTGAGTGAAGTAAGGGTCCAGTCTGGCCTTCATGTCCTCCATGTTGTTGGAGGTGCGGCTCTGGAGCTCCTCGATGTAGTCGGAAACGTGTCTGGGACAGAAGACGGGAAGCGGGTTCATTACATTCAGCTCAACAACCATCTGGGCCTTTAACGGATCACCTGCTACTGTTCTCACTGCGCTACATGTTTAGTCCAACACAACTAAATTTAGTCAAAATCTTTTAAAGTGCTGATTATTATTCCTGGGACTTATGGGTTACTTTCCTGGTTACTTTTAAAGGTTACTTTCTGTAAATTCCTGTAAAAATAACCTGTAAATTCCAGGTTTAATTACCGGGTTAATTACCTGGCATTTACATGTTACTTTCCTTTTTATGTGGATGCATGTTTTGCTTTCCTGGTACTTACAGCTCACTTCTCTTGAACTTATGGTGCGTTCAGACCGCAAGCTTTGTCAGCGTCAGGCAACGCTCACAAAAGCGACTAGTTCGATACATTTTTAAGCTGAAGCTCTGCTGGATGTCTCAAACACTCGCGGATCGTGGTTGGCTAGGCCGCGTCGACCTCGGGCAACGTCACTACAGTGAGACGCTCTGATTGGTTCCCGTCATGCATCAAGAGCGTTAGGACCGTCAAAAGTTAAACCAGCTGAACTTCTGCGTTGCTAGCGTAATGAGCTTCAAAGCTTGAAAAGTTGACGGAGCCGGAGCTCACAAAGCGCCGCAGAGACTGCGACGCTCCTCCAACGGCCTCAGCCGTAGACTTAACATGAAATTTAGACCGATGGCGCCATCAGGGCCACCCCAGACCGACTCGTGGCCACCCCACAGGCCGTGATAAATTTTAGTAGCATCGGTTGGGAACTTCATTCCTAATACACAGCCGGGCAGGTAAGCTGTGCTAGACCTCCGATTCGCAGTATCCAGCTCTCTCCCCCTGCCTCTCCAAACCAGACAAAGAAAGCTACGGGTAAGTAGTTATGTCCAAAATATTCTTTAGCAAAAGAAGCTTGGGAAATGTGTCGTGACATGGTTACCAATGGTTACAGTATAATGTTACAGCAGTTTTTTGACGTGTTTATGACACGTTTTCACTGAAATACAAATCATGACATAATCACTTAAAGCTTTGTGATTCATATTTTTTTGTAGTTGAGTTTTATTAGTCTGAATAGAGATAACTATAGGTCATTATTAGAGCTATAATCGATAATTATGTGAGGGGCTTATTATTAATAATATTCCATCAGAATAATTGATTTCGCCTCTCAGCCTCCTTCAGTTCCGATTACGATAAATTAGTGAATAGAGAGTTCATTAAAGTTGTTGGTATCTGCTTTTCCCCAGTAACTGTTTTGTTTTACAGTAAATGTACACCTTATGCAGGGCCGGCCCAAAGTCTTATGGGGCCTTAAGCAGATTTTGACTCAAGGGCGCCCCCTTTCTGTTAAGACCACTACCCACAATAACAGCATTTCTATAAAGATTTGGTTTAATCTGGAAAAGTAAGCAGAGTCTATTTGGGTGATCCTAAAAATCAATCAGAGGTATTTATTAATATTATCTGGACAATCTGAAGGTCAGACAAAATAGAAAGTAATATTAATATGATATTTAAAATTTTGTTTTAATTCAAATATTTAAATGTAATTAAAAAGTTGTTCTAAATTAATTGGTAGAGTATATACATTTAGTGGTTTAAATGTCTTTAAATATTTTCGCACCATTTTTAAAATACTAATAGAATACTCATTAAAAAAATTATGAAATTATTTACAAAGAAACTATCCTAATTAATACACAAACATTTAAACAATTGACTTTTTTTAAATTATCTACACTGAAACAAAACTAAATCAAATGGAGTAATATTCACATTTTCATAAATTGTAACATCTGTAGCCTGTTCAGTTTCAGCATTTTCGGGGGCCCCCGGATGGATTTGGGGGGCCCTAAGGAAGTGCTTAGTTCCCTTATGCCAGCTCTGACCTTATGCCAAATATAACTGAAAATTAAAACAGAATTGTTGTACAACTATAAATGTTAACTGTAGTTTGTTATTAGTCTATGCACATTATATCATTAGTAACATTTAATACCACCCCTTCGAAAAATTTCTGGTAGCGCCACTGGTTTCATTTAGTAAATTAATGTTTCAACTAAAACTAAAAATGTAATTTGCAAATTAAATATTTAGTTTAAAAAAAAATTTAAGTCTAATGTAAATACTTATTTACACTTAATATTTATTTAGTGAACAAAAAAATTATTTTCCAAACTAATTCTTTTGTGCAAAATTAAATATTTCGCTTGCTAAAGAATTTGATTCTAAATTAGATATTTAGTTTGAAAGCAAACTGTTCCAAATTTATTATTTAATTGAGTAACTAAATATTTAAGTCCAAGATCAAAATTTAGCTTGGAGCTAAATATTTAGCTTTCAAACTAAATATTTCATTCAGAAGCAAAATATTTAATTCCAAAGTAAATATATAGTATAGAGCTGTATATTTAGTTTGGAAAATAAATATTTAGCTCTGACCTAAATATTTATTCTAGAAACAAATTTTTAGCTTTAAAATAAAGATTTAGCTCACTAACTAAATATTTAGTATAAATATTTGGTTTTGAAAGCAAAATAAATATTTAATTAAGAAGCTAAAAATAATTTTTAAAACCTGCAGGTTAATTTTTTTTCAAACACAGAGTCACAAAACTTAGAAGTTACTCTGCTGGAACCAACTAACCCCAACTAACTCTGAACTTACAGGTCTCACTGCCAGGGCTCAATGGTTTTCTTCAAAACACATACATTTGATTTTGGAACTTTATCAGTACTTTATTTGGAGCCTATGAGTTGATTTACAAAACTTACAGGTAGCTTTTCCAGAACTACTAGATTACTTTCCCCAAAGGTCTGAACTTTCAGGTTATTTTTTTGTATCTGTTCGATTTGTTTCACTAAAAACACAGGATCTTTTCTTTGCTTTTCCAGAACCGATAGATCTTCGGTTACAACCCAAACCTGACTTACTTTACAAGTACAGGGCTTCACTATGAAGTTTGAGTAAAAGTTAACCTGTAGTTTCCAAAAGTAGGCCAGAGATGTCCAAACTTTTTGCTACATGGGCCAAAATCCTCAAGTCGAAAGCCCCCATAGGCCACAAAAAGACGTTTTTTTAAATAAAAAATTTGTGTTTTTTTTTCCAGCTTAACAATAAATTAAACATGTAATATTTTAATCTAACTAAGTAGGAATTCTTGTAGAAAAAGTATTTTTAAAGAATTGTAGATTCAAAACACAGGGCTTTAACGCTTGCCTTTTTTTTTTATATTACATTTTCAAATCTTTTGGACGGGCTAAGTTTAAAGCAAAAATCTGGGGTTTTTTTCAACAGAAAAAAAACAGGGTTTGGGTAACTCTTTCTTTGAAAATAGGTGTTATTTTTAGGTATGCATGGTTGTATCTACGTCTGCTTTTGCATTAAGTGTTGACGCAATAAAATGAAAATTTAATTGTTTTGTATCATGGATCATTTCCTAATCCTTTTCATTTTTCAACAAAATGATGCTGTTATCAAAGAAAGTCTATATCTGCATCAATCATTTCTGTTTTGGTGCAAATTGCAAAAAGTACCAATCTTAAATGGTGGTCAAGGGCCGTGGAAAGTCAGTCCAAGGGCCGTAAATGGCCCCCGGGACGCACTTTGGACACCGCTGCAGTAAGCCCTGTAGCTGTCACAAGCTGACCCTGGAAAAGACGTTCAGTCTTTGGGTTCATAGAGAAACTAAACATTCATCTCTGTCCCTGGATATCAGCATTACTCACTCATTGGCTTATATTACTAAAGCAGAACTCTATAAAAAAAAGTTCCTGAAGAGGTTGACATCTATGTCAAGATAATCCAAGAGAATATTCAGTTAATGATGTTAACGATGCATGTTTAAAATGTATTTTATAGCAGTATTTTTTTTCTCAATCTTTCACAGGTATGTGGACTGGGTTATTGTTATTTTACTCATGTTAAAAACGACATAAAGTCGCTAAGATACAATAAAAACATGCATTTTTGAGTTATAATACTTTATTTAAATGTTTTCTGTCCTGTAAAAGTTCATTTAATGACCTTATATCAGTAAATTTCACCCAGCGCCTCTTCCAGTCAGTCTCCCTCACCTCTGGATGTCCTGGGTGTCTTTCTGGAGGCGTTTCCTCAGCTTCCGGGTGTAGGTGGACACTCGGGCCTTGACGTCGTCGGCGTTCTGCTCCACCATGGTCTGCAGCTCCTGGAGGTAGTTCTCCATCTGCTCGCGGGCGTCGGTCATGTGTCCTCGCAGTCTTTCGGCCAGAAGCTGCAGGTCTTTTCCAAAGCGCTCTGCGGCCTGCTGAGTGTAGGGGGTCAGCTTGGTCTGCAGGTCGTCCTTGTACATGGCCAGCTCCGCCATGCTGTCCTGGATCAGGGTGCTGTTCAGGAGACACACACGGACCGGGTCATTCACTGCTGTTTGGACTGATCCAAGGCGTGTATTTTTAGCACAATTAGGCAGTGAGATTGGGTCAAATAAACTAGTGAGTGTCAGAAAATGGGACAACAACCATGCAGTAGGTCTCAATTCATCTCGCCTCTCATCTACCTGCTTATCTGACTCTAAACTCAGCTGCAGCACAGTGCCATACATGTTGGTTACGGCTGAACTAGGAGATAAAGTCACTGTCTGAACTCAAAGGAGAACTGCTTTAGTACTTAGAGGCCCATAACTAAACCCAAAAAAAACCTTTTTCATCAGAATATGGCAGCCAGAATGTGAACAAGACCTGCAGCATCAGCATTTTCTTTCCCTTTTTGTATGTTATTACTATGTGTGTGTATCACTTTAAGAGCTCCACCCAGACCAGACCAATCAGAAAGCGTTTAGAGCTGAAGTTTTTAGTCTTTCCTCCTGACTGTGGCAGACTCATTCTGACCTCTTGCTTCGAATATCAGCTGTAATGTGGTGGAGGTGTGTCTAAAGGAAGTGAGTGGTCAACTTTCTACGCCATAATTGCTGAGTCAAGCAGTTTCCCAAGTGTGCAGAAGTTAATTATCATTTTCAGCGTTGTGTAACTGAGTCGTAAATGATTGGTGATATTCTGGAATTATTTCAGTATCTATGCCAAATCTGTGGTACTGTGCAACAGTTTGTGTCACCTATAGTTTTGCCAATAGAGGGCAGCGTTGCATCATAAATGAACAGAACATCTTAAGTGTTTGTTAGCTTTGCTGCCTATTTGAGTTCTGTAGCGCTGTTCATCTTTTCGTCCCATAGCTGAAGAAAAGATCAACAGTAGATAGACAGCAAACCATGTTTATTGTATAATTACTGCATTTTGTAAATGTCAATTTCTTATCGATCTGTTTAATTCATACAGAACCACTGATTCACCAGACGACTGTACTTAAATGGGATTGAAGTTAATCCAGAATCAATATGCAAATCCGCCCTCTGTGTGATTCTTATCGATCATCTGATGCGTGTTTCTGCTTCCTACGATCCAGCAAAGTATTAAGTGGCAGAAAGTATAAATTGTTTTCCTTTCACTGAATCTAGCAAAATAAAAAATAAACCATAAACGGCTCAGGAAAGGTCTAAATGTTGCATTATTACTGTATACATCTCAAGAGTCTGGTTCTTAGGTTGTTTAGGGCTCGGATACTTACTGGTCGTTTATCTGGACTGTCAGATCTGTTTGGATTCGCTTGAAGTCAGAATCTTGATCTGGAAATTGGTTTGGTTTATTTCGACCTCAGTATCATGTACGGCAACCACCAGTGCCATGATGTCATATTGTTTAAGCACTCACATATTCTTTATTTTTACAAAAATCAAGCAAGATTTCCCAGAATGATTTGTGTCTATGGTTAATATAAAAGTACAATTTCTGCTAAATAAATAAAAAGTTTTGTTTTATTTGCACTTGCTTTGTTCTTTTTTTCTCTAACTCTATTTTTAACTATTTTCTATGTGCTGCAGTTGTTGATGTATAATGATTTTATCTCTTCTTGATAAGTCGATTTACTCGTATCCTTTTGAGTTGTTACGTGTGTTTATGTTTTATGTTCAGCGACCTTGAGACTTTTGAAAGGCGCTCACAAATAAAATGTGTTATTAAAATTGGGCATGCTGAAACTGGTCTGGCCCTGTTCGCCAAAATTGAAGCCTAGTTTATATTTCTTCGACAGCAAAATCGACCAGTTTGGATAAATGATCCTTTCAACATAAAGCATGTAGTGGCCAAACGCTGCATTAACTACTGATTACAGCTATAGAGCCCAGTTCGGGTGAAACGCTCTATGGCTGGTACTGAACTGACCAATCACAGGCATATGCTTTCTCTTGATGGAAATGGATGGTAAGAAAATGGGGTTTGACTCCGTCCTTCGTTGCGTTGGTGATGGAGAGCCCTTGCTTGATAATGGCGCAGCGCCAGTCCGACTCCGTAAAAACTAAGAAGCTTAAACTGGGCTTTAGTAATTAGGGATGCACCGATAAACACTGGTATCAGGTATCAGAGCCGATACCGTTGTAATAAACTAATGTCAGTATCGGTAAGTTAACTTATACCATAACCCGATTCTTAAAGGTTGAATATGTAACATTTTCATAAAAAGCTACAATAAAAAAATTAAAATATATATATGGGGCTCTTAGAGGGGTGCAGAATGAAAGTATAATATTTCCAAAAAAAACTATATTTGAATTAAAATATGATCAAATTTACAGTTAAAAACGGGAAGGACAATGATGTTATGTTTACATATACCTGGCAGTAATGGGTGGTATTGTGGGTTGACAAATAAGTTCTCTATGATCCAACTAGGGCTGTGCGATATGACGAAGTATATCGTCAGTACGATAGAAAACATCTATCGTTTTATACGAATCCCTATCGTTTAATATGGTTTCACGGCAGTAAATTATTTCAAGATGCACCTTATGGCCTTCCTGTTTTTGCTGCAATACATGAAAAAACAGGGAGGAAGACGGTAACCAACACGTTTCAGAACAGAGATCTGAACAAGATTATCAGACAACCTAAAGTTGGTCTCTCTGCGTGTCGGCACTCCCCTCCCAACGCGAAGCTTGACCAGAAAAAAAGTGTCTCTCAGACAGAACGACAACGGCTCTAAAAGCCGTTTCTTTTGCTAGCAACACATCAGTGGTGTGATACAGCGTCTGTATCTGGAGTTTATCAGTCTCAAAGCTGCTTTTGCTCATTGACTCTCTCTGTATTTGTTGTCATGGTTCTAATAAAATAAATGTTTGGTGTTGGATTCCGTTGGCCAGACCGGGAGCTGGTAAGCTTTACAAACAACTGCTGTCTGATCTGCATTGGTCTTCTTATATCCAAATGGCATCGATAATCATAACTTGACTATTTTCCTAATCCTAGATTTCAGGAACCAGAGCCTAAACCCAACATGATCCATCTGTTAAACATTTACAGATCCAACAATATGGTCGGCACAGCTGGGCTGGTACTGGGAAGAATGGTGGAGTCAGCAAGTCCATCAGATCCCCAGAGATTTTGTTATCTGTCTCAGGAGAGGAGTGACCGCAGAAGAACAGAAACTACAATAGTTTTAGGTGAAGCTTACACTAGATGGACACATAAAACATTTCTACGCCATCAAACACACGAGGAAACTGAAACTTTCCTCCTGGATCGGTAAGCTAACTCACTAGCTAACTTAACTAGCAAGCTAACAGAAACTAGAGTAGTTTTAGATGAAGCTTACACTAGATGGACCCACATAAAACATTTCTACGCCATCAAACACACGAGGAAACTGAAACTTTCCTCCTGGGTCGGTAAGCTAACTCACTAGCTAACTTAACTAGCAAGCTAACAGAAACTAGAGTAGTTTTAGGTGAAGCCTACACTAGATGGACCCACATAAAACATTTCTAAAAAATCAAACACATGCGGAAACGGAGACTTTCCTCCTGGATCGGTAAACTAACTTGCTAGCTAACTTTGCTAATGTTAGCTGTTAGTTAAACTGCTCTAAAATACATTCCTCACAGGACATTTATATTACATCTGATCAAATGAAAGATAATGAAAATCCATACAGAAAAACACAGGGAAACTGAAATAAATATAGATGTTTTAACAAGAAATAAAGGATTCATTTTCAAACTTTGATAAAAAATGTAATATTCTTAATCTTTTCTGAATGAATAAATTAATAAATAAATACATTCATTCATTTTTTGGTATAGTTCTGCGCTATTCATGACAACTACAGAGGACCGTCCCTGCCGAAATTGACAATAATTAATTTAATTTAATTAAATAAATTAATAATTGTTGTAATAATGATTAACAATAATTAAATAAATGTGGATATAAATAAATAAGTGAGGGAATTCATTTGTTTACAAAAAAAATGAATTTATAAAGTGGAAAAAAATAGATAAAATGTAAAATACTTTTGTTAATAAATAAGTAGAGAAAAAAGTATACGAGGAAGTAAATAAATAAATATATTTGAAAATACATGTGTAAAATAAATGAGGTAATACATAAATGGTTAAATACAATAGAAAACATGTAAACAAATAAATAAATAAATAAATGTGGGAATACATAAATAGCCAGTAATATATTTCCGCATTTATTTTCATATGTTTTAATTTAAACATTTCTAGATGTTTTAATTTTTATTATTGCTATGTTTATTTCCACATTTGTTTATTTATTGTCATTCTTGGCAGGGATATGCCTCCATATAGGCTAAATATCCATCAGCAGTTGAATAACAATTATAAGCAGTAAAGAAGAAGAAGCTATGATCAGTGTCTCTAACGAAGGGTTCAGGTTAAGACACCACCACTAGGACTGGTTCTACATGCATGCATTGACCAACACGCTAATAAGCTGATCACTCACTCGAGCTCTCGGCTGATCTGGGAGCTCTGGATGTCCTTCACCACCCCATCAGCCTTGGTGTTCAGCTCTGTGATGTAATCAGTAAACTTTTCCACCGTCGTCTCCCAGGTGCTCTGCCAGTCGTCCTGGAGAACACTTCGTGCGCGGCATCCTGGTGTGAAAAGAGTAGAATCATGGTGATCTGTCCAAGTCTTTGGTTGAAATTTGTAATTTATTCGAATCTTGAATCTTTGTTGGGTCTTTTGAGAAGTCTTAGAGAAACTGCACGGATGCTAAGGATGTTTGCCTTTTTAAGTATAGCCTAAGCCTTTTTTTTTTTAAAAAGCTGTATTTATAAACTCAATATTGGTGTAATGCATGAACAAGTGTAACACTTTCGTTTTCAATGGCTACATGTTTTTATTAAAGCAGAATTGTTCTCTGAAAGGCAAAAAACCCCCATAATTTAAATTAAGGATGCAACCATACCACTTTTTTCAAACCGATACCGATATTTGGATTTGAGTACTTGCCGATAGCGAGTACCAATACTGATACTTCCAACAAACACTAATAATGCAATAAATTGGAAGACAGATTTTACTTTCTTCTCTGATTGTTAAAACAATTGATGGTGAATTAGATTTAAAAAAAAATTTATACTAATAAAAATGACCTCAAAACTAAAATTTCTAGTAAAAAAAAAAAAAAAAAAAAAAAAAGTAACATTATTGCAAAGTTTCCACATTTTCAGTATCGGTTGTTGGTATAGGTTAACTGTAACCGATACCAATACAATACATCAGAGCCGTATTGGCCCCAATACCAGATACCAGTATCGGTGCATCCCTAATTTAAATAAATCTACTAAAGAACACAAAAAAAAACATATAATAATAATTTTTTCATTTCGCTCATGTTTGCTTTTTTAAAACCATGATTTTTCAACACTTCAACCCTCATTACAGCGTTTCAGGAAATACTAACAGCTCTTGATCTGCACTAGATGAAGAAGCTTTCTCGATTTTTAAACCTTTCAAACCCCATCCCTGCAGAATATCTGAAATCACCTGAGATGACTGCGAGAGCGAGGATCACTGCAAACACCCTCATGGTGACCAGAGGCAACGACAGCTGGAAAAATCGAGCAAAAAGAATCTGATCAGAAACAGAAAAATATATCAAAGATTTACATTTTTCTGAGTTGCCAGAGAAGATTTTTAACTCAACTTCTCCTTAAATCTCTACTTAAATAACTGCTCAGTACAAACTTAGATCTTCCTACAGGTATTAAAAAAGGTTATGAGTCTCACCTCAGATGCCTGATTTGATCTGTGACGTCTGTGAGGCCGACTGAACCCTTCTCTGCGTATTTATACAGATTAGGCGGCACTGATGTGATCCAATGAATGCGAGGAGGATTTCTGACCTGCGTTCGAAGTTCCCAGCATGAACTGTGCTGTTGTCACCTTTTATTGCTGCGTTTGTTGTTTTGGCTCCACGTCGCACTCTAGACAGGTAACCAAAGGTCGTACATGCAGGAACCCTTCAGGTCGCTCTCTGGTCCATTTGGTTTGGCCTCCTAAAATAAAATTAAATCTCATTCTTCCTCCTCCTCTATGCCTTTTATTTGTGACTAAAGCTCTAAAAACCATTTTTTTTTAAATCACTGTTTTACCACGAATTGACAGCACAGCACGTAAAAGGTCAAAAGTCACTTCTATATCATATCAGGGTCCAACTGAGCTGATTTGATATAACAGCTGCAGGCTTTTTTTATACACTTTTATTAGATGTCTAACGTTCAGACTGATCATTTATGAATAACTTGTTTGTTAGGGGCCCTGTTGATGATTGAACATAAACATATGATGAAATAATAATACCTGAAAGGGACAAATTGTGAGGCTTGTTTGTTAAAGAGTAACCGATTTCATCTAAAATATATTGACCATGATGGGTGTGGGAATGTGTCATACTGGGGTAATTTTAAGCGACACCTAAATGCAGATTACTATGCTGAGAGGTAAAAACTTTAAAGGCAAAAGAATAAAAATTAAACTCACATCAAATGATAAAGAAATAGTCAAGAACAGAAACGGAGTAGAGGCATGAAGTAGCCAGTAGATTTGAGAACAAACTGGATAGCTTTAGGAGGAGTGAAGAATGACAAAGGAACCTAATCAAGGGCTAATCAGATGCAGGTAGGATAGAGAGTGTAAGAGAGGGCGATAAGGAGATGGACTACAGCTGGGAAGAGAAAGGGAATGCCTGGAGAGGCAGTATAAATCAATGTAAAGGTTCAAACAATCAGCAGAAACGGATAAAAATTAATAAAGCAGAAAAGAACTAACACAGAGGAAAGAATGTAAAATGACAAGAAATAAGTAAATAAACAACGGAGGGATCTAAAAACAGAAACAAATTAGAAAAGTTGAATGCCAACAAAAAATGAGGTGGAATTTGGCATTCTTAGGATCTTATTTGTAAATGAATTCAGATAGGATTGAAAATAAAGCCATTTGAGAGAATGACGTCCATCTGTAGTTCCCCGTTCATCTGTCAATCCATGCAACACAGACAGATCTCCAGGATCTTTAGACACTAGAGACCGATTAACTTAACTCTTGTGTTTGGAGAAGGCAGGAGAGGAAGCCCATGTATCCCCAGCAACATAACACTGCACGCAGAGACACTGAAGCACCAACAGAATAACCGGGATAAATAACAAGAAGCATTCTGCAAGGCGAACAATTAATGTTGACACTTCTGTGTCACTCAGAAACACATCATCACTGTAAACTGTGTTATCAGCTTGGTAAACATGACATTCATCAGGATGCAGGATTCCAGCTTCTCAGCATCGCTTCTCTGGAACAAGTCTGATTTAAAAAGAGTTAACTTTGAGTTTCTTTCAGAGCAGCCATGGAGGTCCTCAACCTCATCTTCGTCCCAGCTCAGAAAATCTTGTTGCTTTGGGCAAAATCTCATTAGAAGAAAAATGGTTTGAGCTGCGTTGTCTCTGCAGGTTGTGAGTTTTTTCCTGCTCTTAAAAACATGAACGTTCTCTGCGGCCCATTAGATCCTCCAGCAGCCTGTTCCAGAGGTGGGGGCCACAATAATGAAAAGAAGCCTCACCATGAGTCCGTGTCCTGATTTTGTGGATGAACAGGAGACGGCTGCTACAGGAGCGCAGAAACCGCGAGGGTTCATACGGTAAAAGCATTTCTGACAGATAAGAAGGCCCAAGACCATTAAGACACTTAAAAACCATTAAAAGAACCTTAAAATGGATCCTAAAACATACGGGGAGCCAATGCAGTGATTCTAAGACCGGTGTAATGTGCTCCTTCCTCCTGGTCTTCATCAGGACACGAGCTGCTGAGTTTGTAGAAGCTGTAAACCTGAGGTAGTCTTTTTGGGAAGACCAGAAATCATTACAGTAATCGATTCTACTGGTGATAAAAGCTGCATTAGCGTCTCTGTATTGGTCAGAGAGAGAATGGGGCGGAGTCTGGTGATGTTCTTTAGGTGATAAAAACCTATTTTAGTGATATTTTATATGTGTGGGATGGATTTGTTGTGTTTAAACTAAATAAAAGGTATTGGTTATCTGGTTATATTGGGAACATTAAATTAATAATTAATGAATTATTAATTTATTCTTCCTTTTTTATTATTTATTTAAACGGGGCACCAACCGATTTAAGCCGGTAAAAGTATATATCAGAGATAACTATCAAACAGCAGTTAAATGGCTAATATATCAATGATTTATCAGATATTAGTTGTCTGAAGGGTGAGCCCTTATACAATGATTCAAAAACACACATTCAAATAAAAGAAACAAAGATTTGATTCAGTTTAACCAATTTATTAACCAACTAAATCCTTTAATACGACAGAAAAACGCGACACGAAAAAAAAGGGGAAATTCAGTTTGTTCGAGGTTCAATGGACGGTCGGTTCAAGGGAAGGTTTGCTAGCAGGAAGAAAAGTTAAGACACGTGTGTCCAGCACCGTATCAGGACTATGGGCCCACTCTCGCTTTAAAGCAGTGATCAGATAGAGAGAAATCTCCTTAAAGCTCAACGAGTCGAACCAGAGAGGAAGAGTCTCTTCCTCTGACATTAGCACTCAGAAACGGGCAGTTCGGCATATGACGACACGTTTCGGCATATTACGTGTTGAGTTCCAGTGTTCCATGTACAACTGTGTATCATCAGCATAACTGTGAAAGTTAACTCCATGTCGCCTGATGACACTGCCAAGAGGGAGCATATACAGGTTAAAAAGCACCGGGCCTAAAACTGAACCCTGGGGAACACCACATGTGATCTTATGGACCTTAGAGGAACAGGTATCCAAACTTACCATAAAAGTGTCAGTGAGGTAGGATGTGAACCATTTATGAACAGCACCAGAGAGGCCGATCTGTTTTAAACGGGTTAAAAGAATAGTTTGGTCTACTGTATCAAAGGCAGCGCTTAGATCCAGGAGAACCAACACTGTCACCTTCTAAGCTTCATAGTTTAAACAAAAAATACTTTAAAATCTTAAAATCTAAATTTTAATGATTTTAATAACATGTTTCTCTCATACTGGTAACCAGTTCAAACAGGTGTTATTAACACAGGTAACGAGTGGAGGACAGAGGAGCCTCTTATGGGAGAAATTACAGGTCTGTGAGAGACAGAAATCTGGATGGTTTGTACATGAAAAATACTTATTTCCACCATAATTTGTAAATAAATTATTTTAAAATCAAACCATATGATTTTCTGGATTTTTTTGTCTCTTATAGTTGATGTTTACCTATGATGAAAATTACAGGCCTCTGTCATCTTGTCAAGTAGGACAAATTCTACTTTTGTGCCCCCACTTTATAAATGATTCAGTCAAGAGGAATAAATGATCCTATTTAAATAGATAATTTCTATAATATATTTTTGTGGATAGTTTATATTTAAAAGACAAATGTGGGTTTATTATTAGGGATGACATTTATTTATTCATGCTAGCCATTAATACAGCTTCATCATAAGGTTAAGTTTAAACAATGTTTTGTAAAGCTTAACTTTTAAAATATTCTTTTTCCAGACAATATTACGTTTATTTCATCTTATTTAAACGTTATAAGCTGTGAAAACCTGCACTTGGCAACTGGTCAAATTAGCCACCTGATCATGGTCATACGTGAAAATGAAACTTGTTTCAGGTTAGATGTTAAGATTTGTGGCTATAAATTGTTTGTCAGGAGGAGTAAAACTGAAATAAACTGCACCTGAATGCAACAAGAACGATGACGATTCACTTTCTTTCTACTGATATTCCACAAAGTCTCACACGGCTTTCCTAAACAGCTCCCATCAGCAAGTTCATATCACCTGAAAGCTGAACATGATGTTCCTGGAGACGTACATCCTGGTGTCCCGTCGTTACTTTAGGCTGTGACAGCACTGAGCTCAGCATCTCCTCCATTCATCTCTGCTACCTATAAATACTGATGAGGACACCTTCAGCCTTCATCAGCTGGCTGACTGACGGAACAGGTAGGACTCCAGCTCCTCAGCATCCCTTCTCTGGAACAGACCTGATCCGAAACAGCTAACTCTGGGTTTCTGTCAGCGTACGCCATGAAGGTCCTCTGCGTCCTCGTCCTCGTCTTCCTCACAGGTCAGAAAATCTCGATGCTTTATTACTGAAAGTCTCCGTAAAAGAAAAGTGATTTATATAAATAGATATTCTCTCTGCAGGTTGTAATGGAGGACACGATGAACATCCATCTAAAACCCATGTACAAATGACAGTGAAAGCTTACTGGCTGTATGTCAAGGAGTCAACTAAGACCTCAAAAGAATGTGTGTGGGACATCAGATATTCCTCTATAGGACAGTATATCAGGTAAGAGGAAATCTAAAAGCTTTTCCACTCAACATAAAAGCTGGATGAATATTTACTTACATTCAGACATGAATCTAATGAATGACTCTTATGAATCCATGGAAGCTTCTCTTAAACTCCCAGGACTGAAGCACATTTATATTTCTAACTAAACGTGACATGTCTGCAGGAAAGTTCCTTTCCCTGGGCAACAACAGCCTATCCTGCTGAATAAAGCAATTTTCTCCCCTTTAGATGCTTAAATACTGCAAAAGGTTCACCTCTAGGTTCAGTTTTAACAGAAGGATGAAATAACATGAAACAACATATGTGATGAAAGTTAACTGAATCAAAGTTTCTTTGGACTGATTCTAAAATCAGGTGTTGATCAGATTTCTGTCTGTGTCCCTGCAGTTCCCTCATAGAACAGAGCATCGACATCATCTACTGCTTCTTCCATAACGTGTACAATTGTATAGTTGTGTGGATCAAGGACTTCTATGGCCAGATCTGCCTGGAGGTGGATACTCTTCAACACAGTCTAGAGCATTTTCTTATCTGTCTGGAAGATGACATACATCACCACGGCAAGGAGCTGGCGGCTCAAATCCGTTTGAAGTTGGAGGACATCAAGGAGTGTGCAGCTAAGTACGTTGAAGCCCTGGACCCCAAAGGCCTGAAGATCGCCTTGTTGGAGAAGACCCAGGAGCTGCATGAGTATCTGGACAAGTGCTTTGAACATCTGCATAATCACCGTCATCATCATGGTCATCAAAGTCTTTGGTACAGAATTTTTGGACGCCATCGTCATAGCCATGACCACAAAGACCACCACTGCAATCACCAAGGCGATGACCACCATGGCCCCCCTTGCCATCACCATGAGAATCACCAAGGCGATGACCACCATGGCCCCCATTGCCATCACCATGACAATCACCAAGGCGATGACCACCATGGCCCCCATTGCCATCACCATGACAATCACCAAGGCGATGACCACCATGGCCCCGATTGCCATCACCATGACAATCACCAAGGCCATGACCATGACCATCAACACAAGCCCTGTAGCCATCACAATCCCCATGACCACCATGACCACCATTGCCATTACCACAAACGTCATCTGAAGAGGAAGGTCTATAAAAGTCTGGAGGACTTTAAGGCGTCCTTGTCGTCCCTGGTCTACAGATTTGAGGTCAAACTTAGCCACACCATCTATGAACTGAATAAGAAAATTGTTCTCCATGGACCAAGACATGGAAGGACGCTGAATAAAGGTTCGGACCACCTGACGGATGACCTGAAGTGTCTGTTGGAGGAGTGGGCACAGTTTCTCAAACAGGCCGAGTCAGAACCAAAACCACCTCATCCACTTCCTCCTGCATGATGGTCTACACTTGATCATCATTCCCTCCTTGTCTCCTTAAAGTCCTCTCGTCCTCTCCCTCCCTGCTGGGTTTTGCTGATGTCTCTCTGTGGTGTGTCTACCCTGCCGTTCTCCCTCCTGCTCCTTCCTGCCTTCATCATCGTCATTCCCCCTCATCACTTCAATAAATATGGTTTCATCTGCTTTCTGCGTGAGGCAACATCTGCTTTAAATTTTAACGTTAGAAATGTTTAAGGAAACATCTTGAGTCCCTTTTTTCTCAGGCTGATGATTTCCTGGAGAAAAATTAAGATATTTATGATATTCTTTCAATAAAATACATGAATTCACTGCAAATACTTTCAGTGCCTCATTTTCAGTTTTTTTTTTCTGCAGACTTATTACAGTTTATTTAATCGTCACTTTGCTTAGAGGAAATATTTTCTTAGTTTATACAAAAATTGTAGAACATTCCTAAGAGTGAAACGTTGTCAGTTCTCAAAAAAATATATAATTTTATTTACAAATACTTACATTTCTTTTCCTACCTCTCACTGAATAAAAAGTGCTAAATATAAATCTTTTCTTTTTCATATGTATAAACAAGCTCCTCTCAGCAGAAACACACCAACTGTGTTAGGTCCTCCACTGGTTTAACATCTTACCATGTTTGCCACGTAGCTTCTCCATTAATCCCAAACGGTTTTCGTGCCTATTTTAATGGTTAATCCTGACATTCCGGCCAATTTTAGATACCCTATGATGTTCAAACTAACTTATGCTCTTTTATAGGTTAAAGAAACCAAATTGATCATAATGGTGAATCCTAAACAAGCCTTTTTTATAAACAGTCCAAATTTAGTAGTTTCATGGGTTATACATATTTTTCATAGCAAACTTTTATGGGTTCAAAAAGATTGTTTTTAATACATTATCATGACTATTAATTTAAACCATGATTACTGACGGGTAGTCAATCTTTTTGGGTACTTTGGTTTTGTTTTTGTTCAGTTGGAGGAAATGATGAGACATCCAGCTTTTAATTTGTTCAATGCATTTTTTGAGGGTTTGCATGGGTTCAACATCATGGGTCCAATTATCTTTTCAGACCTTTTTGACTGGTTCACATCCTAGATTAAGGACAGGAACTTCTTTGTGTCAATTTGCCAATTCTCATCACAAAACACAGAAATCACATGTGGGGTCCCCCAGGGCTCCATCCTAGGGCCCCTCCTATTTAGCATCTAAATGCTCCCACTAAGCCAGATTATAACCACCTACGATGTTAACTACCACAACTATGCTGATGACACTCCGCTTTATATCTCAATGTCACCAGGTGATGTTGAACCCGTCCAAATCCTCAATAAATGCATTGAGCAAATTAACAGCTGGATGTCCCATAATTTCCTCCATCCTACACAAGCCTTTTATTAATAAAGAGTCCAAATTTAGTAGTTTCATGGGTAATAGACATTTATCATAGCAAACTTTTATGGTTTCAAGAAGATTGTTTTTAATACATTATCATGACTATTAATTTAAATCAGTTTTCAATGCTTGACTGTACCAACATTCATGTGAATTGGTTGATGAAAGCATAAAGAAACTCTCAAATCGAATATTTGCTCCTTAAACAGATTGGTCAATATTTTAGTTAATATAATTGTTTAATATTTAGCTCAAAGAAATCAAATAGCATTGTACAATCGCATTCACTACATTATTATAGCTCATCCTTTCTAAACAAAATTTGTGGTTTTCCTTATACATTTATACATTCTCTTTTCTTAGCTAACGCGTCTTCTCTGTTTTTGTAGATAAGCTATGTTTCTTTTTTAGCAAACCTAAAAGGTGTTTTTAAAGGCTTACTTAGAGCATTGTACTGTTCACTGTATTATATGTAATATTATGCACCAATAAACGCAAGGAAAGAAAATTTTATTTGTATAGCACACTTTCAACACAAGGCAATTCAAGGCGCTTTACATGATTTAAGATTAGAACACAGAAAAGAGAGCATAAATCACTTTAAAGATTAAAATACAAGAAAGCCTTTACAATAAAACAATAATTTGTATGAAAATTAAAAACAAGCAAGTAAAAAGCAATAATAAGATCAGTTACTCATAAGCGAATCTAAATAGATACGTTTTAATTTTGGATTTAAAAGAGTTCAGTGTCTCTGCAGCTTTGCTTCTCCTGGTAGTTTGTTTCAGATATGAGGAGCATAGAAACTAAAAGCTGCTTCTCCATGTTTGGTTCTGGTTCTAGTGACGATCAGTAAACTAGAGCTGGAGGACCTGAGTGATCTGGATGGTTTGTACCATGATAGCAGATCTCTAATGTACTCTGGTGCTAACCTATTCAATGATTTATAAACTAATAAAAGCATTTTGAAGTTTATTCTCTGAGGTACAGGGAGCCATAGGAAGGACTCAAGAACTGGGGTGATGTGTTCTACTTTCCTGGTTCTAGTGAGAACACAAGCAGCAGCGTTCTGGATCAGCTGCAGCTTTCTGATTGATTTTTTGGGTCCAAAGATAAGTACTTCAGTTTTGTTTTTGTTCATTTAGAGAAAATTATGGGACATCCAGCTGTTAATTTGCTCAATGCATTTATTGAGGATTTGGACGGGTTCAACATCACCTGGTGACATTGAGATATAAAGCTGAGTGTCATCAGCATAGTTGTGGTAGTTAACATCGTAGGTGGTTATAATCTGGCTTAGTGGGAGCATTTAGATGCTAAATAGGAGGGGCCCTAGGATGGAGCCCTGGGGGACCCCGCATGTGATTTCTGTGCTTTGTGATGAGAATTGGCTAATTGACACAAAGAAGTTCCTGTCCTTAATGTAGGATGTGAACCAGTCAAAAAGGTCTGAAAAGATAATTGAACCCATGATGTTGAACCCATGCAAACCCTCAATAAATGCATTGAACAAATTAAAAGCTGGATGTCTCATCATTTCCTCCAACTGAACAAAAACAAAATCAAAGTACCCAAAAAGATTGACTACCCATCAGTAATCATGGTTTAAATTAATAGTCATGATAATGTATTAAAAACAATCTTCTTGAACCCATAAAAGTTTGCTATGAAAAATATGTATAACCCATGAAACTACTAAATTTGGACTGTTTATAAAAAAGGCTTGTTTAGGATTCACCATTATGATCAATTTGGTTTCTTTAACCTATAAAAGAGCATAAGTTAGTTTAGCCATCATAGGGTATCTAAAATTGGCCGGAATGTCAGGATTAACCATTAAAATAGGCACGAAAACCGTTTGGGATTAATGGAGAAGCTACGTGGCAAACATGGTAAGATGTTAAACCAGTGGAGGACCTAACACAGTTGGTGTGTTTCTGCTGAGAGGAGCTTGTTTATACATATGAAAAAGAAAAGATTTATATTTAGCACTTTTTATTCAGTGAGAGGTAGGAAAAGAAATGTAAGTATTTGTAAATAAAATTATATATTTTTTTGAGAACTGACAACGTTTCACTCTTAGGAATGTTCTACAATTTTTGTATAAACTAAGAAAATATTTCCTCTAAGCAAAGTGACGATTAAATAAACTGTAATAAGTCTGCAGAAAAAAAAAAACTGAAAATGAGGCACTGAAAGTATTTGCAGTGAATTCATGTATTTTATTGAAAGAATATCATAAATATCTTAATTTTTCTCCAGGAAATCATCAGCCTGAGAAAAAAGGGACTCAAGATGTTTCCTTAAACATTTCTAACGTTAAAATTTAAAGCAGATGTTGCCTCACGCAGAAAGCAGATGAAACCATATTTATTGAAGTGATGAGGGGGAATGACGATGATGAAGGCAGGAAGGAGCAGGAGGGAGAACGGCAGGGTAGACACACCACAGAGAGACATCAGCAAAACCCAGCAGGGAGGGAGAGGACGAGAGGACTTTAAGGAGACAAGGAGGGAATGATGATCAGGTGTAGACCATCATGCAGGAGGAAGTGGATGAGGTGGTTTTGGTTCTGACTCGGCCTGTTTGAGAAACTGTGCCCACTCCTCCAACAGACACTTCAGGTCATCCGTCAGGTGGTCCGAACCTTTATTCAGCGTCCTTCCATGTCTTGGTCCATGGAGAACAATTTTCTTATTCAGTTCATAGATGGTGTGGCTAAGTTTGACCTCAAATCTGTAGACCAGGGACGACAAGGACGCCTTAAAGTCCTCCAGACTTTTATAGACCTTCCTCTTCAGATGACGTTTGTGGTAATGGCAATGGTGGTCATGGTGGTCATGGGGATTGTGATGGCTACAGGGCTTGTGTTGATGGTCATGGTCATGGCCTTGGTGATTGTCATGGTGATGGCAATCGGGGCCATGGTGGTCATCGCCTTGGTGATTGTCATGGTGATGGCAATGGGGGCCATGGTGGTCATCGCCTTGGTGATTCTCATGGTGATGGCAAGGGGGGCCATGGTGGTCATCGCCTTGGTGATTCTCATGGTGATGGCAAGGGGGGCCATGGTGGTCATCGCCTTGGTGATTGCAGTGGTGGTCTTTGTGGTCATGGCTATGACGATGGCGTCCAAAAATTCTGTACCAAAGACTTTGATGACCATGATGATGACGGTGATTATGCAGATGTTCAAAGCACTTGTCCAGATACTCATGCAGCTCCTGGGTCTTCTCCAACAAGGCGATCTTCAGGCCTTTGGGGTCCAGGGCTTCAACGTACTTAGCTGCACACTCCTTGATGTCCTCCAACTTCAAACGGATTTGAGCCGCCAGCTCCTTGCTGTGGTGATGTATGTCATCTTCCAGACAGATAAGAAAATGCTCTAGACTGTGTTGAAGAGTATCCACCTCCAGGCAGATCTGGCCATAGAAGTCCTTGATCCACACAACTATACAATTGTACACGTTATGGAAGAAGCAGTAGATGATGTCGATGCTCTGTTCTATGAGGGAACTGCAGGGACACAGACAGAAATCTGATCAACACCTGATTTTAGAATCAGTCCAAAGAAACTTTGATTCAGTTAACTTTCATCACATATGTTGTTTCATGTTATTTCATCCTTCTGTTAAAACTGAACCTAGAGGTGAACCTTTTGCAGTATTTAAGCATCTAAAGGGGAGAAAATTGCTTTATTCAGCAGGATAGGCTGTTGTTGCCCAGGGAAAGGAACTTTCCTGCAGACATGTCACGTTTAGTTAGAAATATAAATGTGCTTCAGTCCTGGGAGTTTAAGAGAAGCTTCCATGGATTCATAAGAGTCATTCATTAGATTCATGTCTGAATGTAAGTAAATATTCATCCAGCTTTTATGTTGAGTGGAAAAGCTTTTAGATTTCCTCTTACCTGATATACTGTCCTATAGAGGAATATCTGATGTCCCACACACATTCTTTTGAGGTCTTAGTTGACTCCTTGACATACAGCCAGTAAGCTTTCACTGTCATTTGTACATGGGTTTTAGATGGATGTTCATCGTGTCCTCCATTACAACCTGCAGAGAGAATATCTATTTATATAAATCACTTTTCTTTTACGGAGACTTTCAGTAATAAAGCATCGAGATTTTCTGACCTGTGAGGAAGACGAGGACGAGGACGCAGAGGACCTTCATGGCGTACGCTGACAGAAACCCAGAGTTAGCTGTTTCGGATCAGGTCTGTTCCAGAGAAGGGATGCTGAGGAGCTGGAGTCCTACCTGTTCCGTCAGTCAGCCAGCTGATGAAGGCTGAAGGTGTCCTCATCAGTATTTATAGGTAGCAGAGATGAATGGAGGAGATGCTGAGCTCAGTGCTGTCACAGCCTAAAGTAACGACGGGACACCAGGATGTACGTCTCCAGGAACATCATGTTCAGCTTTCAGGTGATATGAACTTGCTGATGGGAGCTGTTTAGGAAAGCCGTGTGAGACTTTGTGGAATATCAGTAGAAAGAAAGTGAATCGTCATCGTTCTTGTTGCATTCAGGTGCAGTTTATTTCAGTTTTACTCCTCCTGACAAACAATTTATAGCCACAAATCTTAACATCTAACCTGAAACAAGTTTCATTTTCACGTATGACCATGATCAGGTGGCTAATTTGACCAGTTGCCAAGTGCAGGTTTTCACAGCTTATAACGTTTAAATAAGATGATAATTAACGTAATATTGTCTGGAAAAAGAATATTTTAAAAGTTAAGCTTTACAAAACATTGTTTAAACTTAACCTTATGATGAAGCTGTATTAATGGCTAGCATGAATAAATAAATGTCATCCCTAATAATAAACTCACATTTGTCTTTTAAATATAAACTATCACAAAAATATATTATAGAAATTATCTATTTAAATAGGATCATTTATTCCTCTTGACTGAAACATTTATAAAGTGGGGGCAGAAAAGTAGAATTTGTCCTGCTTGACAAGATGAGAGAGGCCTGTAATTTTCATCATAGGTAAACATCAACTATGAGAGACAAAAAAATCCAGAAAATCATATGGTTTGATTTTAAAATAATTTATTTACAAATTATGGTGGAAATAAGTATTTTTCATGTACAAACCATCCAGATTCCTGGCTCTCACAGACCTGTAATTTCTCCTATAAGAGGCTCCTCTGTCCTCCACTCGTTACCTGTCTTAATAAGACCTGTTTGAACTGGTTACCAGTATAAGAGAAACCTCTCCACAACCTCAAACCATTTCTGTCTGCGCATTTGATGACTATCTTATTTATAATATCAACTATTTCATAATCCTTCATAGGTCAGTGTCTTATATTTATAATTTATATACATAAATAATTTAATGACATTGTTTTAGAATGAATGTAGGCTAATAATACATTCATTAGAGTGATATAATCTTCGTTACGCTTTCTGTCTTCCTCAGTGCCACTGTAATAATAATAACAATAACTTTATTGATAGAGCGCTTTCAGTCAAAGCGCTGAACATAAGTGACATAAAATTCAACAGTTTTAAAACAATATAAAACAATGATCAAAGGGCAGTTAAAAACATTGATAAAAACTAAAATGAGCAATTTAAGATACATAGGATAATGTAAACAAGTGAGTCTTCAGCTTGGCTTTAAACACCTCAGTAGATCCTGCCTGCCTGATGTCATGAGGTAATTTATTCCATCGAAATGGAGAACGGAAGGAGAACGCACGTTCCCCAAGTCTTTTTGTTTTCGCTTTTGGTACTACTAATTGTCTGGAACCTTGAGACCTACGAAGACGGGGTGGATCATATGGATGTAGAAGTTCACAGACTTAGGCTGGAGCTAGGCCATGTAGACCCTTAAAGGTAAGTAAGAGCCAGAGTAAAAGTTTTCTTTATTTGTTATTGGGGTGCAGGAGTTTGAAACTCATCATAGACTGCAGATGATTGCATGGAGGAGCGTGGTTTCCCATTTAACTTCTCTGTTGGCCGTTGTCATATTTTGGAACTATCGATAATCGAACGAAAGCCTGTTAATCCAGTATGTATGTGGTTTAAAAACAGATCAACCAAAAACGTGAGAGGAAATCAGAGCGGTTTATTGGAACACATATCACAGTACAGACCGCTCACCCGCAGCGGCTTTTGGAGTGGAAAGTGTATTTTCCTTAACAGTATATTTCATAAAACATTGATAAGGCATCTTTAAAGTGTTTCTTTGAGGTTCCTTTTCCGTTGAAGATGTCCATGCCTTTGTTACTTCAAGGCTGGATTACTGTAACTCTTTATTATCAGGTAGTGCACAGAATACAATTAAAAGTCTTCAGTTAGTTCAAAATGCTGCTGCTAGGATTCTGATGAATATTAAAAGAAGAGATCACATTTCCCCTGTTTTAGCTTCTCTTCACTGGCTCCCAGTAAAATCTAGAATAGAATTCAAGATCCTCCTTCTGACATATAAAGCTCTTAATAATCTAGCTCCATCATACATAAGAGACCTGATTGTTCCATATGTTCCTAACAGAGCCCTTCGCTCTCAGACTGCAGGTTTACTGGTAGTTCCTAGGATTTCTAAAAGTAGAATGGGTGGCAGATCTTTCAGCTATCAGGCTCCCCTCCTATGGAACCGGCTCCCAGGGTTGGTTCGTGAAGCAGACAATTTGTCTATCTTTAAAACTAGGCTTAAAACTTTCCTCTTTGACAAAGCTTACAGTTAGAGATATGTTTATAGGTAGTTAGAGACAGGTTAGACAGATAGTTAGGAAGAGACAGGTTAATGTTAGTAGCTATGCTGCTTTAGGCTGTTGGAGGACATTATTAGAATCAGTTCCTACTCTCTCTCCTACTTCTCCCCAACTGTATGATGTGATGTCAGTTCAAGCGCTAACCTGTTTTCTCTTAGTCTCTTCCTACAGTAGGAGCTCCTGACCCGCCCTGCTTGACGATCCTGACTAAGATGGCATTGCAGTGGAGGAACGTTCTCAACGTCCTGCAACAAACTTCTGCATCATTTCTGTTGCTCTTTCTGTGTCTCTGCTGCCGTCTCCAAACCACAGACGGTCTCAGCAGATGACCGCTTGTGCTGAGCCTGGTTCTGCTGGAGGTTTCTTCCTGTTAAAAGGGAGATTTTCCTCTCGACTGTCGCTTCATGCTTGCTCAGTGTGAGGGATTGCTGAGAAGTCCCGACGCAATCTTCTGTGGTTCTCTAATTCCTAAATTAAACATTGTATTGTAATAACTCTTCTTGTAAAGTGCCTTGAGATGACATCTGTTGTGAAACGGCGCTATATAAATAAACTGAATTGAATTGAATTGAACCGATAAAGGTCTGAGTGGATGAGAATTGAGTTTTACGACCATTTGTGTCCCGAAAAAGGGCTGTGATTATGAGGGGGTAAAGCCCATGGAGAGCGGAGGAAGGGAGGGCAGACTGGGAGACGAACTCGGGGTCCAGCCTGAAGCGAAACGTGTCCTTTGGTAGTAGCTCCTCCTGGAGCCACATCCCTGTACGACAGGGCTCGACTAGGGCGAACCGATCGTGGATGCATGGCACGCTGGTGGCATAGGACTGAGGGAGACAAGAAAGACCGTACCTAGGGAATAATGCTGAAGGCGGAAGTATACAAAGAGGTAGCCAGTGTTCAAACGCAATAGCACACCCTTTCAAAATGCTCACCGCAGGACGAGTTACCCAACCTATCTTAACCCACGAGTTCTGCCCTGACCCCAAGTTCACAGAGCGACAAAGATACTTTCCTTAATAAAAAATGCCTAAACCTTGACATAAAACAAAATTTTAAGTTGATTTTACCTTTTTTTTATACTTGAGCCTTGATTCTTATGTATGTAATCGAATTATGAACTAAATCCCTTTAATTGAGATGACATAGATTTCTATGCATGACTTAACAGACTTCTGTAGGAAAGACCTACATTTGGAATGGGAGTTTACATGCACCATGAACGAATTGACTATCGGAATAAATAACCTCTCGATCGGAAGGAAATTCGATCCGAATTCATTTGATTGGTTCAGAGAAATCTGAATGGCATGTTTACATAAACCATTCAGGCTTTTAACGCAATTTCTTGAGTCCGAGGACTGATGGGTTTACCATTCCACCAGAATCCCCGGTGCAGGGCGACATCGCAGCCCTCCCCCAGTAGGGGGCGGCGTGGGGGCTGGGCCAAAGCCACGGAGAAGGAAACTGGTGTCACCGGAAGAACCGCCCAATGAGGAAGCTTGAAAGGCGGAAGCGGGAAGTATGGAGGGAACGGGGGTTGCACTGGGCGGTGGAGTCGAAAAGACAAGCCTGAAAAGATGGCGTTGTAAGCGGAGCGGCTGAAGGGAATCCCCCTGAGCTACAAAGTACGCAGAGTGTCGTGCCACTGTCCAGCCGGACATGTCGGAGCAGCAACGGAGAAGCGGCGAGCACGGGGGGATGCCCGGGAGCGAGGCGCTGAAGCGCAGCGCAAACAGTGAAGGGATAGAGGATAAGGGCGATGAATAGTGGAAGGGGGCCAGAGGGAGGAATGGCTGTGGACAAAGAAAAGTTAGAACTACAGTTAAATGGGGGAGGAATTGGGGGGGGGGGAGTTGGGGGGAAAGCTGCAAAATCTGAAATAGAGGGAGCAGATGTAGGTGGACATGACGTTTGGCTCCCGGCAGAGGGCGCTGTGGGCGCTGGACCTGAGGAAGGGAGCTGGGGTATGTTGGTGAAGGATCCGCCCCCAGAAACAGAGGGGACTCCAAAGGAACCAGGAAGTAATCGATGGGAGACAGAGAGAAGGAAAAGAAGCCTGAAAAGGCAGAATTTATTAGCCGAACGGCTGAAAGGGATGCCCCCTTTCTCGGAGCGCTCGCTCGAGCCACGCCGCGGTCCAGCCGGACGTATGGGGCGGCCGGAGGACGTCGGGCTCGAAGGGAATCCCCGAAGCGGAGTGAGGCATCCCGGCAAGGGCGGGAAGGAGACGAGCGTGGAGCCCGAGCAGTACGGTAGGTAGCGGCGGCATGAGAACGCTGCGGTGATGCTTCGAGCCGTAGTGAAAAGTTCTGAGACGGGGAGGAAGAAGACGGAGGAGGATGCCGGCTTGGGTGGCGGCTGCGAGAAGCTGTAATCAACGGCGGGGAAAAGAGCTCCTGAGAGGGCTGTGATGGAGATGACGCAGCCGAGGAGGGTGGACCAGGATCCCGCTGGACTGATGAAACCAGGACACGTCGGGACACCTGGCGGGTAACTGATGGAGGGGAGGGCCTGAAGACGGCGGGTTCGCCGGGGACCAGTTCCCCATCCGACTCGGATGGATCGACGGAGACGGTTAGGATATCCATGATGAGTAGTGATGGGAAAAATGAACCGAGGCTCCGAGGAAAAGTGGGCGTGCCGGATGAAGTCTCGATTCGAGGCCTGTGTCAACGACGGGGAAATCACGTGACCAAGGCCTCGGTTTTACCAGGTGACGTCATTGATTCGTTCCACGACCCGCTTCCTTAATAAGCGCTTTGAATCCCGCGGCACAATGTGGTGTGTGTCGCCGTTCGTAGTGAGATGGTGAAGTAGTCAGTCAGGCAGATAGTTAATTGATACTTGTTGTAGCCTTCTGAAGTGAGCTCTAGGCTATACTACTGCAGACATCATCATGGTTCATGTTCACGTGTTTCCACCGAATTATCACTTGGACTAAGTTCCGCTTCTACAGCAGAGATGTCCAAACTTTTGGTACATGGGTCAAATTCATCAAGTCAAAAGTGCCATTGGGGCACAAAAATATGTTTGTTTTTCATCCAAAAATAAGTGGGTTTTTTTTTTACCTGCTTAATAAATTAAACGTAAAAAGTAATATTTTAATTTAACAAAGTAGGAATTCTTGTAGAAAAGGGATTTTTAAAGGACTGTAGATTCAATACACGGTTTTTAAGGTTTGTCTTTTAAAATAATTACATTTTCAAATCTTTTGGAGGGGCTAATTTTAAAGCAAAAATCTGTTGTTTTTTTGGGTCACTATTTCTTTGAAAATACGTGTTATTTTTAGGTATGTATGGTTGTCTCTATGTCTGCTTTTGCATTAAGTGTTGACGGAATAAAATTTAAAAGAAAGCAAAAAAAAAAAGGGTATGAATGTTAAATGATGACTAATTTGTTTTGTGCCATGGATTATTTTCTAATTCTTTTCATTTCTCCACAAAATGATCCCCTTATAAAAGAAAATCTACTTCTGCATCAATCATGTATGATTCAGTTCTGCAAATTGCAAAAATTACCAATCTTAACTGGTGGTCATGGGCCGTGGACAATCAGTCCAAGGGCCGTAAATGGCCCCTGGGCCGCACTTTGGACACCCCTGTTCTACAGGCTCCCTTTCTGTAACCTACACAGACTATAGCTGTAATGGACAACGGTTGCTACGTCATTGAAATCCCAGGTTAGTGTAAACTGGAATTGAATGGATTAAAAGCCTGTAAAAACACCCAGAAGCTATTACGGTGTGTCCACACCAAAAGCGATAGGAGCGACTAGAGCTTCAGGTTTACATGTAAAATCAATGTAGGAGCGCGATGAAGCGCGACTTGGTGTCCCGCGACTCTTCAGAAGCAGATTTGCGTCGCGAAAAAGCTTTTCTGCCTGATTCGCGCGAACAATTCGCGCTACAGATGCGATGGAAAATTCGCGCTGCTTTTTATGCGGAGCATTTTGTGCATTCGCGCTCATGGCGTCTATCGCTCGAGTTGGAAAAATCTGAACTCCAGCGTCAAATCGCGCCGCGACAACCAATCAGGCGACAGAGTTTCAGTGATTCTGTGACTGTCATGGAGTCACAGCCTCAGCAGGACATGGAGGAAATACTGATAAACATCGTGGCTAATCACCCCGAGCTACATGACACAAGCTGTTTTCAAATACAGAGACAGAAATAAAGAAATAAACTATTAAGACAGGAATGCTCTTAAGACGTTTGTGGGTGGCTTTTAAAAGAGCCGTTGTTGCTGTAAAAGCACGTCTCAGCCTTGAAACGGCCTCCTCACCTGGTTTCCTGGTAGCTGCTACCGCACCACGTCCCACGCTGCTCAAATATTATAAACTTTTACGAACCGCAGACAGATGGACAGCTGCTCAGAAATGTAGTTGGTGTTTCGGCAGGCGAAGGTTGGACATTCACGGCACAAACTGGGCGAGCAGGTCACGTTCTCCAGGCGGCGAGGAGCCGGTGTTTATGAGAGGCTCGCTGCGGTTTATGGATCCCTCCGCCGTAGCTAGACTGTATCTGTAGCTCACCAAACCCCCAGTGCAGCGGTCCCAGCTCTACCGGAGGCCAGGTCGAACACGTAATCCACGCTGTCCTCCGTCAGCTCGGTTCAGAATCCACCGCCAGCTGCACTGTAGCCCCAGCTCCGCTGAAGCCGGGCCGAACACGCTGTCCTCCGTCAGCTCGGTCCTCCTCCGCCAGCTGCACTGTAGCCCCAGCTCCGCTGAAGGCCAGGTCGCGCGTGAAAATACCATATTTGAAGTGCGACCAATTCGCGTTGTACACGCTTCAAGGTGCGAATGTGCACGCGAACAGTTAGGCGTGTGTCGCGCTTCATATTCGCTCCCATCGCGTTCAGTGTGAACACAGCGTTAGAGCTTAGCACCTCCAAGACGTTGCGAACTCACAGGGGAATATCGCTAACTATTCATAACAAAACCTGGTTAAATGATGGAGTTAGGGGGCAGATAATTCCTTATTACAGGCAGCAAATCTCCTGCCCTGATTGACTCCCATTATATGGATATAAGCTGATCAGACTGGATATAAACTTCTTTTGAAGAACTCCAAGTGGCTCCAAACTTGTGTGGGTGAGTAAATGAACATAATACATGCTAAAAAATAAGGTCCAGGTTGAAAATAAAAAAGGTAAACTTTCCCTTTAAGTCTTGATTCAAAGCATCTAAGTGTTTGAGCAGCTTTGCAGTCATCTGGAAGTTTGTTACAAATAAGGGGAGCATACAAACTGATTCAAAAGCTTAATATATTAAAGGAGAAGTCTTGAGTCCTCTTTTTTCTCAGTCCGACAAGTTCCTGGAGAATTCTTCAGATGTCTGTGATATTCTTTTGACAAACTACATGAATTTAATGCAAATACTTTCAGTGCTGGACATTTCTTTTATTTTTTTTGCTGAAGACTTATTATTTAATAAACGCTTGTTTTCAGTGTTTGTTTTAAGGACACGTGTGTCTGATAAATTTACTCAAATTGCATTCGAAGAATATCTCGAGTATTCAGCTTTACATGTTACAAATCCTACTAAACAGACATTTTTATTTATTAAAGCCTCCTTCCCCCTGCCTCTGATTCATTGATATTAAATTTATATGCAATCAGGTCAGATCATAAAAGCTCCCAATGTGATTTTTAACACAAACGGTTTTCATTATCTAACGTTTTCTGCCTTAGTTTCGATAACTTTTAATATTATGGCTCACCTTAATTCTGCTCTCTTATGGGGTAAAAAGACACAAATTTTCTTAATTTTGAATCCTAAGCAAGCCCTCTTTTTTAAAACTATCACATCTAATCTATAAGTTTTATGTCTAACCTTGTACTTTAACAAATCTTAACAAAGCAGTTTATAATCTTCACTTTATGGTTATTAAATTAAACCAGTTTCAAAGCTTGGCTTTACCTACACTCCTTTACTTGTTGATGAGTCCAATTAGAAAATCTTAAGCAAAATATTTTTAGCAATTATTTAAAAAAATTGCACAATTTAATTGCAAATCAAAAGAAATAATACAGTTTTTGCCATCTTGTTTTATTTTGGTTGATTACCAGAGTTAATATAATGTTACTTCTGGTAGCTGCTGATCTCAGACACAATGTTGGCGTCTTACAGTTTAATAATTAGTCAAATTAACTTGAAATATGTTTGGAAAAACATAGCTGGCCATTAAAATGGATGTTTAAATTGTGTTATACATGCGAAAATTTGTTTAACTATCTAAATAAATTGTTTATTAGACTTTACAATATACTAAATGAATGGTAAAGATGAAAAAGTATCTGATTAAGCGTTCACATTAAAGTTTTTAACAATTTGGTTAACCAATTAACCAATAAAATGTACATAATGTTTGCTATTCAGTGTTTTTGGTAAGATTAGCCAAGCTAACCAGGATGTTTTGGCTAGCTGTGTTCTTGTTGGCCACTGAAATACACCAAAGATTAATTATGAAATAAACCTTTATTTATTCTTGGTTATGACAAAAACACGCTTAAGGTCATCAAAAAAAGACATATTTGGTTGAATAAGTCACTAAAGTGGGTTTGTTAAGGCTAGGAAAACTCTGTTAATGTTAGCCGCTGAAAAGCTTAGCCATAGAAAGATTGTGGTTCTTGGTTAAAATTCTTTTACTTGGTCCTGGTGAGTTGTTTAGTCAGCAACAAGACCTAAAATAAGCAATTAAAAGACAGTTGTCCAATGTTTGCTATATTGGTTAAGTTAGCTAAAAAAAAACGTTTTTTAGGTACAAAAAAGGTTCACAAAGATCATTCAAACATCAAAATCAACCTTAATTAACGTCTATAGTCATTAACACCTTCTTGATGTGGTAAACTATAAATCAATTAGCTGTTGTACCCAGAAGGCATGTTGTTTAAAATTAGCCATTATGCTAATGCTAAATTGATTAAATGAGTAGATAAAAGGTATTGCTTAATAGCATCTCTAATAATCGAGTCACAGAGAAAATTAGGATTTTTGGCTGAACTGTATTTGTCGGTGTGTTTACTATATTTTATCTGCTGTTTTCTGCTTTAATAACCCGAGCATATCAAAGAAAGATCAATTTGTGAATGTATTTCCAAACATACAGCTTTTGGAACAAAAAGAAGGAGCATAACGGAGTTAGTTTTTGGTCCCTGAATAAGTTTCAGAGAAATACAATATTTCAAATAAAGACCAGACAATTTCTGTAATTAAGGTTTGTATTTTGATCAACGGATATTACAGACCTGTTAAAAAAACTTCAGGAAATCATATTTACTTGGAAAAAATGATTCCATCAACATGTTGTAGTATTAAAAAAATAAATAACATGCTGTGTTTAATTTAATAATGGCACTGGCAATGAATTGTCGAATCTAATCAGTGGGCCTTTTTATCATAGAAGGAGATCCAGTCGTGCCAAAGACACTCCAGGTATTCCTTATGATCATCTGAGGTTTTAACCAGCTTTCCATTGCATTTCCTTCTAGGTGGAGCGTGTTTCTTATTAAACTCTTCAGTGGTGCTGGCAAGTTTAACAGCAAAACTATGGACCAGGGAGATTAAGGTGGTCTTGAAGGCTTCAATGTGGTCATTTAGTTGCTTCTTAACGTCATGTTCCTGCTTATGTTGATGGTGACCTGGATGTTTGTGACCATGGTGATGGTGACCTGGATGTTTGTGACCATGGTGATGGTGACCTGGGTGTTTGTGACCATGGTGATGGCGACATGGATGTTTGTGACCATGATGATGGTGATGGTGGCCAGGATGCTTGCTACAAGGACGATGGTGGTGATGATGACCATGAGGGTGGTGATGATGACCATGATGGTGATGGTGAGTATGCAGATGTTCAAAGCACTTGTCCACATACTCGTGCAGCTCCTGGGTCTTCTCCAGCAAGGCGATCTTCAGGCCTCTGGGGTCCAGGGCTTCAATGTGGTAAGCTGCACACTGCTTGATGTCCTCAAACTTCAAACGGATTTTGGCCGCCAGGTCCTTGCCGTGGTGATGTATGTCAGCTTCCAAGTGGCAAAGGAACTCGTCCAGATGTTGGTGCAGGTGATCTACCTCTTGGCAGATGTTGTGGAAGAGGTTGGTTATCCATGTTACCAAATGGGCGTACACGAGGTGGAAGAAAGTGTAGATGATCTCGATGCTCTGTGAGATGAGAGAGCTGCAGAACCAAAAGAAATTCTGATCAAGACTTCGCTATTTCACACATTCAGTAGTTCTGGCTCGAATTTAAAAGTTGTGCTTTAAGTGATTCGTCGGATGACTACTTGAAGTGTTTCTCAGTAGAAATCTACAGAAATCTTTCAAAGATGTTGTGGGTATTCAAAATATGATTACTGTAAATAATACACCTAACTTTCAATAAAACATTTTGACACAATCTGCTGGGATTCCTTAAATAGAAAACATTTTCAAGTTTTTGGAATGTTTGTATAAATGTTTTGAAGATGTTTTGAGGTGACATCCGTGGTGAATTGGTGCTATATAAATAAACCGAATTGAATTGAAAAATACACTTCACTTTTGAATAAAAGCAACCTAAACACACCCATCTTTTTCTAAAGTAAGTTAGACAGACAGAAGCAGCTAAGGGCTACAAATCAAACACTGACCAACTCCATCATCAAAGTGACAAATTGTTGGTGTTTTAATTTGGGTCGTAGAATGGACCAGAGATTTAATACCTAGCTTTTCTGTTTCAACCTATTGTTGTTTAATAACTATTGACACTCTGGTTTCTGAAATATATTCACGTCTTACTAAGTTTATGTGTTTATATTGTCCGAAGACGCAATATTCATCAAAAATGAATGTCAATGTTGTTAATATTGTGCAGAAAAGCTTAGTTTTCATCTTACCACAGATACTGTCCTATAGAGGAATGTCTGATCTCCCGCACATGGTCTTGTGAGGTCTTACTCATGTCCTCGACATACTTCCAGTAAGCCTTCTCCACAAGGTCTACCTTGCTTTGGGACGGATGTTTATGCTGTCCTCCGTTACAAGCTGCAGAGACAACACAAGTTTAAGGCATTTTTCTTCTACTGAGACTTTCAGCCATAAAGCATCGAGATTTTCTGACCTGTGAGGAAGACGAGGACGAGGACGCAGAGGACCTTCATGGCGTACGCTGACAGAAACCCAGAGCTAGCTGTTTCGGATCAGGTCTGTTCCAGAGAAGGGATGCTGAGGAGCTGGAGTCCTACCTGTTCCGTCAGTCAGCCAGCTGATGAAGGCTGAAGGTGTCCTCATCAGTATTTATAGGCAGCAGAGATGAATGGAGGAGATGCTGAGCTCAGTGCTGTCACAGCCTAAAGTAACGACGGGACACCAGGATGTACGTCTCCAGGAACATCATGTTTACCGAGCAGATAATAGAAGCTAAACTCCGATATTATTTCATAGTTTACAGTGATGAGATGTGTCTCTATCTTTTATGACACGCTGATTAATTATCAGCAGAGACACAGATGTGTCAACATTATTCTTATTATTATGTTTAATGTTTGGCATGAAGAATGTTTCTTGTGATTCATCCTCGTTATTTTTATTTGGGTCAGAAACCTTGAGTTTCCTCAAGTAGGACTGATAATGTTTTATGTTTGAGTCAATCTGTCAGTTTTATTCATGTATTTCTCCCAAACAATGATCATTAACATGTGACTCAGTAAATGAATTTTATTACATAACATAAATAATAAACTAAAGACCATTTCATTTAAGGAGATGATAATGCCCTTTCATAAAAAGGTCACATTGTCTATGGAGACGTCTCTTCAGGTCAATGTTACAGATAAATCACACATTTTATATGATAATAACCACTGATCAACACAAAGTGAAAAGAAAATTAAAAAATAAATGATACTAGTGTGAAAAATGTGTTTCCTCCTTTCTGATTTCTTAGTTTTTGTATCTTTGTTGCAATTTAATATTTTTAAATTTAATAATCAAAGAAATGTAAGTGTAAGTCAAGGACAACACAAGAAAACACAAAGAGTAGTTTTAAATGTTTTTTTTTGAAGTATACTTTAGGTATGACTAAAGTATACTTTACTGAACTAAAATGTGAACTACAAGTAGATACCTAGGACACTATTACTTAAAATATACTTTAGGTATACCTTAAGTATACAATAAACCTAAAACTGTTCCAATTTAGTCCGAATAAGTAGGGATGGGTATCGTTACTACTACTCTTAACGATACTCCTTATCGATCTGGTACTTTATCGGTATCCTTATCGATACTTTTTATTTTCAAAGACTAAAACAAAAGCGGAAAACACAAATAATGAACTATAATTGTTTTATTTTTTTAATAATGGAACAGCAAAGCACAGAAAATAGATAACTACAAAATAAAAAGTAAGAAATTAATAACTTAATAAAACACTATATAAACAACTTATTTTATATATCAAAAACTAAAAAAAGGTTTAAGGTGTTTATATAAAAAATGTAAAACATAACTTCCCCATAAAACAATGCAAGTAAGAGCCAAAATTAAATGAAATGCTAAAGTGTATAGTGCAAAATAAGCCGGAGAACATTAAGAACAACAATGTAACATCCACCCATCCATTTTCTGTACCGCTGCATCCTAATGCTGCAGCACTCAGGCGGTCAAAAACATCTCTGTTTGTTTTGGTGTATTTTAGCAAAGTGTTTGGTGAAATTACTCGTGTTCTGGCCTTTGCAAGCAAACCTTCTATTGCATTTGTGGCAGCGTGCATTGTCTGCTTCTATTTTTGTAAAACGAAGCCAAAGTTTGAATCGTTTTGTTCGCTCTGCCATCATGTCAGTGTAACTAGGAGCACAGCAGTAGCTCCTCCCACCATCATTCCTCGCAGCGTGTTTGTTAAGGAGGAGCGGGCGGCCAATACAGTGTTTTGCTTGTGCTTACATGTCCCGCAAAAGATAAATACAGCCTTAATTTTACCGTTAAGAGGACCGAAAAGGCTGAAGCTTATCGGACCGTCAGAATCAGCCCTGGGGCTATTTTAATACCAAGTTTCGGTACCCATCCCTACGAATACGTATTCTTCATAAAATGATCAAGTACTGAAAACTAATTTTTATTATACAAATTCAATATTTTACTTCAAATTATGTATTTATCTTCTCAACTAAATATATAACTACAGACTTTGTTATCATTTATGTCAGAGCTAAACACTTGGCTAATATGCAAATTTACTTGCCGATGGGCGGAAGTGCACTACCAAAATAAGAGCTGGTTGTTGCGAAGCTCTACTAAACTGTTGGTCAGACTGAATGTCACTTCTGTTTATTTTCCACCCAAAAAATTGAGTTTAACGGTGCCTACAAACCGAACGCAATAGAAGCGACCAGAGCTTCAGGTTTACATGTAAAGTCAATGGCGGAGCGTGATGAAGCACGACTCAGGGTCCCGCGACAAATCAGAAGCAGATTTGCGTCGTGAAAATGCTTTTCTACCCAATTTGCGTGAACAATTAGCGCAACCGATGCAATCAAAAATTTGCGCTGTAGTTTGTGTGGTGCGTTTTGTGCATTCATGCTTATTGCGTCTGCCGCTCACGTTGGAAAAATTTAATTCTACCTTCAAGAAATCCTCCATAAATGTTATGAACGGGATCAGTGACAAAGGGCAACCTTGGCTGAGTCCAACTCTCACTGGAAACGAGTCCGACTTACTGCCTGCAATGTCAACCAGATTCTGACACCGGTCATACTACCTGGAGTACCTCCCCAGGATTCCCCAAGGGACAGCGTTGAATGCCTTCTCCAAGTCCACAAAACACATGTAGACCGGTTGGGCGAACTCCCACGCACCCTCCAGGACCTTGCTGAGGGTGTATTTCTGGTCCTCTGCTCCACGACCAGGACGAAAAACGCATTGTTCCTCCTGAATCCGAGGTTTGACTATCCGTCAGACCCTCCTCTCCAGAACCACCAAATAGACCTTACCAGGGAGGCTCAGAAGTTTGATCCCCCTATAGTTGGAACACACTCTCTGGTCCCCCTTTTTAAAGAGGGGGACCACCACCCCGGTCTGCCAACTCAGTAGAAATACCCCCGATGTCCACGCAATATTGCAGATCCGCGTTAACCAACACAGCCCTACAACATCCAGAGCCTTGAGGAATCTCATCCATCCCCAGAACCTTGCCATCAAGGAGCTTTTTAACAACCTCGTTGACCTCAGCACCTGAGATTGGGGAGCCCATCCCAAAGTCCCCAGACTCTGCTTCCACACAGGAAGGCATGCTGGTGGGATTAAGGAAGTCTTCGAAGTGTTCCATCCACCGATCGAAAAGCTCCAGTGTCGAGGTCAGCAGCACACCACCCTCACTATAAATACCGTCGTTGGTGGCTGACCGCTCCCCACCCTCAGAGGCCGGATGGTGGACCAGAATCAATTCGAAGCCATGCGGAAGTCATTGTCCATGGTCCCATGGTCTCTCCAAACTCCTCCCACACCTGAGTTTTTGCCTCAGCGACCATCCGAGCCGCACTCCGCTTGGCTTGCTGGTACCTATCAGCTGCTTCCGGGGTACCACAGGCCAGAAAGGCCCGACAGGACTCCTTCTTAAGCTTGACAGCACCCCTCACCTCTGGTGTCCACCAGCAGGTTCGAGGGTTGCCGCTGCGACAGGCACCGACCACCTTGCGGCCACAACTATGGACAGCCGCCTCGACAATGTAGGCACGGAACATGGCCCACTTGGACTCAATGTACCCCGCCAATTAAACATTCTGGTAGCAAAGGGAACAAAACTAGCTCGGTATCTTCTGGTTTTGCATGCTGGCATTTTCTACCTGCGGCCTTATGGAAGAGGTTAAAATTCAGCATTCATTGGGTGGCATCCATCCTCTCGGATAGACCTGACTAGCCTCTGTAGCTGCTTACTGTACAGGTACTCCAGGTTCAGCTGTGGCTCTCCAATCAGCTTACTAGCCCACCTCACAATTTGGTTCAGGGAGTTCTTATTTTTTAAGGATAGGTTGCTAAACCAAGACACCAGGTTAAGAGAAATGATTGATTCTGTGAAGCAGCGATAGAAGATAGTGAGAGTCTTTCTGTTAAGGTGAAAGGAGGATAGTTTCCTCAGACAATATAGATATGTGAGCATTGAAGTCCCCCATCGGAATAAGCAAGTCCCCAGAAGGAGCACTCTCCAGCAACCCCTCCAAGGACTCCAAGAAGGGTGGGTAATCTGATCTACCGTTTGGTGCATAAGCACAAACAATAGTCAGGACCCGTCCCCCGACCTGCAGGTGGAGGGAGGCCACCCTCTCATTCACCGGGGTAAACCCCAATGTACAAGATGGGGGGCAACAAGTGTGCCCAACCCAGCTCGGCGCCTTTCAACAGGAGCAACTCCAGAGTGGAAGCGAGTCCAACCCCTCTCGAGGAGACGGGTTCAGAGCCAGAGCCGGAGCATTTGAGGCCAACAATGCCACCTCCCAAAAGCCAGCTTCTGCAGCCGGGGATCGGATCGCCAAGGTCCCCGCCTTCGGCCACAGCCCATCTTGCACTGCACCCAACCCCTATGGCCCCTCCCACAGGTGGTGAGCTCATGGGATGGGGGGACCCATGTTCGGACTGAGCCCGGCCGGGCCCCATGACAAAAGGCCCGGCCACCAGGCACTCGCCAACGTGCCCCACCTCCAGGCCTGGCTCCGGAGTGGGGCCCCGGTGACCCGTGTCCAGGCAAGGGAACACTCCAATTCTGTCGTTCATCATAGGGGTCTTACAGCTGCACTTTGTCTGATCCCTCACCTAGGACCAGTTTGCCATGGGTGACCCATAAAGCCCCCGACAACTTAACTCCTAGCATCATTGGGACACTCAAACCCCTCCACTGCGATAGGGTGGCAGCCCAGGGAGGGAGGGATACGTTATTATCCATTTGAATAATTATGATTATACAACATTGGTTGATGAGCCTGTGAATATTCTCATTCATCCAGGTCATGGTTATCTCAAGGAAATTTCAATCAAACGCAACTGGACTTGGTAATTTGTCTTGGAAGACGTTTCACCTCTTATCCAAGAGGCTTCATCAGTTCATGCTCGCCGCTGACCAGGCTGGGACTGGTCAGCGTTTGATTGAAATTTCCTTGAGATAACATTGGTTGATCTTTTTCCATAAATCCAGCAATCAACATGTAACGGGAACGTCATTGAAAAGAGACCACTGTGCGAACAGAACCTTTAAAAAAAGAAAAAGAACAGTTGGGGCATGGTTATACACTGCAAAGACTTATGGGCAATGTGTTTCGTGTTAATTGTAGCAGTTCTCCGTTGAGCGTTATAGTTTGTGTTCCAAATGTAGCCGGGCTCCTTAGTTATCCTTTGAGTTATGTTGTTGTCAGTGTTTGCTGGTTATTGTCTGCGCACCGTCATAGAGACGGCGGTGTACGGGAGTCGAGTTTGTGCCTTGAGCCTCGTGATCCCGTGAACAACACGAGTAGTGAACCTTTTTCTCTCTAGTGACTCATTTCCTTTTAATCATCTTTCTTGGCCCCAAATAAAATATTTCATGAAGTATTTGTTTGGAATAAATATTTGTAAAAAAACATTTATGTGCCTTTCCGAATATCTTATTCAGGCTTCAACCCTAATAGCCAGCCAGTTTTACTTTTCGTTAAAGATTTGGTTCAAAACAGAGACGTTTATAGATGAATAAATAACATGGATATGAAAAATGGACCTCTATTTCAATAAACTAAAATGTGAACTAAAAGTACATACCTGGTACAGTAGGAGTCTAGTACTTAAAATGTATTTCACACATTATTTTATTGAAGTATACTTTAAGCACACCTAAAGTATACTTCAATAAACAAAAAACTTTTTGTGTTTAGTATGAATAAGTATGTCCCATAAAATGAACTTCAGGTATATTACTTTTTTCCCAGTTATGGCCCTGTTTGACAAAGTGATGGCTTCCTGTTATAACATACCAGTGGTTCATCACATCTGAGTTTGTTTCTCTAGCCACACCGCTTCTCAAACAGGAAACCGTCTCCATAAGACCCGCCTGACAAGGTGAAGTCGACCAGTAGATCCTCAGGAACTAGACATCATACTGAGATACGAAGACATTCATGCAGAAATACCATGCTACAACAATTCTGCAAAAACGATTGGCAAAAAAATGATAATAATAATTCCTCAACATTTGGAAAAGTCTCATTTTAAGCCTAACCAGTTATTAGTTTCCCTTTGACACACGCGGCCATGTGGATTGGGATCTTTTTCTCTCTCCTAAAAATAAAAACCACATGTTGTGTTTGCTGGTGTTGTATTTGACTAACATTTACATTTCTTTGATGATCTGACGCATTTATTTGAAACAAATGCGCAGAAGAAAAAGTCAAATGAAGAAAGGTACAAATACTTTTTCACGCCACTGTAAATCTGTGGTGTTGGTTGATATTCAGCCTGCTGGCTGAATTAAATCAAATAATTTTAGGTGAAAATTATTTTGCTTCTGTTTCATCATTATGGATAACGTTTTTGTTGGTCGGTCACACAAACTCCCAGTGAAATCCACTCCATACGAAGACCAGTTCCAAAATTCCTGATCCATTCCTTATTTCTTTTTATTTCCAAACTGTCTGATTTTGAGGATATTTTGCAGCAGTGGAGGAATCTGCATGCTGAATCAAATATACATGGAAGGAAGTTCAGTTTGTGCTCCTTACCTGTTAAGATTTTGCTTTTCAGAGCGTATTGTACACCGTTGTGTACTGCCTGTCTGTGGTCTCGACATAAAAAAAGTAGTATTAATAAAATTTACAGCGGCTTATAATAAAGTTCTAGTGTTAGCCACACCTACCTGCTCTGCTGTCTTGTGTAATATGATGTACAGATTCATGTGTAGGGTTAGAAAATGGCTTTAATGATGGTGTAGCTCACACGTGTCAAAGTCAAGGCCCGGTGGCCAAATCCGGTCCGCCATAGACATTTATGTTTGCCCTCTAAACTCTTGTGGATCCTATAAATAGAACCTTTAAGTTCTATTAATATGCACCTGAAAACTATTTTATCACTCAAATCAGTGTTTATTTGAATAGTCCTAAATCACATCGTTGTGAAAGATCTTCAGTATCATTTAATTTTACGAAGGACTAGTCAAACTTAAACATGTACTCATGAGACAAACATTTATTAATATCTTAGTGGTTTGTTAAAAATAGTTTTATCAATACTTTCTGCCTCAACCGGCCCTTTAAGGACATTCATTATTTTAATGTGGCCCAAATTGGAAATGAGTTTGACACCCCTGGTGTAGCTAATCATGATTCTCATCAACTCTATGGAATCACTGGCAAAATTGCTTGTATGTTAGACGTTGATTGTTAGACATCTTTTATTGTCTGTACTGTGTTTTTGGGTCTGAAATAAATAAATATATAAATTACACTCCAAGCAGCAGCCAGACTGTAATCCTGTAAGATTTTAAAAGGCTTCCAGGCCTTTTTTGGTGGCCATTCCAGAAAGATCAACATCCTCCTGAATCCCCCATTTTTGAACCCGTGTGTCACATTATAATTATTCCCCAGGAAAACAAGACGTCATAGGACTAAATTGATCAAGATTACAGCACAAATGCCATGTAAATAAGCTTAATTTATTAATACTGATCATTTGGGGTGAAAATACATGTGGTAAAAATGATTTTACAGACAGTTTTCTCTAAATATGCCGCATCCCATGCACTAAATAACCGTAAAAATATTCCAAGCCTTTATTTCTTGTAAACTTGATTATGGCTCACAGAAACTTAAAATTCCAGAATTTAGCATATTTGAAAAGTATGTTCAGATAAATGGAAGGAAAAGACAGGGGAAGGAACAGGTGCCTCAACAACATGGATCACTGCAGATGTTCATGAATCTGGGGGAGCTTCACAAGGAGTGGACTAAGGCTGGGGTCAGCACATCTGGATCCATCCTACCTGGGCCAAGGAGAACCAGTTACTCAGCGGTCCAATGTTCTCCTTTTAGATGGAAGTAAAGTTTTCATCTCGTTTAGAAATTAGGGTTACAGATTCTGGAGGACGACTGGAGTGGATTGCTGGAGGTCCATTCCAGAAGCATGAGAATTACAGGAAATAAAGGCTCGAAATATTCCAGGATACATGTGATAGATCTATACAATATATTAGTTAGACTATCTGTGAGGAGGAGCAGAAGTTTTTCTTGTTCCACTGAAGGTTTTTCCACAAATAAATGTATGGTCTGAACACCAGGGAGCCCAGGAGAAAAGAGACAGAGCTGAGAACGATGACTGGAAAATAGATAAAACAATTAAATTAAATCCACAGACTTAATGGTGCCAGATGTATCTGCTCAAAACCTTCAGCAGATAAACTGAAGCGATGCATTTATTTTATTCTGACCCAGATCCTGTGTAATCGGCCACGATGTGCCGGATCGTTCCTGCTCTCAGAGGATTTGTGAGATGTCAGACGGACTTTGGTCCGTCCTGCTGTCTCACCCTGTGATAATCATTAGAAGAGGACGTCGTGCGTCCTGATATAACCCAACACACTGATAAGTTTCCCTCGCTGGGAAAGTAAACCTCTGATAAACTTGTTTCCATTTGATGTCGACAAATAAACCTTGAAGCAACCCGAGGAAACCTGAGACCCAAAACGGTCACACTGCAGCACATCCGCAACTTGAATGAGTCAAACGTTCATGACACCAAATAAGAAGTAGATTTAACATATTTTAGAGCTTTTCTGTGTTTTGTTTTTTATAACAATCAGGATGAAGTTGTTTTGGTCCCAGAAAAAGCTTTAAAGGTCCGTTAAAGTTCAGGAGTCTGATTTTATTTAATGACGATGAGTGAAGAGGTGGTATTAGAAGTTTGATTCCACAGAAAACAGATATTTAAGGAGCAAAGCTACAGGTGAGACACGTGGTTTGAACTGATGGGTGTAGAGGTGAGTCTACGGGCTCATCAGATGAGGGTACTGATGGACCATCTGAGGAACCTCGGGAAGCAGATGCTCCTGCGACAATGACGAAGCTGAAACTATGGGATACAGTTTGTAACTTTACACAGACAAAATATGGATGGATGTCATAAAATACATAAATGGGGGTTCCTTTTTCAAAGTCTTATGAGTCCATGTTATTTTTTCATTTATAAATATCACAGCTTCTAACTAGATACTTAGTTTACAAATAAAATATTTAGCTTCCCTTATATACTTGAAGTTATTTTCATCAAATATACTTGCTGATACTAAATGGGACCATTTTTAGCTTTATTGAAGTATATTTTAGGTAAGGTATCGTTCAATGTAGTACAAATAAGTATTTTTCATTAAATAAACTTCAAGAACACTACGTTTTGCTAATGGTTACAAATTAAATATATTGCTAACAAATTAAGCATTTAGCTCTATATTATATATTTATCTGGTCAACTAAATATTAATTCTACAAACTAAATATTTAACTTAGAACTAAAGACTTAGTTATTAAGTTCAATATTTACTTGGAAGCTTAACTGGCTAGCTAAATATTTCTAATAAACAGTTAGCCAAACATCTAGCTAAACCTCAGAGCTAATACGTTTGGCTAACATGCTAATTTACTTGCGGATAAGCGGAAGTGAACAACCAAAATAAAAGCTGGTTCTTGCAAACCTCTATACAAACTGCTAAAGGGACTGAATGTCTGTGTTTATTTTCCTCCCAATATTTCACTTCAGAACTTAGGATGAGCGGTTTAACAGCAATACAAACGTTCACTGATGGATTGACAGTAAGAGTGACACACCAGCAGCAGGAGTGTGTACCGAGCTTTTATTTTGATGGTCCACTTCTTCTCAGCAAGTGCTAAGTGTTAGCTTAGCCAAATATTTAGCTCTGAGTTACATGTTTACTTCGAAGCTGTAGCTAGCCAGCTGTCAGTTTAGCTTGCTAGCTAAGTATTTATTATGAAACTAAGACATTCATAAATAAATATATGGACACAAATATGACTTAGAAAATGAATCCCTATTTATTTATTTGAAGACAGACTAGACAACCCAAATTATTACTGTTACTTTTGGACCGTGTAACTTCACAAACTGCACCCCATGCAAGACTGATTGTTTACACCACTCAGACTTATCATTATGACCATGTAGCTGATAGTGTGTTGTTCATGACTAATCAGGGCCTGGGCCATCCCACAGTGCATAGAGGTTACCTAAAGAAATTATGGAAACAAAGTGACATGTTATATAATTAAGTGCATTTAAATGGCAAAAGATTGATGTACAATGCAGTGGAAAATGTACTTAAATTTAAACAAAAAACGTAAGTAGATATTGATAAAATTCAACTTGAAATATTTCTTGGATTTATGGACAAGATCTCAAATTGATTAATAAAACAGCCTAATTTGAACACAAAGAGTCATTTAAAACGAAATAAATATCTGTAAAAACTTACTTACTAATTTTACTAAACAGTACTGGAATATTCATTGCAAAGAAATAAATCTTTTTGTTTTCAAGTTAAACTCAAATTGGATTCACTTGTCCCATTTACCTTAAAGTGACAGTGTGTAGTTTTTGCAGTACATCTTTGAAAATAGGCATTAAAATATTTTGTAATTATAATTACGTAAAGCACATTAATTGCAAAATATTGGCGATATTGTAAAATATGACGTTAAAAATCAGTTTTAAAATACGTAGGCGCTGGTCCTCTTTTCAGGGGAAAGCCATATTAGATGACGTCTTTACTTCTACAAGAGCCCAGATGGACAAAGCGCACGGAACAAGCCCGCTATTAAAACATTGATTTCCCCTCAAAATGCAAAAAAGTTTCTCCATAAATAAATTTTTACCTCTTGGCTAGTTCCAAGCGATGAAAGAGAGACTGATGTGCTCGTCATGTTGCTGCAAATAAATCATTCTCAGGGAATTGAGCCTTTTGAAAACAGCACTAGTTGGACCTCCGTTGTTGAGTTTCTTACTCAAAGACACAGATACCGCATGCTTGTGATAATTTAGGTATGCACTGCCCCCTACTGGCCGAAAATGACACACTGTGCCTTTAATAAATGGAAATATTTTATTTTCCACATAATAATATGCGGATAAAGGAGATTTACTTGAAACCCGAAAGATTTTTCTTTTTTTGTGATAGATTTTCAAATCATTTTTACTCCACTTTTCCTAGATTATTGATATCAACATATTTTTTACCGATATTTATTTAATTTCAAATGACTTTTTGTGTTAACATTAGGCTATTTTAATCCTCACTTTGATAATTTGTTCATACATTTTTTGTAAATTATAAATAATAAATTATTCCTACATAAATATGTATTTTTTATATATTACAAGTAATAATATATGAATAATACATTATTTTTAGTCTACTCCCTGCTTGTGTTACTGGTTACCGGTCCAGAATCCGTCCCGCTGAGCAGTAAGAACCCTCACCCTGCAAGATTTATATAATTCTACAAGGAGCCAAAAACCCAGGAGATTCTTGTCCGTATTGACGGCTGTCGCTCACATCCACAATGTGAAAAAGTTCAGTGACCTCAAAATTTATAAGTAAAACTGATTACCTAATAAGTTTTAAGTTAGCTTACCTAGAAAATCTAATCACTGCCTAAAAAAAATGCTAATTGAAAAGATGAAAGCATTTAACTTCCTCCGACTGATAACTTAGTAGTTAGCTAACTTGTACTGATTTATTTTTAGTAAAATAGAGCACTTTGATTTATTTGAACTTTTAAACATTACTTTACTAACCCAAATACAATCATTTATATATATTGTTAAAGTCCTATTTGGTGCCGGATCCCCTGACCAGCAGCAGGTAGCAAAGGTGTGTCTTGCTCAAGGACAGAGGCAGACAGAGCGGGGTTCAAACCAGCAACCAGCAGCTTTCAGAACGAACTCCTACCACCTGAGCAAATTTCACATCCATCTGATGAACACTATTATTAGTCCGGGTGAATCTAAGAAATAAAAAGAAATCGTTTCAGGCAGAATGTCATGATGTTGGGTTTTTTGGGTTTTAGTTCTACTCTTTATTCAGTTTACATTTTCGTTTTTGTTTATTTCTTGGTGTTTCATCATGTTTTACTTTAGGACCTCAGCCTTTTGATTTTGGCTCTTATTTTTGATATTTTCACCTTTTGTTTCATAGTTTTTATTTGTGTTTTCTTAGTTTATCAGTCTTTGTTAGTTCTTCATCTCTCTAATTATAAAGTTTCCTCCTGTACTTCTTCCAGTTTTTATTCCCTTCTGTTTTATGCCCTCCTTTGTTCGTTTTACTTTGTTTCTTATTCACAGTCTCGCTTTGGTTCCTTCTTAGATATCTTGTCCTTAATCACTTCTAAATTAGTTCTTGTTTAGGATTGCTCCTCTATCTTGTCTTCTCTTCTCACCTTCCTCGGTTTCTTGGGTCTCCCTGCCATCCTCCTCCCCCGCTCCACCTGTTCCACCTGTTCTCTCCCTCTCACCTGCAACCACTTCCCATTAATCAGTCCCAGTCTCTCTCTGTCTCTGTGCCACTTTCCTTCCTCCTCAGTTCATCTCAGCTCTCTGACCAGCATAGTTCTTCACCGCTTCCTTTCCACGACCCTAATCTCATCTTCATCCGTTCGCCTCAGTACCTCCCGGTTCTGCCACCATTTTGTAAGTGTTTGTTCTTTCAATAAGTAAATAAAAAAATCACCTCGTAAATCTTTGATTTCTACATTTGGGTCCTCCTAAACCAACCAAACGTGACACAGAAACAACCTGGACACGGCTTGACATGTTAACAGCATTTGAACGGGATTTTAAAGTGTATGATGTCCCGACCTCAGCTAGTGTCACACCTCGGTCATCTTTAAGACTTAAAGCTGGTGTCTCGTTCATGGCCTTACGCCGCGACGTTTAGTTGAAGATTTCAGAGCTTATGAGTTGGAATCATTTATACCGATAAAGACAGAACTGCAGTAAAAGCTTAACCTGGTTATAGATTTTATGCTGGCTCGACTTGTTTGATACTTTTGATTAATGTAGTAAAACGTTCAAGCTTATTGTACGGTTTATTGTACGGATCCTAGCAGAGATGATCTGAGCTTGGTGACACGGAGCTCCATCAGAACTCCCACAGCATGATGCCGCCACCACCGACCTGAGGGGATGAGTTCATGTTTATTATCACCAGATTACGTCTAAATCCTGGTTTTGGCTACCTGAAAACGAGCAGTTTAACCCTAATAAAGTGGCCAGCTAGTTTTCCTCTACAGTTATTACTTCAGGGATTTTTTTATTTTTTTTTTATGAAACAAAAACAAAGCTGTTGTTTTTTTAAAAGAACCGACCCAAAGCTGAAAACCGGCCGGAACCGGAGCTGCTGCACATGACGCAGCTCCAGACCTGCTGATCCATGGAATAATCCCACATCGTGATGTGGAATGACAGCGGTGACAGGAATGTGTCCAACAGGGCAGCTCCGGCAGGACTTTACCCTCAGACGGAGCTATAAAACCCGCGGGACAGAACGCATCGACCCAGACGCTGAAGGAGAAGCCAGCCGCCTCTGATCGTCCAACATCTGTCCTCCTGCAGGGATCATCATGAAGCTCCTCGTGGTTCTGGTTCTGTTCTCAGGTGAGCAGATCTCAAAGGTTTTAACCCATTTTTAACCTGAATAAAAACACCAGGGAGGCTAAAGTAACTAGGAATGCGCTGATGCCAATTTCTTTCTCAAACCGATATGATACTTGGATCTGAGTACTTCTCGATAAAGAGTACTAATGCAGATACCGCATAAAGAAACGTAAGAAAGGTTTTAATTTCTTCTCTGCTTGTGACAACAAATGATGGTGAATTAAAAAAATATATACACATATTAGGGAAATCCAGATCTTGAGATCTGGTCGATTTATTTTCATATTTTTCAGCAATCGTAGATCAGCTACATTAGCTGATGAGTCTGGATTATTTTTTAACTAAAGTACCTCCTAGTTACGTTTGGCAGTGATTGCACAATAATTCAAACCTCTGTAGCGGTGCAAACAAGGACTCTTTATAACCACAAATCAGCTCAGCAGATTAAACACGGCTCTAATATGGCTAAACTTCAACAAACATGCTTAACTGTACTGGAAACTAGGGGAGCACCGATCCGACTTTTTCCGTCCCGATGCCTGGTTTTTGTGCGTCTGTCGATACTCGATGCCGATCCGATACTGTTGTTGAATTAATAAACTGCATAACTTCCACCTTACACATTTCTTGAAGAGACTAAAGGCAGCAGACTTTACCAACTTAACATAACTAAGACAATAACAGATGTAAAACATGACATTCCAAGTGAAAAATTAATCTTTTTTGTGAATTTATTGCAGATTTTCCACATTTTCAGTATTGGTTCATGGTATCGGTTAAGTTTAACTGACACATGTACATTAGTACTGAGCCCCGTAGGGGACATGGTGGAGAAAATATTTTAAGGTGAGAAAAAAAAAACAATTTGATTTTGCGAGATCTTGAGAAAGTTTTGCGTTATCTCGAGAAAGTAATGCAGAGAAAATGGACAATGTTTGAGAAAAGAGGACGTATGGCTGGTGTTGAAGGAGTCGGATTTTCTAAAGGTAACGCAGAAGTTTCTCAAGATCTCACGAAATCCATTTATTTTATTTTTTTTCTCACCTTAAAATATTTTCTCCACCATGTCCCCTGCGGGGCTCAGTACATTAGACAGTATGAAAGTGTTCATGAAAATTCTCTCATTTTTATAAATTTCAATACTAAAGGCAAAATAACGTATCCGGACTCAAGATCGGATCGGGGGCCTAAAATGCTATTCTGGACATACCTAATGTACATCAGTAAAAATGACCAAGTGAAAAATACAAATGTTCTGTGAAATGATCGCAGTTTTCCACATTTTTGTGTTTCTGTTAACTTTAACGAGAACGTCAGAACGGTATCGGTACGACACGCGGTACCAGTATCCTATCGGTGCGTCCCTAAACGTGACGTCTCGTCCACAGTCTGCAATGCCAACATCCTGTGGCAGGAGCCTCCCAAGAGCAACCTGGAGGTGGTGAAGGCGGCTTTCTGGGACTACGTAGCCAAGGCGACGCAGACCGCCGAGGATTCCCTGAAGCAGATCCAGGAGTCCGAGCTCGGACAGGAAGTGAAGTAAGAGCCGTTAGATCTCTTTTTCTTTTTCATTTATACTTATTAAAATCAATCTGTAAAGGAAAATTAGAAAAACAGAAATGGAAGGGATAAGAAAGAAGAACTTGAGTTATCTGCCCCTTTTAACCAAGATAAAATGTATACAGATCAAACAGAATTATTGTAAACTGAATTAGAATAATGAGATTTCTGGACTGAGTAGCTAACATAAATGATCAATTAATAAAAAGGAATAAAAAGACCAAAAAAATATTTTTCCCCCTCTTATTCATGTTACATAGATCAATATAAATTCAGCATCTTAAATTTAAGAATAAAAAAAAAAAAGTAAACATTGTTTTTTTCTTTTTTTAATTTTTGCAATCAATTTATTCCTTTTATTTACCTCATATATTGAGACTCATCGCTCCATTATAATTCTATCGGCGTAAATAATTAATATCCTTTAAAGTCTAATTGTACGGAGTATTAGGGCCACTGTAAAAAAATAAAAATATTTTGGAGTAAATTTCAAACCAAAAATTCTCCGAAATTCTGAGAATAATTGGACATATTTTCCAGAAGAAACCAAAATCGGAAATTCTCAGAAATCGTATAATTACAAGTTAAAAGACAAAAATTTTGAGATTCATTTCAGATATTTTCTAGGAAAAACACAATTTTCTCATGTAGGAAAGAAGAAAATTTGCGTGAGAAAATAAAGTAATTTCTATGTAGTCAGAAAATTGTAAAAAAAATTAAATATGCCTTTAATCGTAGAAATTTATTTTTCACGCAAATTTTCTTCTTTCCTACATGAGAACATTTTTCCTAGAAAAATATCTGAAATGAATAAAAAAAAAATCTTTTAACTTGTAATTTTACGATTTCTGAGAATTTCGTGTTTTTTTTTTCTTTTCGTTTTTTCTTCTGGAAAATATGTGCAACTAGTAATTTTTCGATTTTTGTGACAGAGAATTTCCACACACAAAAAATGGAAAATGTTCTACGTCAAAGAGTTAAACGTTTCTTTTCCTAGAAAATATCTGAAATTAATATCAAAATTTCTATTTCTATATTCTAGGTTTTTTCTGGAAAATATGTGCAATTAATCCCAGAAATTCTGAGCTTTGTTTTTTCTTTTGGGTGGAAATTTACCCTGAAATAATATCGTTTTGTTTACAATGGCACTAATACTACATATTCTCTTTTTATAAATCTTTTTGATTAAACTAGCAGGAAGGTATTTTTTACATTTCAAATATTAGTCGACCAGGTCGTAGAGTTGTTTTTTTTATTTTATAAATAAGTTGGACGGATCTCTGTGGTTACTTATGTTTCTTTTTTTTAGCAAAGTGTAAATTGAATTTGTAAAAGTTCTATGTTCCCTAGATTTAATTACAGTAGTTTGAATTACGGTACGATTAGTGGATTATAGAGTTATTATCTTCCCTGCAGGCAGCCTGTCTAAGCAGAGCTTTGGATTCTGGCTGCCTGGAGGGAAAACGCAGAGAACCACAGATGGATCAGAACCAAGCGTCACCACTGGTTTTGTTTTCCCCGTCAGCGCAAAGATCTCCCAGAGCGCCGACACGGTGAACCAGTACGTGGCGTCCCTCCGGACTCAGGCCGCCCCTTTGACCCAGGACTTCATGACCCGGCTCACCCAGGAGGCCGAGCAGCTGAAGGCCCGTCTGGACAACGACCTGACGGCCCTGGGCTCCAACGTCAGGCCCTACGGCGAGCAGCTGGCGGCCAGGCTCCAGAAGCAGGTGGAGGAGCTGCAGAGGGAGGCGGGCCCCTACGCCGAGGCGGTGGACCCCGAGGCGCTGAAGGCCGTGGTTCTGCAGAAGAGCCAGGAGCTGACGGCCCAGCTGCAGAGCGGCGTGACCCAGCTGCAGGCCCAGATGGTTCCCTACGCCGAGGAGGTGAGGGAGAAGATGGAGCAGAGCCTGGAGGAGTTCCAGAGGAGCGTGGTCCCCCTGGCTCAGAGCTTTGAGACCCAGGTGGCCCAGAAGAGCCAGGAGCTCCAGCAGAGCCTGGTTCCGTACGGAGAGCAGCTTAGGGCCAAGCTGGACGCCGGCGCTCAGGACCTGCAGGCCCAGCTGACCGCTCTGTGGGAGTCCTTCACCCAGAAGACCCAGTAAACACCCCCGCCACCTGTATTTATTCTGGCTTCTTGTTATTTAATAAAAAACGGACTTTATGCACTTGAACCTCTGGATCAGAACTTCCAGAACTTCTGGCTCATCTCCTAATCTAAACTTAAATTTACCAGAAATAAACGTTAAAAATCTACAGACGTCTTTGTTTCTGCTTCTTATTCAGAATTATACATACAGGCTCAAATATATACATACACCCCCCGACTGGCGTATGGTGCTAGTCGGGTCAGAGTAGCACTACTTCAACATATTTTTACTCCAGTAAAAGGTAAAACTTACGGTCCAAGAAATGACAACTCTAGGGATAAAAGTATTTTGTAGAGAGGTTATTTGAGTAACATCTGATGGAATATTTTTAAAATGTCAGATAAGAATATAAAGTTATGGAAAAAATCTGTTAAAGAGTAAAACCAAGAAAAAGTTTGACACGATTATATTTTAAGCAAAAGAAACTCTTAAAGGGGAAGTATCGCTTTTTTGCAACCTACACCTTATTTTTAGCATTACGTTCATTTAGTCACCCAGACAAGTTTGGAGCCACTTGAAGTCCTTCAGGAGAAGTTCAGATCCATCCGTGTATATCCATATAATGGGGGTTAACATTATCTGCCACAAAACTTTAATTTCAGGAATCACTAGCACTATTCCCCTGGGAGTTTTGAAGCTACTGAGGTGTTTAGTTTTCTGGGGAGTTTTACAGGCTTTAATACAACTAGACTAATGTGTGTATTTTTACATAATTTGCCACAATTCAGAAAAATTAATTGACGAAACGGATACATCCAGTTTTTGCTAGTTTTATGGTTTTCTTTAGTTTAAAATAGGGATGCACCGATCCGACTTTTTCAGTCCCGATACCGAAGGCTGGATTTTGTGTATCTGTCGATACCCGATACCGATCCAATACTATTTGTGACAGTGTGGAGGTCCTGTCACTATGGCTCCGATAGATCATGTGCCCTGGGAATCGTGGGATCGAATCCCGCCTGGGCCCTCGTTGTGTACCTTGCCACATATTTTTGAATTAATAAACTGTATAAAGTCTGGTGCCTTTCTTGAAGAGACTAAAGGCACCAGACGTTACAAACTAAACATAACTGAGACAAAATAAAGGATGTAAAATATAAAATTACCACAAAAATAAAATTTAAAGTGAAAGATTAATCTTTTTTTGGTGAATTTGTTGCAGATTTTCCCCATTTTGAGTATCGGTTCATGGCATCGGTTAAGTTTAATGTAACCCATGTCTCCAAAACACATGCACCTCCCATCTCCCTTGCCTTGATTCACCCTGCCACTAGGGGCACTATATAAGAAGAGATGCTGCCCAGGTCACTTCCTGGCACCAGTTCCTGTTCCCTGCTCCCGGCTTGGACTGTGTTTGGCATGTGCTACAAACCTGAAAGTTATCCCTTCATAACTTCTCTGACACGGTCAGGTTTTTTTCCCTGCCCTGAACCACCAGATTCCTCTGCTAAAGAGGTGGTAAGCTGATCCCTGGTAGGACCTTCTATTTTTCTGATTTTTTTCCCCATTTTGAGGACACCTTATGTTGGATTCTTGCCCTATTTTTTTCCCTCCTCCCTCCTTTTTTTTTCCCTCTTAAACAAGAACTGAAGAAACTGAACTGTGGTGTTTTCCAAAACAAAAACCCAAAAGGATAATTAAAATGGAAAACTGAACTCTTTGTATTATTTGTATTAACCATAAAAAAGAAAAGATTACAACTTGACACAAGCACGAAGAACACCGGAAGCATATCTGTTTTGTTTGTGTCCAAAGGTTTTTCTTCCCCTTTGTTGTTTTTCCCCATGTGTCGTAATTGTCAATTGTAAATAATTTTGTCTGCTTTGTCTTTTGCTTTGATTATTAATTGAATACAATCTACTTTAAACCCAAATTCTTTTGTCTCCTACTTTTCATTCACTCCAAGCTCCCATAACGAAAATAGGTTCTTCTGTTTCTGTTATTTCATAACCATTCCATTGCCATACTTAGTTCTAACATCGTGGTTATGTAAATTAAAGTAGCATACGTGTTACATTTGGCGAGCTAGCCAGGAGCTTGGTAAGTGTATGAAAATTTGGTTTCATATTGAAAATGGTGATCTGAGGGAATATTAACATTCTTGCGTTTTTGGTCCGGAATAATGGATTTTTTTGACAAATCAGGGGTTGATATTACAAGAAGTGTAATTGTTTCTGGTGTTACTCACACAAGCAAAGATAGTGATATTTTTGATATTTTAAAACAATATGGTCGATTTAAAAAAATCGTAGTTGATGATGAAACTTGCCCTTTATATAAAAACCTGATCGTCGAATATAAATGTGGCTCTGCGGTTGTGGAGCTCACTAAAATTTTGCCATATACTCATGTTTCAGAGCATGACCCGGATTTAAAATTTTGCATTACGCTTCCGCAAGTGGCAAGCACAGTCCCAGTCGGGAACCCTCCCCCCAACTACATGAATGAACTGAAATTACTTGCCAGACGGAGTGGACAACAGTTTGAAAATGTATTGCAAGATGTGCTTCTTGAGATAAATCAGCACTTGAAATCTTTGGAAGGGGAGCCAACTAGTGGTTTTGAAGGGAGGAGTGACTTTTTAATACCTAATGTGGACGATGCGATTCCTCTGCCTGGCCAGCAGGGGGAACCAGAGGGTGCAACAGCTCAACCATTCAGTCCTACAGGTCATTCCTTATTTGACCAACAGAGGCCGCTGTTTCCACCTCAGAGACATTCTCTCTCTCAAGCTGATTTAAATCCCCCAGAAATACAAAAGGTTGTAGTGGAGCACATAGTGAGGACTGAAGAGCTCACATCTCACTCAATACCAAACCTGAGGCTCCGTTCATTCTCCGGCAAAGTACCGAAGCCTGCGAATGAAACTGATTATGAGACATGGAGATCACACATTGAATTACTATTAGCTGATGTAAACTTACCTCCAGCGCACATCACACGAAAACTAATTGAAAGTCTGCTGTCTCCTGCTGCTGATGTTGTGAAGGGACTGAAGCCCGACAGCCTGCCATCAGTGTATCTACAGGTGTTGGACTCTGCTTATTCCACTGTGCAAGATGGAGAGGAACTGTTTGCCCAGTTCTTAAACACGCTCCAGAACCTTGGTGAAAAGCCCTCCAGTTACCTTCAGCGTCTCCTTTTAACAGTGAATACTGTCGTTAAGAGGGGCGGAGTCGCAGCAGCAGATATTGATAAGCATCTATTGAAACAGTTCTGCAGAGGGTGCTGGGATAATGACATCATCACCAAGCTACAATTGGAACAAAAACGAGACAACCCACCTGCATTTGCGGATCTGCTACTTCTTTTACGGACTGAAGAAGATCGACATCTGGCAAAGGAGAGCTTAATGAAAAGACATATCGGCTCCTCCAAGCAACGTGCTATTCTCAATGCACAGACCTATTCCCGCAGTCATACCAATGAAACGTCTCCAATCAATGAGCTGAGAAGACAAGTAGAGAAGCTGCAACAACAAATGTCAGCACTGCTTGCACAGACTACCCACACCTCTGCGAAGACCAACCAAAACAAGTCGACAAGCGGTAAGACACAGAGCATAAGACCCAGAGCTGGTTTCTGCTTCAAATGCGGAGAAGATCACCATATTGCCACTACCTGCACCCAGCCAGCCAACCCAGCCCTGGTGAAACAGAAAAAATCAAGTCTCCAAAAACGACAGGAACAATGGGATGGAACCAACAATCAGAAGCAGTCAAACTAGAACCAGCCTCTCCTGCGGGACAAGCGGAGGCTGTCATAACCCAGTGTCCCAAGTACAGAACACAGAAGCACTTTAACTCACTGCCGAAAGGACTCATCGGGACTAAATGCACTGCTCAAATTTTCATCAGAGGAACACCAATCAATTGTCTGCTGGATACAGGATCACAAGTCACCACCATTCCAGAATCATTTTACAACACTTATCTGTCGGATCACGTACTGAAACCTTTGGAAGACCTCCTTGAAGTTGAGGGAGCAAACGGCCAAGCAGTTCCCTACCTGGGCTATATACATCTGGACATCACGTTTCCTCCTGACTTCCTTGGAATTCCACTAGATGTTGCCACCTTGGCTTTGGTGGTGCCTGATGTCAAGGATCGTCAGTCATTCATCCTCGTAGGGACTAACACGCTTGACACTGTATACTCCTTTTCCAATGAACGGAAAGAAAACTTTCAACCGGTTCCATATGGTTATCGTGCTGTCCATCGAATACTGGAACACAGACACAAAATGAGAAATGAAGAACACCATGGACTTGTTAGATTTCACAGCACAAGTCCACAGACTATTCCAGCTGGCAAAACAGTCCTCCTAGATGGCATTATAGTCTCTCATTCTCTGCATGCAGAGAAAGCAGTGGTGATTGAACATCCAACCTCCTTTCACTTACCTGGAGGTTTGATGGTCCATTCCTGCCTGGTTGATTTTCCTGCTCATTATCCAGCATTACTGCCTGTTCCTGTTAAAAACGAGTCTGACCACGATGTGATTCTTCCTCCTCGAGCTATGCTTTCTGAAATAAGTGCCTTTCAATGTGTGTCATGCGCTAATCAGGCTGCTTCAGACCACACTTCAGCCACCTCTTCAGAACCATTGTTTGATTACAACTTCGAAAACTCACCACTCACACCTGAATGGAAAAACAGAATCATCATGAAATTGAACAGCATTCAAGGGGTTTTTGCAAAGCATGATCTAGACTTCGGCAGAACAGACAGAGTGAAGCATCAAATAAAACTTCTTAATCCAACACCTTTCAAACAGAGGCCTCGACCCATACATCCACAGGATCTCGACGCCGTGAGGAAACATCTCCAAGAGCTGTTTGATTCTGGAGTAATCAGAGAGTCCGACTCACCTTTCGCCTCGCCCATAGTGGTCGTTAGGAAGAAAAATGGCAGTGTCAGGCTCTGTATTGACTACAGAAAACTAAATTTACAAACTATCAAGGATGCATACGCTCTGCCTAAACTTGAAGACACATTTACAGCACTCACAGGATCTAAATGGTTTTCAGTCCTGGACTTAAAATCCGGCTACTACCAAATCGAAATGGAGGAACAAGATAAAGGTAAAACAGCCTTTGTGTGTCCCCTTGGGTTTTGGGAGTTTAATCGGATGCCCCAAGGGATCACCAATGCGCCATCCACCTTTCAACGCCTGATGGAAAAGTGTGTCGGAAGTATGAATCTGAAAGAAGTGCTAGTATTCATTGACGACCTCATTGTCTTCGCACCCACACTGGAAGAACATGAGGAGAGACTTATGAGAGTCCTAAATCGCCTCAAGGAATTCGGGTTGAAACTCTCTGTAGAGAAGTGCACTTTCTTCCAGACCTCTGTACGTTACCTGGGACACATTGTGTCAAAGAGCGGCGTTGAAACAGATCCAAATAAAATCGAAGCCTTGAGGTCCTGGCCGGTGCCCAATACGTTGAAAGAGCTCAGATCATTTCTCGGATTCGCTGGGTATTACCGGAGATTTGTCCAGGGGTACTCTACCATCGTGAAACCTCTCCATGAACTTACCTCCGGCTACCCACCATCACAGAAGAAGTTGAGGCCCTTGGTCAAATCACAACAATATCTCAATCCACAAGAACCATTTAGGGGTCGTTGGACATATGCGTGCCAAACGGCGTTTGACGCTATTAAGGAGAAGCTTACCTCTGCTCCAGTGCTCGCTTTTGCCAATCCTTAGAAGCCTTACCTGTTACACACTGATGCTAGCTCCACTGGGCTCGGTGCTGTCCTATACCAGGAACAAGAAGGGCAGAAAAGAGTGATAGCTTATGCCAGCAGAGGCTTGTCAAGAAGTGAGGCGAGGTACCCAGCTCACAAGCTGGAGTTCTTAGCCTTGAAATGGGCTGTAACAGAAAAGTTCAGTGATTACCTGTACGGGACCACTTTTACCGTCATGACCGACAGTAATCCATTAACCTACCTTCTCATTTCAGCCAAACTTGATGCCACAAGCTATCGCTGGTTGTCTGCACTCTCCACCTACACCTTCAAAATTGTTTACCGAGCTGGCAAACAGAATGCGGATGCAGATGGTCTCTCACGTCGACCCCATGGTGACCTTCCCACTGACATGATGTCGCAGAAAGAGAAGGAACGAATTCTCCGATTCACCGAACAACACCTCCACAGTCCCGACGTCATAAGTATTGATCAACACATAGTTCAAGCTCTCAGTGATCGGCAATTAACCTGTAGTGCTCCTGACCATGCTCTCGTTCACTCGTTGTCCATGTACGCTGACAGTCTACCGGATAGTTATGCTGCTGACGAGCAGTTTACTTTTTCGGTGGTCCATCAGTTGAAGTCTCCTGATATCGCTGACAGGCAACGAGCTGACCCTGTTCTCAGACACGTGATAGCACAGCTGGAGAGTGGTGAATCACTTCCACCCACACTGAGAGAAGAATTGCCAGAGCTGCCACTCCTTCTACGAGAATTAAATCGTTTGGAGCTCCAGAACAACATTCTCGTACGGAGAAGGCAACTTGGGCCCCAGCTCCAATACCAACTGGTGCTACCACATGATTGTCGTGCTGAAGTACTGTCAAGCTTGCACGATCAAATGGGCCATATGGGCATTGAACGCACCTTGGATCTAGTCCGGAACCGCTTTTACTGGCCAAGGATGGCCAGTGATGTCCAGACCAAGGTGAAGACTTGTGAGAGATGTGTAAAACGAAAAGCACTACCAGAGAAAGCCGCACCCTTGGTGAACATCAGAACAACACATCCACTCGAGCTTGTCTGTATGGACTTTTTGACGTTGGAGCCAGACAAAAGCAAAACAAAGGACATCTTGGTCATAACCGATCACTTTACCAAATATGCTGTTGCCATACCTACCTCGAACCAAAGGGCCAAAACCGTTGCAAAGTGTCTCTGGGAAAACTTCTTTGTACACTACGGAATACCTCAGAAACTCCATAGCGACCAAGGTCCAGATTTTGAATCCAGAACAATAAAAGAACTCTGTGCATTGGCAGGTATCCATAAAATCAGAACAACACCATATCATCCAAGAGGAAATCCGGTTGAAAGATTTAACAGAACATTGTTGGACATGCTTGGTACACTGGCAGAACAAGAAAAATCACACTGGAAAGACTTTGTCAAACCACTCGTACACGCCTATAACTGCACACGAAACGACACCACTGGATTCACCCCATACGAGCTGATGTTCGGTCGCCAACCACGTCTCCCTATCGATCTGGCTTTTGGTCTTCCTTTGTGCCAACCCAGCCAGAGTCATTCTGACTACGTCCAGAAGCTGAGGTCACATCTGGAAAAGAGTTACCAGCTTGCCTCTGACAACGCAGAAAAGAGCATGCTGAAGAACAAGTCTCGGTTTGATAGACATATCACTGCATCAGAGTTGGAAGTGGGTGATCGTGTGCTTGTCCGCAATGTCAGACTAAGAGGGAAACATAAAATTGCTGACAAATGGGAACCTCACATCTATGTGGTGGTCAAGAAAGCTAACAACTTACCTGTGTACACCGTTAGACCTGAGCATGTTGAGAAGCCATTGAGAACCTTGCATCGAGACCTACTACTGCCTTGCGGATACTTACCTGCTACGTCACAAATCCAGCCTGCACCTGCAAAACGACCTGCAAAGACAAACTTACCTGCCATAGAACCTGAAAATGAACTATCTGATGATGAAATTCTGCCAATAAATTGGTATGACCCACCTTCCCTTGATCCAGTCCGATTCACTACAACTGTAAACATTCCAAAACCACAGCCAAACTTGCCCGATCCAACGTCTGTACCACTTACTATAAAATCCACAGTTCTTGAACCCGAAGGCAATGAGCAAGAATCTGAGCCACATACACAGCCTGAGCCTTTTGAACCTGAAACTACTAATTCAGAGTCTGAACCGGCTGAACTTACCTCAGACCTCAACTCCTCAGTTGACACACTCTATCCGGAACCACACTTACCCGTCTCCGAAGCCGAACACTCGCCCGTCCCTAATACCAACTCACCTCCTGTTCCAGATACATTTGCCTCCGATGGTGACCAGCCTATAAGAAGCTCAACTCGAGACAGACGTCCACCACAGAGACTCCAATATACCAAGTTGGGGCACCCACTGCTGAAGAGTATGCAGTCACTTTTCCATGGACTGGGAAAAGTTTTTAAACTAGCCATTAAGGATGATGGGAGTTCCGGTGTCTCTGGTCAGCAGTCAACCTGCTGCCAGTCTAACCCATGTACAGGGACGTACATGAGGTCAGGGGGGGACCCTGTAACCCATGTCTCCAAAACACATGCACCTCCCATCTCCCTTGCCTTGATTCACCCTGCCACTAGGGGCACTATATAAGAAGAGATGCTGCCCAGGTCACTTCCTGGCACCAGTTCCTGTTCCCTGCTCCCGGCTTGGACTGTGTTTGGCATGTGCTACAAACCTGAAAGTTATCCCTTCATAACTTCTCTGACACGGTCAGGTTTTTTTCCCTGCCCTGAACCACCAGATTCCTCTGCTAAAGAGGTGGTAAGCTGATCCCTGGTAGGACCTTCTATTTTTCTGATTTTTTATGTAATTACTTTTGAGGAACACCTTATGTTGGATTCTTGCCCTAATTTTTTTCCTCTCCCTCTTTGTTGTTTTTTCCCTCTTAGTAAACAAAGAACTGAAGAAATATTGCAAACTGTGGTGTTTTCCAAAACAAAAACCCAAAAGGATAATTAAAATGGACAAACTGAAACTCTTTGTATTTCCCAAAAAAAAGATACAACTTGCACAGCACGAAGAAACCGGAAGCATATCTGTTTTGTTTGTGTCCAAAGGTTTTTCGTCCCCTTTGTTGTTTTTCCCCATGTGTCGTAATTGTCAATTGTAAATAATTTTGTCTGCTTTGTCTTTTGCTTTGATTATTAATTGAATACAATCTACTTTAAACCCAAATTCTTTTGTCTCCTACTTTTCATTCACTCCAAGCTCCCATAACGAAAATAGGTTCTTCTGTTTCTGTTATTTCATAACCATTCCATTGCCATACTTAGTTCTAACATCGTGGTTATGTAAATTAAAGTAGCATACGTGTTACATTAACCTATACCAGTACATTAGGCAGTATTTGGGCCGATACCCGATACCGGTATCGGTGCATCCCTAGTTGAAAACCTAAAAAAAAAGCTGTCTCTGCACAAATGACTTTTTACTATAGTTGATAGTTATCAAAAATGTAACATTTGGTTTTTTTTAAGGTTTTTCCGACTCTAAATGAATTTTATTTAGCTGGATTAAGAGCAAAACGGCTCTTTGGATGGTAGAGGTTGCAGACCCCTGATCTATACAATTTATGAATAGAAAATATTGAAGTTCCCCCCCCCCCCCATCAGCAAATGTATGGAGGACAAAAACTGACATAATTAAAAATAAAAGCAGATATATTTTGTTTTTCCTTTTACTTATGTGCATTTTCGTCAAGAAAAGAACATTTTAATTTTCCTAATACGTGTGTTTTTATCCGGAAAAATATATATTATTTTTCCTTATACATGCATTTTCAGCAAAAAGTAAATTATATATTTTGTTTTTCCTTTTCGTTATACGTGCATTCCTTGTTTTCACATTCCCTCGTCTCGTCTTTTTACACTACCGTATGCATGCATTTGTGCTTCATTGTGCAAATGAGGAGGGCGGCCCTTCTTGGTCCAACTGCTCTACTATTGGTCAGCAAACAGGAAGGAGCAGCTTTGCTATGTTCAGTTTGTGTAGCTTTCTATTAGATCTGAAGGTTCTTACTTTATACACAAAAATGGAATTGGTTTTAGCCTTTTTATGCTGACAGTTACGACAAGAGTGGAAAAAAGTAAAAATAAAGTAAGAACCTTCATATCTAATAGGAAGGAGGAGGATCCATGTGCAGATGGATTGTGCAAGCCAATAAGCTGCAGACATGGATAATGAAGCTGATCCGTTAAATCTCCAGATTTTCTTTAGGAATTGGCTTATCGCTGGCAGGCACCATCCATTTGCACATGGATCCTGATCCTTCCTGTTGCATAATGAGGCAGAAATGCATGAAGTAAAGTAAAAAGAGGAGATGAAGGAGTGTAAGAAACAAGGAATGCATGTATAAGGAAAAGGAAAAACAAAATATATAATATTTCTATAAAAAAAGTCAGCTGACAATAAATAGTAACGGGTTACGTTTAATAGAGTAACTTTAGGAAAAATTACTTTCAAGCGTAGCTTCACTACATCACCCTTTTTACTTTTTCTTGAGGAATAATATTATGAATGCGCTACCTACCTACTGAGTAAATTTACAGAATGAAGTTTGAAGAACATAAAAAAAAAAACTATTTTAAAATAACAGAATTTGCCCAAAACTTTATATTTTCTTCCATCTGATATTAAAAACATTTTTAAATCAACTGTTACTCGCTACTCAAGCAACATTTTCACAAATACTCTGTTTATCGAGTGATTTCTCTTTTGAATAGCTACTTTTTTATTTTTATTTCAGTTAAAAACTTACATTGAAGCAGTTCTACACGCAAGTACAAACTTTGGGTATTCTACCCATCCCTACTGTAAAACATGGCGGTGGCAGCATGGTAATGAGGGGTTGCTTGAGTCAGAGCTGCTCGATAAAGAAGCTGGTTGAGGCAAAACTAGGACTACAAATGCACACCACACCTTCCGGATTTAGTTTCATTTTTTATTTTTGCTTGAAAATAAAAGAAAAACGTGGGGTTTTTTTTAACCATTTATTTTCATTTTTTGTTTTAATTTTCCTTTAGGTTACAGTTCTGCATGACTTAATGTGGTTCTGTCACTTTAAATAAAACATTACAGTTTGTGGTTTGAACGAAAACAAAATATGAACAACGAAAGTATCAAATATGAATATTTTTAAACTGAAACTTTTCTTTGCAGAACCGGACCAGAACGGGAACCTTTGGCCGACTGAATCCTTTATCAGACAGTCTACGCCTCATCCATTCGGGTTTAAACAGAACCAACAGCCGATCCAAACAGCCGGTACCGTTTGAGGCGGATCCGGCTGCATTTAGATTTATAAGGAGACAAAGTGGAGAAAAAAAATACATGAAGTCTGGAGCTCTGCTGACCTCCAGAACGTCATCCGCCATTCAGGAGCCGAACATCGCTTCCCGTTCCACCGAGCGGCGCCGCCGGAACCCGGACTCCTCTAACCGATGGTGACGCCGAAGCCGCACTTGAACTTGTTCTTCCGGTGGTTCAGGAAGGAGCAGAGGACCAGGGAGAGAGGAAGGGGGAGGAGCTTCTTCTCCAGCGTCGCTCCGACGACCCAGTTACTGCTGATCAGACCTGGAGGCAGAACAAAGGAGAACCCGTCAGGACATCTGCTAAACGGGGTCCAGACCCGACCCAGCAGAAACCTGGGGAGGAGTTTAAGTTAAAGCAAAGCGATGATGTTCGGCAACAGTAATGCCAAAGTTCAGGAAGTAATTCAGATAAAGGGCCTGCATGGAAACTAATTCCTTTGTGTTATTATAGAGGACAGAATCAGTTGAAATCACATCTATGAAAATGTATCGAAGCATTTCAGAAATAGCATTAAAAAAAAGCACATTTTAAACATCACAGCTCTACATATTTTATATTGTTCTCGGATTTTGCTCCATCTATACCAGGTGTCTCTTTAGACCTTCCACAATGGCTCTCAAGCACTTTGGTTAAAGAAAAGCAAACCAAATAATGTTGTTCTTGTTTAATGACAAATTCAGATTTTGGCTTGTGTCTTGTGTTTTTTTTTATTAACTAAATGCTTTGAACTTCCCTGAAAGAATGATACTAAAAGTAACAATATTTTTTGGATTTTTTTTTTTTTTTAACTTTGTACGTGTTTAAATAATCTGCCACAAATTTCTAAAAGTCATAGAATTAAAACCAATCCATTCACTTCTCAAGTTTTATGCTTTACCTTAAACTAACTTTAGCCTTTAACTAATTATTATTTATTAATATATTTTTAACCGCTCAGCATGTTTTTCCTGATTTAATTTTTAGTTTAGCTTTTAACCGTTTATTTATTAATCTGCTTTGCATTTTTATTATTTGTTTTACACTTATTGTTTTATACTTTATATACTTTATATTTTATTAACTTTATATTTTAACGTATTTTTAATCTTTCTTGCCAGTGTTTCCTCTCTGGGGGGCCCCCTGCATCGGGGGCGGTGGTCGGCTGTGGCTGCCTGGGTGCCCCCCAGGACAGCGCTTGGGTGGAGGTGGGGGTACCAGCCCTCCCTCCTCTGGGCGCCCCGGGTCGGAGCCTTGGCTGCTGCTGTTGATCTGCTGCTGCTGATGCAGACGGCTCCCATGATGGCATTTCCTGGCTCCTCTGTACTCAGCCCGCTTTTTGTAACTTCTAAGTGTGTGTGTGAGTGAGTATGGCTGATGGGTTGGGTTGGGAGGTGGTTGTATTTGCATTGATGATTTTATTTTTGAAGGGGGGGGGGGGGGGTTTATTTAAATCTGTAAAGCACTTTGAGTAACTTTCTTTGTTTGAAAAGCGCTTTATAAATAAAGTTTGATTTGATTTTTGATTTGATACCAAACCGCACAGTAATACAACTTGTTAGGACACTCTCAGTTACACAATGATAGAAGTTCAAAAGAATCCTGGTAAAAAAAACCTGCGTAAAAAGAAGAGGCGCTGTCTTGCTTTCTTAGCAGTGTTCATCGTATGAACCAAAAGCTGTGCGCTGATCCACCCTGGTTACGGAGCCTGCAGCGCTAGCAGCTAACTGGCTAACAGTTGGGTGAAACACACACGCGATGGAACGAAGTTTGTTTTTGTCCTTTGAGACATTTCGTATGCTTGTACGACTTGGTATGAGACTAACGCCTTCATTCCCATTGTACCTACCCGAATCCTTTTTTTTTTTTTGCATACGGAGCTTCAGAAACATTGTTCTCCACTGGTTTTAACCAATGACGGAAAGAGTTTTCATCCAGCCACGCTTCATTACATTTGCATTAACCCATAACCAGTGATGCCGGTAACGCGTTACTTAGTAGCGCGTTACTCCTAATATGACCACTTTTTTAGTAACGACTAATCTAACGCGTTTCTTTTTTCATGCAGGTAATCAGATTAAAATTACTTGTTCAAGCCACTGTGAGTTACTATTTTTGTCATTTTCTTGAGCAAAAAGATATATTAGGTACATGGCGGCATTAGTATTAAGAAAACAAGTATCAATAGCGGTAAATATGATCCTACCTTCTACTGCTGCCGAAACAGCTGATAATCTCCTTTGCGGGTGCCATGTTTGTTTTGGCCTGAATCTGAGTTCTGTACTCTGTAGGCCTACTCTGCCCCCTAGTGGACCTCTCCATTTGTACATGCAGTGAGAGAGCAAGTATGTCCCCAAGACACAGCTTATTCCTTTATAGTTGCTGGTGTCAATGTGAGGTTAAAAAACAAGTATATATCCGTTCTTACTGTTAAAATGCACTTCAAATAAAGTGATTATATGTAAAAGTGGTTATTGTGTTTATGTTGAGGCAGTGCGGAGTGTTATTGGGAGCTGCAGAAAGTAACTAACAAAGTAACTTGTAATCTAACTTAGTTACTTTTAAAATAAAGTAATAAGTAAAGTAACTAAGTTACTTTTGGAAGGAGTAACCACTAGTCAGTAATCATATTACTTTTTCAAAGTAACTGTGTCAGCACTGCCCATAACCTCAGCATGAAATGAGTAGCTAGATAACGTAAAACAAATATAGCAGCGTTAACCTTTCTTGTCTGAGATTTTCTGCGCTTCTACTTTGCCCGTCCTGCTGGTAGCGCGTATTCTGTTTGTCCTTTTTTTTTTTTGTCCAGGGCTTCATTGCGTTCTCAATTGTTGGCTTCGCCACTCTTTATTTATTTAATCAAAAATAATCATGGTTGACAAATGAAACTTTAAAGGAAAAATGCATTACGGAGAAGTTACACACAGCAAAAGTTTAAGACCCAGATATCAAAATTCAAGACTTTTTCATGGTATTTTTTACAAATTCCTAAATTCAATGCTTTTAAGGCTTTTTAAGGGTGGGCCTAAGACCCTGTCCAGGCTCAACCATAGCAGCGCCCCTGCTTCCGACACACACTGACCTTTGAACTGTAGATTAGCTCTGGGAACATCTAGCTGGTAGCCGAAGGTCACGCTGCTGTCCTCCAACACCGAGCTGGCCTCCAGCTCCACGCCGACCTGCAGCTGCAGAGCGACACAGACGTTAGCGCGGCTACGCGGCACAGACATCAGACGTGGAGGGGCGGGGACTCAGAGGTCACCTGATCGTTGGCTCTGTGGTAGTAAGACGCATGAGCTCCGGTCGAGCCGAGGGTCAGCGTGCCGACGAAGTTACTTCCTGCTCAGAGAAACTTTATCAGATACAACGCGTACTTGGGCTGGTTACCTAAAAAACAGGAACTTCTTTGTTTCAAAATGAAACTTTTCATCACAATGAACAGAAATCACAAGTGGGGTTCCCCAGGGCTCCGTCCTGGGGCCCCTCCTGTTTAATATTTACATGCAACCCAGATTAGAACAACCAACAATAAGATTAATTACCAAAACTATACAGATGATACTCAGCTTTACATTACAATGTCACCAGGTGAGTTTGAACGGAATATATTCTCCAGCTGAACATAAGCAAAACTAAATTAATTATTTTTGGACCTACAGAGGAATGATCAATGGTCAGCACACAGCTTCAGTTAATCCAGCTAGAAACTAGCAACCAGAAATCTAGGTGTAATAATGGACTCAGACCAGAACCTCCAGGGTCACATAAAGGCAACAACAAGGTCAGCTTTCTATCAGCTGAGGAACATTTCTAGGATTAAAGGAATGATGAAAAACTCATCCATGCATTTATCTTTAGAAGGCTTGATTACTGCGACTACGAAAAAGTATTGGGGCTATTGTAGCGGAAAGAAAGAAATAGGGAGTATATTTCCACCAGAAATTTTTTTAGATTAATTCCGGATATTTCTTTAACTCAGAAATTCTAAGAAACGTAAAAAGTTTCAAACAAAAAACTATTTTAAAAAAATCTTTAAACAAAAATACTTTCAGCAATTGTAAAGTCATAAATTCAAGAAGAAATTCCTAAATTTATCGTTAAAAAAACTGGGTTTGCTAAGATTTTTAATCAGTTATTGCCGGCCTAAAAATGTAATAGAGAATTATCATTTTTTTCTTGAAAATATGTGAAATCAATCTCGATATTTCAGAGTTTTTTTAGGGCAGAAATTTACTTCAAAATATTTGTAATTTAACCAAAATGGCCAAAAAACTCTTGCAACTGCAACAGCGTCCTCACAGGTCTACCTAAAAAGTCGATCAGACAGCTGCAGCTGATCCAGAACGCTGCTGCTCGTGTCCTCAGTAGAACCAGGAAACTAGAACACATCAGCCCGGTTCTTAAGTCCTTCCTCTGGCTCAGAGAATAGACTTTATAATTTTGTTTTACTTTTTACTTATAAAAAAATAAAAATAATAATAATTTAGTTTTTATGTATTTTATTTTGAGACATGTGCATTGCCCATATTGTGTAAGTAGTTAAACGTCACAATTTTCCTCTTATTTTTATTTACATCCTTAGATAACACCACAAGAAAACTAACAAATAAATAAAAATAGCGAGAACGTCGTCCAAAAAGGGAGTAGGGAGAAATGTAAAGTTATCAGACCCCCTACCCCTTGATTACTAATCATGGTACCGCTCAAAGCTAAACTTTGGTCTTTGTTGCATAACCAGCAGAAATCATCAAATATGGGGGAAAAATGAAAACAAAGACAAGAAAAGACACCATTCCACTAAGAAAAAGTTTCCTGTTAATATTGACTATTACAGTCCTGGGCAGGACCCATTTCATCTTACTGGTACGCTCTGAAGATAAGATTTCTTTTTTTTTTTTTTAAGATTCCATCTTAAAAAAATGTTATGTTACGAAGTTGCTTAATTTTTTGACTCCCAGACAGAATGTCAACATCTTGAGATCTGGATCCTGTCTTTTCCTCATTGGTTCTGTCTCTAGACCGTACAACATCGCTGGTCTCACTACTGTCTTCTACACCTTTCCCTTCATTCTTGCTGAAAACCTTTTATCACACCTGACACTTTTCTCCACCCATCCCAACCAGCTTAAACTCCTACTTTCTTCACTTCCACTCCCTGTAATTTCACCGTTCCACTTGTGTCTTTCTCATTTACTCACATATATTCTGTCTTGCTGCGACTAATCTTCATTCCTCTCTTTTCCAGTGCAATACCTCCATCTCTCTAGCTTTTCCTCCACCCTCATCCTGCTCTCACTGCAGATCACAATATCAGCTGCAAACATCATAGTCCATGGAGACGCCTATCTAACATCATCAAACCAAAGCAAACAAGAAGGGGCTCAGAGCCAATCCTTGATGCAGTCCCACCTCCACCTTGAACTCCTCTGTCACTCCTACAGCACACCTCACTGCTGTCTCACAGCTCTCAGAAACGTCCTGCACCACTCTGATGGCTAAACCACAGCTCTTCTCTTGGCACCCAGTCATACGCTTTCTCTAAATCTACAAAGAGACAATGTAGCTCCTTCTGACCCTCTCTGTACTTCTCCTTTAGCATCTTTAAAGCAAAAATAGCATCTGAAATACTCTTTCTTGGCATGAAACCATACTCCTGCTCACAAATGCTCACTTCTGACTAGGGCTGCACAATTAATCGGATTTTGATCGTGATCGCGATTTTCCTGGCCACGATTAAATGAACCTGATCGTCAACGATATTTACATTAAAAATGCGAGCTTCATGCCTCTTTATCATACTCTGCCTTAACCGATAGTCTGCCAACCACCAGGGGGCAACGCATGGCTAAAGCTTCATTAAGCTGCCTAAATAAAAACCACACCTACGCCACTCAGCATTCACAATGGCTGCATACCTCGACAACGTAGCAGGCGAAAAGCAGTAAGCGAGCGATGGATTAGATCCGAATCTCCAGTATGGATCTGACTAGTAGGCATAAAGTTCCTGGATGTGTAGTAGCGCCACAGTAAGCAGCCGGTGGACGCTACGCTATCCCACAATGCAGCGGACGCCCTCGAAATCGTAGAAGAGTGACCCTAGCTAAAATTGGCTACAGACGAACTATCAACCATTGACACTGTCGCAATTTCGGCGTATAAATGTACATGTAGCGATGTTACTGATTACTGTGATTGTTTTTGACAGCTGATTAAACATTTAAGTTGAGTTATACCAGACAAAATAATGGCTAGTGGATGGAAGGACCACAGGTGAACGTATCATAAACATTCGGGTCAACAGACACGCAAAATGGTGAAGCAATACGTATGATTTCTTTTTTCTTTACGTTATTACAATACGTCTGATTTCATACCTACCACTCGCTCGTTTGCTACGCAGTATTTAGTACATTAATGGGCGAGTAGTATTTGCTACGTAGCATGTAGGACGTACTAAGGATTCGGATGCAGGGAATGTCCTCGGCCTTTTCTATATTAGCTGTAATTGTTTCCATTAAGTTGCACTTTGAGATTATACTCTGAAATAACATATTTAGTTTGTACTTATAAAAGTCTTGGAGTTTGTTTTCAAGTTGGGATTCTTTTTTGCATCATTTATTTTTTTGCAATAAAAAAAGATATTTTACAAGACTGGATGAATAATCGTGATTAATAATCATGATTACAATATTGATCAAAATAATCGTGATTATTATTTTGGTCATTATCCTGCAGCGCTACTACTGACCAAAGCCTAGTTTCCACCGTTTCTCACGGTCATTCATTAACTTCATTCCTCTGTAGTTGCCACAGTTCTGTACATCTCCCTTGTTCTTAAAAATTGGCACCCAGGTCCTCCAAATCTATTCTACTAATCACCCCTTAAATCAGAAACAAACTGTTTCTATGCTCCACACATCTGGAACAAACTTCCTGATGACTGAAAAGCTCCTTAACAAAGATAATAACTTATCTGTTTAGAGCTGCTTTTAATCAGTAATCACTGGAGTTAGTTTTAGTCTGTATTCCGTTACTTTACCACTGAAATCTCACATTTTTGTTGCTTTATTTTCCAGCCAATCGTTTTCGTTGAACAGGTAAAGCTGCCCGGTCTCACCTGTGTACCTGCCCAGTAAAGAGAGCACGGCGGCCTCCTCTCCAGGCCGGCAGTGATACATCAGCTCCCCTCCCAGAGCGAAGGCCGGCGTTACAGACTGAAGGTAATGGGTGATGATGATCCCTGATGGCAGCAAAACAGCAGGAGACACACGGCCGGCGCTAAGTCAATGCTCAAAACGGGAACGAGAGGAGAGGAAAAGCAGGAACACCTGCGACCCTGGTGGGACGTTAACTGGAGCGTCACCTACCGGAGCCGGCGAGGACATCTGGGTTGGCAAACGTTACCGCCGCTGTGAAATCCTCCCCTCTGAACTCTGCGTCGCCCTGCCACGTCACGAACTTCTGCTGCTGCGTCTGCAGACAGAGTCGCTCCCTCAGCAACGGACAGGGAGGAGAACCGGACCCGTCCCCGAGCCGCCCCGCTCACCTGGAAGGCCACTTTGGATCGTATTCTGCTGGTGATCTGATGGATGATCTGAGCGTTGACGCTGCCGCTGTGGTCCATGTCTCCCACCACGACCGGGAAGAGCTGAAACCAGAACATTTCGTGTTACGGTTCAGGACCCGGACACAGAGCTCTGAGGTGCTGCTGCGGCGTACCTCTGCAGGACCGGTCTGTTTGGACCCGATGAACGTCGCTCCGAACCTGTAGGTGGAGTCTTCGGTGGCGCTGAGCTGCACACTGTGATTCACCTGGAAGGTGAAACGTTGAAACAAAGCAAAAATGAAAAGCTAAAAACTCTCAGCCTGGACGGAACCGAGATGTTCCTGTAGAACCAGTGAATGACTAAATGTGACCCGTTTTACTTGGGGCACTGAAACGCATCGAATCGGCTTCATTGGATCCTGAGCCGCGTGGTTTAGACCAGATTTATAGAGCTGAATCCAATCAAAAATCCTCTTCCAGGAATGTCCTAAAATATAATCAGTTCCATTATTGCTAAAACCAAATGACTATTTAAAATTTTTCTTTTTTTAATGAAATTATCCAGTATTGGTGCAAATACTTTTTCTAAGATTTTTGTAAGATTTTTTTGAAAACCGTGGAAGCAAACACACTAATCTGTCATGTGCAAAATTGTGATTGTCCACATTTTTTTAAACCGGAATAATTTTCTTTATAAATTTGGCAGTTTCAGGAAAAGTTCCAATTTTAACAAACAAATTGCAGATGTGAATTATACACTCACTGGCCACTTTATTAGGTACACCTTTCTAGTTCCGGGTTGGACCCATTTTTTCCTTCAGGACTGCCTCAATCCTTGGTGGCATAGATTCAACAAGTTACTGGAAACATTCCTCAGACATTTTGGTCCGTAGTGACATGATGGCGTCGTGCAGTTGCTGCAGATTTGTCGGCTGTACATCCATGAAGAGAATCTCCCGTTCCACCACATCCCAAAGCTGCTCTAGTGTGACTGTGGAGGCCATTTTGAGTACAGTGAACTCATCGTCATGTTCTAGAAACCAATCTGAGATGGTTGGAGCTTCATGACATGGCGCATTATCCTGCTGGAAGTATCCATCAGAAGATTGGTACACTGTGGTCATAAAGGGATGGACATGGTCAGCTACAATACTCAGGTAGGCTGGGGCGCTGTAACGATGATCCATTGGTAATAAGGGGCCAAAGAAAATGTCCCCATACACCAGCGGTGTCAAACTCATTTCCATTTTGGGCCACTCCAAGTTGATGAATATCCTTAAATGGCCGGTTGTGGTAGAAAGTATTGATAAAACTATGTAACAAATCGATAAAATCAGCCTCTACATTCCAAAAGTATGTCTAAAAAATAAATAATACTGAACATCTTAACATATTGATGTGATTTAGGACTGTTCAAATAAACACAGATTTTATTTTACTGATAAAATTGTATTGGGGTGCAGAAAAATGGTACTTAAATTTTCTATGTATAGGGTCCTCTAGAGTTTAGAGGGCCACATAAATGGCCATGGAGGGCCGGATTTGGCCCCCGGGCCTTGAGTTTGACACGTGTGCCATACACCATTACACCACCAGCAGCCTGAACCGTTGATACAAGGCAGGATGGATCCATGCTTTCATGTTGGCGATACCAGATTCTGACCCTACCATCAGAATGTCGCAACAGAAATCGACTCATCAGACCAGGAAACGTTTTTCCAATCTTCTATTGTCGGATGTTGGTGAGCATGTGTGAATTGTAGCCTCGGTTTCCTGTTCTTAGCTGGTCATCTGCTGCTGTAGCCCATCTGCCTCAAGGTTCCGCGTGTTGAGCGTTCAGAGATTATCTTCTGCATACTTTGGTTGGTACGACTGGTTATTTGAGTTACTTCTTTCCTTTTCTATCAGCTCCAACCAGTCTGGCCATCCTCCTCTGATCTCTGGCATCAACAAGGGATTGTGGGTGAAAATCCCAGCTGCCACGCGTTCTAAGTTTGTCCAATGACAAAGAAATGAAAAGACTCAGAACAGTATTATTTTAGCGGTAGGGTTATTTTTACCGTGACAGAAAGCACATCAAAAGGAAAATTGAAAAAAATAAATTTAAATAAAAGATAGGAAGTTATCTGAGCCCTTTACCAACCATGAAGAGTTCTGGCTCCCACTGAGTGGTTAGACACTCCTACTAAATTAGTCATCCTCATTAAAGACACCTGTCCACAGAAGCAATCAATCAATCAATCAATCAGACTCCAAACTCTCCAACCTGGGAAAGACCAAAGAACTGTCCAAGAATCTCAGAGACAGAACTGTAGACCTGCAAGAAGCTGGGAGAGAAGGTGACAATTGTTGGTGCGATTGTTCGACAATGGAAGGATCACAAAATGGCCATCAATCGACCTCGGTATGGGGCCCCAAACAAAGTCTCACCTCGTTGGGTGTCAATGATTCTGAGAAAGGTGAGGAAATCATCCTAGAACTACACAGGAGGAGTTAGTTAATTACCTCAGAGTAGACGGGACCAAAGTCAGCAAGAAAACCATTGGAACCGCATTAAACCGGAGGTGGATTAAAATCCTGCAGAGCTCAAAAGGTCCCCCTGCTCAAGCAGGCACACGTCTAGGCCCGTCTGAAGTTTGCCATTGAACACCTGATTCAGAGAGTGACTGGGAGAAAGTGGTGTGGTCAGAAGACACCAGCACTGAGCTCTTTGGCATTAAATCAATTCGCCGTGCTTGGAGGAAGAAAAATGCTGCCTATGACAAGCATGGAGGTGGAAACATTTTTGCTTTTGGGGGGGGGGGGGGGGGGGGGGGGGGGGGTGTTCTGCTAAGGGGACACGACAACTTCTCCGCATCAACGGGAAAACGGACGGAAGCCATTTATTGTAAAACCCTGAGCGATAACCTCCTTCCTTCTGCAAGGAAACTGAAAACGGGTCGCTGATGTGTGTTCCAGCACGACAATGACCCAAAACATGCAGCAAAGTAAACAAAAGAGTGGCTCAAGAAGAAGCACATTAAGGTCATGGAGCGGCCTAGTCAGTCTCTGGACCTCAAAGTTACACAGAGACAGCCTGGAAAGCTTAGTGATGTAAAAATTATCTGCAGAGAGAGGTGGAGCAAAATTGCTACCAAAATGTGCGCAAACTTGGTCATCAATGACAAGAAACGTTTGACCTCTGTGCTTGCAAATGAGGGTTTTACCATTAAGTATTAAGCTTTTTTGTTTTTTTAGGGGGTTTAAATACTTATTTCACTCAATCAAACGCTAATCACTTTCTATCTTTATGTTTTCAATTTGCCTTTTGATGTGCTATATATCATTTCTAAGCTATCACAATCAGTCGATCTTTTCCTCCCACAATTTTCCGTATTTCATCTTGTTCCACGTGAAAAAGTAAAATACCATTTGCATTATTTTTTGGTGTATTGTCACAATATATGTTATACTTGGAATTTCCTTAGCGACTTGTTCGATTCAACTCCCTTTTATTTATACAGCGCCAATTCCCAACAGACGTCATCTCGCGGTACTTTACAACAAAACTTATTTCAGTTCAGTTATAAGAACATACCAACCCGTTAAAAGTTTCCTACGCAACGTTTCCCAGCAGGTTGCATGAACTCGTTGACATGAGGTTGTATTGAGTCTCCTTGTGAAAAGCTTACAGAAATGATTTGATACGTTTTTCTCGTCCGAAAGTTCAAGATTGTTCTGAGCAAATTAATTTGGGTACTCATTTTAAATTGTGTTATTTTTAGTACATTATTTAATATTTTACGGGTAGCTTTTGTACTGCTCCATAAGTTTTTCCCTGTAATATTCTTTTTTACGTTTACTTATGATCCACTGCAGTTTATTTTTATTTTCTTATACTGATTTTCTGCCTCTTATGTTTGAGTTTTTATAAAGCATTTGTATAGAAAGTTTTTTTTTTTGTGTGTGTGTGATCCAAGTTTGAGCTTCCTTTTTGTTTTTACAATACATAATTTTGCTGTTTTTAATCATTTAATTTATTTATTTTCAAAGTTACATAGTCTTATTATGGGATGGTTTAGATCAGAGCAGAATCATGGGTTAAATTCTGGTCTGTCTGAGCCGGAGATGTTTCCGTCTGTAGACGCTGGAAGCTGGTGGAGGGTGACTGAGGGGAGTGAATGTAAATGCACGCCACACTTTGAGTTTTTAAGAGTGAAAAATGTGGATTGTTGTTTGTAAAAACGTGTTGAAGGCTGTGGGTTTTGGAGCAACTAGGCTCTGTGATCTACTCCGACTTCATCGCCACGCGTTCCGACATTATGGGGGCCGCGGTTCCTGCGCGGTCCATCGCTTCCTCTCAAACACACACTGACCTGGAAGTGGTTGCTCAGGCCCTTGTTGACGACGAGCCGGACTCCCTCCACCTGGCTGGGGAACACCTCTGAGGAGGAAAGCCACCGGGACGGTTACCTTTCAGCTGCGGGTTCGAGTCTCCGTTCACCTGAAACCTTCGGTTACCTTTACATTTTCTGTGACACTCGTCGAACGTCCCGGGGTTGGGCAGACGGGTTCCCGCCTCCCGCTGCTGTCCGGATCCCGTCCCAGGAGGAAGGACAGGAGGAATCCCGAAGCCTGGTGGGATAGTCACCCCGGGGGACGCTGAGCTGGCAGCTGATGGTGGAGGGGGTGGGCTGGGGGAGCTGGCAGCCAAAACACTCCCCATTCTGTGAGGAGGAGGAGGTGTTAGACAGGAGGTGCCCAAAGTGGGGCCCGAGGGCCAAAGTTGGCCCCTTAAGCCATCTAATTTGGTCCGCAATGGGATTCCCTACATCTTATATTAAAATCAAGGCAATTTTATTTGTGCAGCACACTTTCAACACAAGGCAATTCAAGGCGCTTTACGTTATTAAAATTAGAACACAGAAAAGAGCATAAATCACTTAGAAGATTAAAATACAAGAAAGCATTTACAATAAAACAATAATTTGTATGAAAATTAAAAACAAGTAAAAAAGCAATAATACGATCAGTTACTCTTAAGCGATTCTAAATAGGTAAGTTTTGTCTCTGCAGCTTCGCTTCTCCTGGTAGTTTGTTCCAAATTTGAGGAGCATAGAAACTAAAAGCTGCTTCTCCATGTTTGGTTCTGGTTCTGATCAGTAAACTAGAGCTGGAGGACCTGAGTGATCTGGATGGTTTGTACCATGATAGCAGATCTCTAATGTACTCTGGTGCTAAACCATTCAATGGTTTATAAACTAGTAGGAGTATTTTAAAGTCTATTCTCTGAGCTACAGGGAGCCAGTGTAAGGACTCTAGAACTGGGGTGATGTGTTCTACTTTCCTGGTTCTAGTGAGAACACGAGCAGCAGCGTTCTGGATCAGCTGTAGCTGTCTGGGTGACTTTTTTAGGTAGACCTGTGAAGATACTGTTACAGTAATCATAAATGCATGGATGAGTTTTTCTAGGTCTCCTTGTGACATCATTCCTTTAATCCTAGAAATGTTCCTCAGCTGATAGAAAGGTGACCTTGTTATTGCCTTTATGTTGCTCCGTCGTAGTTATCCAACCAATTTTAACCAATCTACATGCTTTATGTTTTAACCGTAAGGTCACAGGACAAAAAAAATCTTTTAAATGCCTAAACCTGAACTTAAAATTATCTGTCACAAATGTACTATTAAAAGTTAAAGGAGAGAATTTTTTAGATTAATTTCACATATTTTCTAGGAAAAACAGAAGAAAAGAAGAAAATTTGCGAGAAAAAAAAACAATTTATTTTATTAAAGGCATACGTTTTTGATATCTAAACTGAGATTTTGCTGACATTGTAAGGTCAGAATTTTTTTAAACAAAATATGTCTTTTAATCATAGAAATGTCTTTTGGTTTTTTTCTCGCAAATTTTCTACATCAGAGTTACCTGTTTCCCCCCCCTATATATAATATATATAATCTAAAAATTTTTCTTTTAACTCGTAATACGACTTTCGTTACTTTTTTCTGGTAAATATGTGCAATTAATCTCAGAAATTCTAAAATTTTTACTCGTAATTTTGCTACTTTTTGACGTCAGAGATGTTATGAGTTTGCAAATTTAATCTCAGAATTTCTTTGGGTTTTTTTTTTTTCTTGAGGAAATTTACTCCAAAATATTTTTATTTTACACCGAACACTGATGTTAAACACAAAAACGGGAAAGGTACGAACGTTACTGCCGCGCATGCGCATTAACCAAACGTATGCGATTCTGGTGGTGGGTACGCCGTTTTGTCAGAACACCGGTGTAACATCAGAATATGTGACCCTAGGGGACACGGTTTCTCTGAGTTTAGGCATATCTAACGTATGATGAGGTAAATGACTGTGGGAATACAAATCTAATTTGGTGACTCACTCAGAGTCACAGATTCTGGTGTAACACCGGCTCCAGGTGGAGCTTACAGGTGGAGAACATATAAGGTCGCACTCAGGTGCGGCTCCCCTCCCGCACTGTCGGCGGTAAAGTCGCACATTTTAGACGGACATGAAGCTTTTCTACTCACGCTGAGGTTTTCCAGAGGTCGATGCGGCCACAAAATAAACTCTGCTGCCTGCAAAGAAGCGGATGTGACGCAGGAGACTGGTTTTTCATTGGTCCGATCGTCTGACGGTCATTTTACGCGGAATGGTGTAAGACAAAAAAGTGTATTGTCATATATTACGGTATTTAATTATTGTTACAGGTGTTGGAGGAAGTGAATTTCTTCTTAAAAGTGATTTTTAAGCTTTCACGGAATTTTCCCTGAAAGGATTTATCATCATACATTTTGATTAACAAACAGATGAATAAATATGAAGATAGTATTAGAGTATTAGGGACATTGTTAAAAAAAAAAAAAACTCAACCCAAAAATAAATATTTTGTTTCTGGTCAGCTGGAGAAAGTTATGACACATCCAACTATTATTTTTGCTCTATGCATTTCTTTAGTGCTTGGATCGGCACATAGTCACCTGGTGACATAATGTAGAGCTGAGAATTATCTGCATAGTTATGGTAATTGATCTGATTGGATGTTATAAGCTGGGTTATGCTTTCTGTACAACTAGAGACTTTTTAGAGTTTTTAAAAAAGACTCCAAAAGATTATCAACTTTCATCTAAAGACTTGGGTTGACAAGTTGTTATAGTCTCAGACTAAATATTTTATAAACACTGAATCTTAGTGACACTATTTACAAGACTACACGGATTATTTTAGGTTCCTGCCCATTCCTCCCATTATGCTCAGCATTATAAAGTTTATTTATGAGCAAATGTTTTAGCATTCTTTGCCGAGATCGATGCGTCTAATAAAGGCTTGCATTCAAAGTGAGTACTTCATCAACATTAACTAATATCTATTTAATGCAAGGTTGTTATGCTGTATATGCTCCATGCAGATGCAGAGGTAGCGCTGAAATGTGCCTGTATTCCAGGGGGAAAGGTTGGCATACCCTTCGTAATTTATGGCCCATTTCTAGGCCGTTTTTCAGCCAAGGGAGGGCGCCGAGACTCCAGCAGGATTTCTAAAGAATACCAGTGTTTAGTCTGAGACTGGGAAAATCCTTTGGTGTACGCCCAGCATTTGTTGGGAGCAATTAGACATTAAACAGAAGAAGCCCCAGGATGGAGCCCTGGGGAACCCCACATGTGATGACTGCGCGTTTTGGTTAAAAGTTTCCTATAGGGAGACAAAGAAATCCCTGTAGGTTTCAAACCAGCCAAGTACTGTACCAGACGCAGCTCTCCAGTAGTATTTTATGATCAACAGTATCAAATGCTGCACTGAGGTCCAACAGAACCAGCACTGTGGTTCTACCACAGTCTGTATTAATGTGGATGTCATTGAAAACTTTAACTAGGACAGTCTCTGTGCTGAGCATGAAAAACAGAGTGATAATTATCCAAGTGGTTGGTCACCGTTAGGAATTTCAATCTTGAAACAGCTTTTTCAATAATCTTACTGATGAATGGGAGATCAGAGATTTCATCCAGTTTTATTTGGTTTTAACTCATGCAATAAAGACATTTTCTCTAAGTCAGTGTTGATTGGAGATGATATTGGTGGTGGGTTCTGTACTGAGGTATAGACTGAATGTCTGACTGTTAGAATCTTCTTAGTAAAAAAGCTGGTAAATTCATTGCAGTGAAGATCAGGAGCTACTGTCACTGGAGGATTAGTCTCAACTGTTGCAAACAAAGTCTGCGCATTATTATGATTTCTGTTAATTCAGAATAGAGTGATTCCCTTGCGACTGTGAAAGTTAAATGGTCTATGTTCCGCCTGTTTTTGTAGGTCTCATAGTGAACCTGGAGTTTTGTTTTTCATAATTTTCTTTTGCTTCGTCAAAAATCCCTTTTTACACTACCTACCAGTGGTTCCCTAATCCACAGACGTTTTACCCGAAACTACTTTAACTTTAGTTGGAGCAATGACATCGATAATATGAAGTTTTCACATATAATTTTGTTTCCCATATTCTTGACTAGGATATTAAATGTACAGTTGAAAAAAATAGCGGGAAAAAAGATCGTTTCTTTCGTGTAATCGCCGGTATTCTGCCCCTCTTAAGATGGCGGCGCTTATACGGTACGTAACTACTAGCCGTGTAGGCTCACGCTCGCCATACTCGAATCCAATTGGCTTATCGAAGGTAGCTTGGCGCAGTAGGAGCTGATCTGATTGGACGAGCTGAAAAGTGGCGGCGGGAGGGAGAAGCTTGAAGGTGGAATTGCAGCAGGAAGTCCTGAGAGACTCGCAGGTCAAAGAGGCCGTTTGAAAAGCAGGACTGCACTGCAGTTTAACAGCGACACATTTAATCATCGTTTTACGAAACGGAGGTTCAAACAAGAAAGAAAACAAGATAAAACTAATAAAAATCTGTCAAGGAAAGCATCAAAACTTGTGGCAAACTCTTAAACCGATGAAAAAAATATAGATTTTTTTTCTTCATCTCCAACGGCACATTATGCGTTTTTAATGGGAAAAAATGTTTCGTTTTAGTTTACATTAAAAAAAGAAACTGATTGTATAACGGCAGTTTACTGATACTAGTAGGGGGCAATATAGATGGTATGAGGTAAAAAAATGCAAAGAGGATAAATACTAATGTTTGTCTGTACACTTCATCTTGCAAGTTTAAAAGTTTTCTCCTCTAACGGAAAAGAAACCTGTTGAACTTTGAAGCATTTTGAATTCAAATATGGTCTTGTGGGATTTGAAATTAATAAGTAACCAGAAAGGCAGAAAAAATAGAACTTTTAAGATCACCTAGCTTTTATTTGATTTTAAATATCTAAATGTGGTCAATATTTTGGTGGTTCGTTATTTTGAAAAAAAGATTTGAGTATTTTTTAATGCATTTGGGACAATAAACTTTTTAATTACATTCTAAACCATTTTGAAGTTGTTCTCCTGCAATGCACCTGGAAAGTGACAATGTTCATAAGCAGTCCTTTTTACATCAATAAAAATATAGTTATTGCAATATAGATTTGAGGCTACAACACCCAGCCCTACTAGAGACACTAAACACTACTGAAAAACACCACTGTAAATAATAATAAACAATCTAAGGATTCAGACTGGCAATGTGGATCTTAATGTAAAACATAACATCTGAAATTCATTTTGTGTCTAATAATAAAAAATCCCCAAGAACAGTAGACAAGATCAGAAATGACCTAAATTTAAATGGGGAAAAATTAATGTTGCACTAAAATACCAATGTGGGCAAAAATGTAGGCAATAAGGACTAAAATATTGATGTTTTGAAGATTTTAAAAATATTTAAATCCTGCAAACTGAGAAAGGATTCATAAACAAACCAAAAATAAAAAAACACAATTGTGACATTGGAAAAATTACACCAAAATCCTTAAATTTATGTTTAAATTAAAAATGGGCATAAAATAAAAAGGTGCCGAATATTTAAAATGCGACTTAAGCCAAATTAAAAAGTATTTTAGAAAAAGAAATGATAGATTTAAAATGTGTTAAAGTATGTGACAGATAAGAAACATACTGAAACTGGTTACAAGTATAAATATATCTAATATCTACAGGGTAAAATAAACTGAGAAATGAGAGAAAACGAGATACAGTGACATGAAATTAAGTCATTCATAATCTCAACATTAAAATGTTTTTCAAACATTAACTAAACAGTGGAAATAAAACCAAACAGGAGAAAATAAAGTTCAGGCCAATTTATTGAATTTTTACGTTCCTGCATGTTTTTCCATGTTACACCACTAGAGGGCATATTAAGAAATTCAAAATAACCAAATTACAGTTTTATAATTCTTCCCACAAAGTTGTACTTTTTTTTATTTCATAGCTTTAAAATAAATCCTGCAGGAAAAGGAAGGAAAAAAAAAAACAATCAACTTCATGAGTGAAAATCCCAAATTAAACGGAGGGAATAGAGGCTGCAGGACGGAGACGAATTTAGGTGTAAAAAGTCCAGCAGCAGGTGAGTTTAAATCAGTGCAGCAAGGCTGAAGAGCCAATTTACCTTTGCTTTATTCATACTTTACTTCAGTTTAGTTCCTCTTTTAGGAATTCGCCTGTACCCAGATCCCATCCCTTTTTGGGATTTAGTTTTTAGTTCATCTTTGACATATTCCGCAAAGCCCCCCCCCCATCAGCGCTCCGCATCAGAGCGCAGACACAAAAACACAAAGACGCGTCGACAGACACAAATCATCGTGACCTCCTCCGATTCCCGATTCCACTAAGACGATCGGATCTCTTTAAAGCAGAGTCCAAAACTGTCCGGATCAGAACGATCGACCGTCCAGAACTCACTCTGAGTGGGAATATTTAGCTTAGGCTCTGGAAAAATTACCCTGAACCGGAACAACGAGGGCGTTCGGGTCTCCAACCGTCCCTGGAACCGGATCCCAGAGGAGATGACGACGGACAGATCGTCAGGGATGTGATCGGAACAAAAGAAAACTAAACGGGAAAATATCGAATCGGAAACAAACTTTTATAGTTCAGCCAGCTTATTTCTGGAGGAGGAGGGAAACGAAAAACCACAAAGGATCACATCCCTGACGAGAACTCTCATCCGGATAAAACGAACAGAACCGCAGACACGCAGCTTCACGTCTCATTTGTTTTACCGACTCTGATCGGCGGGAAGCTGCATGTGGCAAATCCCGACGTCTACAAACATCCTCCACACACACACACACACACACCTCTGACACAGATTCACTTTTTTGGTTTTGCTTAAATCCTGAAAGTCCTTTTCAAGAAAAACAAAATAAAGATTCCTCCTCCTCCTCCGATGAAGCCAAACATTTTGTCGTTTTAATCTGAAACTGTAAACCAAAGGATCGCCGTTGGTTTCCCGTTTGCGTTCGCATCGGAGATCACGGAGCTTTCCAGAATCGCCGCGCTCCGATTCCTCGCTCCATCAGACACTTAAAAAAAAAAAAAAAAAAAATCTTTTTGGTGCGAGAATAACTTTAAATCAAATATTCGTGTCGTAATTTAAGTACCGGAGAGGAGATTTGAGATGCTCGGATTAAACATTTTGTTTCTGGGGGAAATAATCGCCATAAGCAACAAAACTTATCTTAAAAGCAAAACAAAATAATTTTTTTGTCATGTTTTTTCTTTAAATCATTAGTGATGCTCTGTAAGGGGAGGACAAAAAACAAACCCCAGCTGCCTGTTCAGAGATGCTACAATCCTGCCGAGTCCAAACTAAACGCTCCGGAACAAAGAACTGGATCCGAGCAGGAAAAAAGGAAAAAGCTGTTGCTGCTGCGGGAGGGGAACCCGTCTAACGTGGTCCAGTGCGGCGCTCCCTGGTCCATCACAAAATTAAACCTGAACCAGTTACAGACAGCAGCAGCAAAAAAAAAAACAAAAAAAAAAAAAAACAGAAATGTTCACAAGTTTCCAGAGTCCGGTTCACGGATAACTCGGCGGTTTGGATCTGGATTCTGGCGGAGCTGCGAGGAACCGGATGGAACGCCACTTTCGACGGGAAAAAATTCAAGGTTTGGCTCCAAATTTACACGCGCACACAAATCCCATCGGAACCAGACGTTCATCCAGGTTGTTCACCTGCAGAGAAGTTCCCAGCGTTATCCGGAACCGGGCTCGGGGATCTGACTGAATGGATTCTAACGAGGCTGCGGGACAAACACGGCATCTAATACATTCATCACTAGGTGCATCACATCCGGGCTTCAGACACGTTTAGCTGAGACGGGAAAGAAGGAGAAGCGGGACAGGAATCTGCCACCGTGGTTCTGCACCCTCGTTTAAATCGTCTTCCGGGTCCAAAGGAACCTTTCCCAGTCGGTTTTCTGCTCCCAGAGCAGCGATCCAAAGGTTCACGGCCCGACAGGAAAAAAAAAAAACCCAAAAAACTAAACGCTCCCGTTCGGATCCAAGCAGAAGGTCTTTAAACGTCACTTCTGCTCGTTCAGAAATCATAACGAGGGAAAAAAAAAAAAAACATTCACTCTCTCAGGAAAGCTGCCCTTTATTATTATTATTGCGACACTTCAAAAAGACGCCTGTCAGCAGGAGGGGGCGCCGTTTTTCTCTTTTTCTTGCATAACGGACGCTGGGGCGGCGGGGGTGGGGGTTGCCGTTTGTGCTCGTACTCTGCCGCAGCAGCAGGACATGAAGGGAGGAAGTAAGGCACTTAAGTGACAACAGCGGCGTCAGGGGAAAAAAACCGACTGGGGGGGGGATCTCTGGGTCCGGTTCGGTGGATGGTGCAGAACCACGGTTTACAACAAAAGCAGAACTCTGGGGGGGGAGGGGGAAAAGCGGCCGATCCGGAACCAACGCGGAAGGTTCTGGAAGCGAGGGATGAGGAGGAAAACGTAGAGATGGCGGTCCGCTGAAGCCCGGGGCGTCTCGATGCTCTGAGGGGGAGAGAAACAGGCGGGTGAGAAGATCCCTGCAGCCGTGTCGGGAACGTGGAGCGGCGAGCTTCCAGGTGACTCACCTGTTCTAGGAGCTGTCCTGCTGCCGTCGCGGTTTCTCCTCCGCCACCTCCTCCTCGCAGTCGCCGGCGCCCGAGTGGAACTCGGCCACGTAGAGGCTCTTATCGATGCTGCTTGGGATGGGCTTGATGTCGGTCACCAGCTGCTCCTCGATGGCCTTCAGGTTGAAGCGGTCCTCCGAGGTGATCAGGTTGATGGCCAGACCCAGGTGGCCGAACCGCCCTGAGGAAACGGCAGGAAGCTTTTAAATTCACCATCAGGACTTTAACTTTATTTACGGGGTAAAAAAACAAACAAAAAAAACTCCTTTTTATCTTTAATTATACGGAAAAAAAAGAAGAAAAAAAATTAGCAAAAACAGGACAGAAACATTTCCTCTTTACGAAACTTTAATATTTATGAAAAAGTATGGAAAATATCATGTAACTAATATTACTGTTTTGGTCATTTTAAAGTGAAAACTGAAAAGTAAAAGAAAAACGGTTATATGAATTTTTAATATACCGCTATACCGATGAATAATTCAGACAACTTCTGGAACATTTAATGTGTGTTACAGCGGGGACCGATTTCCCTGCTACACGCTCTTTACCACGGTATGAAAAGTAACGTTTTTAACGAAGTACAGCTGCTGGCAGGAGCGAAGCAGACAATTCCAAAAAGACGAGTCACGTCTGTAGTTTAGAAATTTATCGGCTTTAGAAGGTCAGACGAGAACAGAACCGCATATTTTTCACAAGCGCCATTGCGACTAACCAGTAGGGGGAAGTGTTGAGCGCTATTTGACCGTCTGTAGGAACACGCGGTCAACGGCAGCAAAACCAGCAGGAAAGAAATTTATATTATAGTTCATAACTGTTAAATGAGCCATCACCTTAATATCAAAACTACTGAAAGATCCTTCCTGCCGACATATTTAACATCTAAAGAAAGAGGAAACATTAAATTCTGACAAAATAAGTATTTTATTGCAATAAGAACAATAAGCAGCAGCTTTTGTAGCAACGCCTTGATGTGCTGTAAATAACAGCAGCTGTTCTGTCTATAAACGGATCAGAACCAGAACCTCTAACAGCAGCTGTTCTGTCTATAAACGGATCAGAACCAGAACCTCTAACAGCAGCTCGGGTCGTAGAGGACGTCATATGAGAGAATCTGGACATTTCCATCAATCTATGAATCCCCCTGGATACCAAGGAGAGAAGGTAAAAAGCCGACATGTCGGGTAGAAAGGAGAAAATGGCTCTACTGTTGATGCTAACGTTAGCAGCTAACAAGCTAACTAGCTCTAATGTTGATGCTAACGTTAGCAGCTAACAAGCTCTAATGTTGATGCTAACATTAGCAGCTAACAAGCTAACTAGCTCTACAGTTGATGCTAACGTTAGTAGCTAACAAGCTAACTAGCTCTACAGTTGATGCTAACGTTAGCAGTTAACAAGCTAACTAGCTCTACTGTTGATGCTAACGTTAGCAGCTAATAAGCTAACTAGCTCTACTGTTGATGCTAATGTTAGCAGCTTACAAGCTAACTAGCTCTACAGTTGATGCTAACGTTAGCAGCTAACAAGCTAACTAGCTCTACAGTTGATGCTAACGTTAGCAGCTAATAAGCTAACTAGCTCTACTGTTGATGCTAATGTTAGCAGCTAACAAGCTAACCAGATCTACTGTTGATGCTAACGTTAGCAGCTAATAAGCTAACTAGCTCTACTGTTGATGCTAACGTTAGCAGCTAATAAGCTAACTAGCTCTACTGTTGATGCTAATGTTAGCAGCTAACAAGCTAACCAGATCTACTGTTGATGCTAACGTTAGCAGCTAATAAGCTAACTAGCTCTACTGTTGATGCTAACGTTAGCAGCTAATAAGCTAACTAGCTCTACTGTTGATGCTAACGTTAGCAGCTAACAAGCTAACTAGCTAACAGAGGCTACTGTCGGTGTTTGTCATCAGCCACAGCGGGCTTCGTCTTTAGGAAAAAGTAAACGATAGAGTCGATTAGTGAATCTTTAGTCGACAATTTTACTTGACGTCGTGACGAATCGATTAATCGTGGCAGCCATATTAAGGATGCTGTGGCAGTTTTTCTACTGTCAAATTCAGTTTTGAAAATCACAATATATAGTCTTCCCCATAGTGACGGAATATATATCCCAATTATTGTATCACCTAATTAGTATTGTGATGCATATCGTATCCATGAATTCTTTCCAACACACATCCTTAATAGGGCTGGACGATATAGAAAAAAGCATATTGATAAAAAAAAAAAAAGTCATATTGATAGATAATTATTGATTAAAAAAAAAAAGAAAATCACATAATGTAAAAAATATACTTTAAGTCCCTCGCCAGTCATTTTGTTATTCTTCAATAAACTGATTTTAACTAAGAATTAAATTAATTACATTTTCAAACAATTCTTTTTATCATAAGTTTGTAAGACACAGAAACAAACCAAAAGACCTGATTAATATCAGTAAATACAAATAAAAGTAATATTATTAACCATTATATTATATATATATGTTAATCATGTTAATAATTTAAATTAAAGGCTTATTTTGTATGCTTTTTAATCTTTTAAACATTTAATATTAATGGCTGAAACCTTTGGTTTAGTTTGTCAGTAAAGCTTATTCAAATTCCCTTCAGCTCTTCAGCTGTAGGCTAAAGCTAAAGCTAACTAGCTACTCACCAGTGTTGATGGGCTCCAACACAGCAGCTCAGTCACTGAGAGCTGAAGCCAGCAGGTCTATCCAACCCCTGTTGGGTTTTTTAAAGCGTTTTTAGCTACTAAGGACCGGGACCAGAACCGAGGGGAGATTTTAACAGCCACAGATGTTAGCAACGCGACGCGACCTAGGTAAGTTTCCTGTGTCTCTCTGTAAGAGATTCGTAGCGAGCTGGTAGAGGGAAGTCCTGCTTAAAACAGCTGATCGTAGTTTTATATTTCGTTCATTATTGCTACGTTTAGTGTTTTAGTGCGTGGAGGATCGGTTCAAAACGGGACGTAACCTTTACCTGAGCCACTGAAACATTTATACAACGTCCTCTGCTGCTTCTTTGTTGTTACGTCTGAGCGCGCCGAAGCTACGGTTAAATTCTGTTTCAGCTCAAATCATTTCATCCTTTTTCTGGTTTGAAAGGAGAGAGGGTGGCTGACAGAGCTGCGTGTGTCAATATTAATGATTTGTTTGGAGTAAGTAATGATTGTTGTATTAAGCTGCCTGATAAGCTATAATGAAAAAACGAGGGGGAACTTTTTTTTCCCCATCGAACTTTTTTATTGACCCCCTTTTTTTCCTATCGCACCACACGTCTATCGATCGATATATACTGCCATCGAATTATCCTCCAGCCCTAATCCTTAATCCTAAACACTAAAATCTGACTTTTTACATTTAAATAAAAGTAAAAACTTTATTTTCTCAAAAGTGTGACTCATAAACGGGACGGAAAACACTGCTGCTTCTGCACAGATGTTGGAGAGACATTATAAAAGTTAAACTAGTTTTATTGCTGAACGCCGGGATCGATGGGAACGATTAAATCCTCTGATCTCAAAGACGCTAAACGAGATAAACACCAAACGCTTCACTGGTCGCATTTCTGAGCTTCAATATACTTGGAAACGTTTCGTCAGCTGATGGTAGCAAAGATTAGCGCTTCGGAAAAGCCCGGAGGGCGTGAAAAAGGTTCCGCGGTCGGATTCTGGAGTCGTTGACGCTCCCAGGCCCCTCCCCATACCTGATCTGCCGATGCGATGAAGGTAGGTTTCTGCATTTTTGGGGAAATCGAAGTTGATGACAACGTTCACAGCCTGGATGTCGATTCCCCTGGTGAAGAGGTCTGTTGGGAAACAGCGAGTTGGTGGTCAACGATTTAAACTGATGCTGCAGTAAGAAACAGGAAGTAAGGACTCACCGGTGCAGACCAGGTTCCTGCACAGCCCGTTCCTGAAGTCGTGGAACACGCGGTTCCTGTATTCCTGAAAAAAAACGAAGCCGGGAAGCTGTAAAAACGTGACGCAGCCAAACAGGGCGGAGCTGCAAGAGAAGCTCTACCTGCATCATCTTGGCGTGGATGTAGAAGCAGGAGTAGCCCAGCTGGGTGATCTTCTTGGCCAGGAGCTCCACCCTCTGAGTGGAGTTACAGAAGATGATGGACTGGTTGATCTGGAGCTGGAGGCGGAAACACAGAAACCTTCTGGTTACTCCACCCAACCCTTAAAGCCACGGAGCGTCTTTTCCATTCGTTCCCGCCCTTAAAAACGAGGGTTACCCTGGAGAAGAGCGTGTTGAGGCAGTGGACCTTCTGTCGCTCCGTCACGTAGGCGTAGAACTGGGTGATGCCCTTCAGGGTCAGCTCCTCCATCAGGTTGATCTCGTAGGGTTTTTGAAGGTGCTTCATCTGCAACAGGAACAAACAGAGTCGGGATCGATTCCTGGATCCTGAACCTCGTTAATCTGGGAAAATCCTCCCAGGTTGGTCAACGGTTGCCACAACAACAAAAAAACGAGAAATATGGAAGCAGCTCCACTGCTGGAGGCGTTCCCAGCTTCACCAGGAAAAGGACGCTGGTAGAGCGGAGGAACAGCTGCGTCGGTCTGGATGCGACGGAGCCAGTCGTGGTTCCAAGGCGAGAAGGGAAGGAAAGACGGACAGAAAAGGCCGAGCTAGCTAACAGGCTAAGGAAGTAAAAACAGCCATAACGTAAAGAAAACAGCAGATAAATAAAAAAAAAAAAACATCAGGCATCCGTGTGGCCAGCTGCAGTCACTATTTGACTGAAAGGACCCCCACCACGATCCAGCCCACTCATTTTTTCCTTTTAAATTTAGTGTTTAATCTTAACTGAACTATTTCATATATTTATCATTTACTACCATGCGGTAGTGTGCTTTACTTTGTCTCGATTTTTCTTTGATACTGTAAGTCCACATTCTACCTAAACCAGCCGTTTTCACCATTATTCTGGATACTTAAAGAAACTTGAATCTGTTTTTTCTTCTTCTATTGTTCTGAAACAATTTGCACTCAGGTAACTGTTTGGAGTTTATTTCAATAAATATTTAAAGAGTTTTATGGACTTTTTAATTCATATTGCACACATTGAGTTTTCAGTCATCTTTCGCAATCAATGTGCTGCTAAAAAGTAAAGATAGCAGCTTTATCTATCAGCCATTGACAACAAAAATCGGTATTGGCATCGGCCTTAAAAAAAAAGAAAGAAAAAAAGAAACGCTATTGGTCGGCCTCTACAGATAAGCAGGTGCTGCGTTCGCCGATGGTTTTTCCCCAGCATTATTGCGCCACTTTATTATACTGCCTACTTGTTTCTACTTTGTGCAGAAGTGTAATTATTTCATTTATACTTAAATATTTACTTTCAGAATTTTAATGAGGCAATTTTTCAGCACCGAATTCTTTTTTGTTATACCTGAAGTCTTTTTATATTTGTTAAATATTGATTATCTACTAGGGGTGTAACGATATGTTTTTGGACCGATATATTGCGTATCGATATGAGGCCAAACAATTCGATACAACGCGATATATACATTTTTTTTAAACAATACGATTTGATACAATACAGTAGATTTCGATACGATACATCGATTCGATAGTGACACAATTTTGTTTTACGGTTATACAATGACAAAGCACTTACTTACCTATACCTATTACCGATACTAATTGAAAGCTACTCCACAAACACAAACAAAAGCCTTTTAAAGGAATTTTATTTGCTTTGCTGATTTATGTATTCCAAAAGGTCAATAAATGTAACCACAAAGTGTAATATTAGAACAAGCTAGTTCTTTTAGTATTAGGGGTGTAACGATACCTTTTTGGACTGATACCTAACCATTCGATACAAAGCGATTTATACGGGTTTTTTTAAACGATACAATTTGATCGCAGGGGTGATGCATCGATGCAATCGAAAAATCATTACACCCCTATTATCTACTTGTTCTACACAAGGGGCAAACTCCGCCCGCAGAATGTGAAGCCAACGCGGAAGTGACAAAAACTGCAGTTCCTCCCTAATCCACTGGGGGCTGGCTCCAAAAAGGAGCAACTTCCCTCCCATGTTAAAAAGGCCAACTTTACAGCAAAAATAAACATGTTTACAGCCTGGTTCAAAAAACCATTTTAGGTCAGATAGTTCAGGTTTACCATCATGACAACTCTGAGGGGGGTGAATTTTTTTCTCCCGACTCCCGATTTTTAGCTCCCGACTAGCTTCTGACTAGCTTGTAGCTACGTCGACTCGGAGCGTTAACCCTCCGCCCCCAGCCTCACAGCACCACTCTCAGCTCTACCTCTTTGCCCATTTTTGGAGTTTCTGAGAGTGACGAGGCGAGTGATGCGGACAAGATGGCGGCGGTGGGAACCGGCCAACTGGCCTCATTTTTGCTACTCAGAAACCTATGGGGGACGAACCGGAAGGTTAGTCCATTGTTTTATACAGTCTATGGTTCTACCACATCTATGTGTACTATTTGTCAAATATCGTTTTAAATATTGTTTTAAAGTTAAATAAATCTTAAACTGGGACTTGCGGCTGTGCGATACGACGAATCTCTATCGTTTAAGCTATGAACGGGTTCTACGGCAGTAAAGTACGTCAAGATGCACCTTATGGCATTCATATGCTGCAACACATGAAAAAAACATTGAGGAAGATTGTAACAAACACGTTTCAGACCACGGATCTAAAGAAGATTATGAGAGAACCCAAAGTTGGTCTCTCTGCGTGTCTGCACTCCCCTCCCAGCTTGAACACGAAAAAAAGCGTCTCTCAGACAGAACGACACCGGCTCTAAAAAGCCGTTTCATTCGCTAGCAACACATCAGTGGTGTGATACAGCGTCTGTATCTGGAGTTTATCAGAGCTTATGCCACGACTACACGCTGCTTTTACTCATTGACTCTCTCTGTATTCATTGTAGTAAATGTGTCGTGTTGGAGTCCGTTGGTCGGACCGGGAGCTAGTAAACTTTATAAACAACTGTCTGATCTGCGTCGGTCTTCTTATATCAAAATGGCATTGATAACTATTACTTGACTAATTTCCTAATCCTATTATTCAGGAACCAGAGCCTAAACCCAACGTGATCCATCTGTTTAACATTTACGAGCAGCAGCCGCCTCTTGTGTGGGTGGAGCCAGAACACATATCGACGTAACACCCCTCTTATGAGACACCCAGATAGTGAAACAAATTAAAACCAGAGGGTGCATGAGGGGAGAGAAATAACACGTTACTGCCAAAACGCGCTGTAAAGTTAATAAAATGAGTGACAGCAGGTATCGCTGCAACATTTCGATGCTTTTCAAATAATATGTTTAATTCAAAGGCAGAGTTTAGAGCTGAGCTGCTCTCCTAAAAGATCACCGATATCCGTAGCTCCTGCAGATGGAAGGAGATCAGTACATGATGCGTCTGGGTGGTGTTATTATCATCTATCATTAAAAACTGCATTTCCACGTTGTACATTTTTATAAACTATTCATGAAATAAATTCACAGAAAAATTGCTATATCAGGAAGTATATCGTTATCGTGATATAAACATGTAGCCATAATCGCCCAGCCCTGCTGGGACTTGTAACAATTGTTATCATTGTTTTAATGATGTACATTGAGGGAGCAGAATCAGTATCGGCTCCAAATATCGGCAGCCGTATTGGTAATCGAGTAAGGCTGATGATGGATGACAAAAAAAAAAAAAAAAAAATCCATATCAGTCGATCCCTAAAAATCAAACATCTGAACCAGAACAAAAACATCCAACCATTGGACTCTGGAGGACGGAGAGCAGCTAAATAGTTGATTTAACTTGGATTAATGAACAAACGACTGAGAGGTTGGCTGCTCTTTCCTCTAATAACAATCATTCGCTTTTCCTGATTTTAAATTTAAAAAAACGGCTCCAAACATCTGTACGTGTTTTTCCTTTAGCTCCTTTATCTATACATTTAGACTTTGAGTCTGGAGGTCAAATTCCTCATTTGTGCACCGATCTTTGTAGACAGTCGTTCCCAAAACAATCTGCAAAATTGATTTTTTTCCTTTAACAAGCCAAGAGCTTCGGATCTGGACTAATTTTCACATTAACGGTCATTTCCACCTCATTTGTTTCGTTAAAATAGGGTTCCTCCAGGTTTCTTTAAGTTTCATTAAGACCATTTATATAAAAAGATTAATACTTATTTCACTACCAGCAGAGAAGAACAAAATCCTTGAACTTGTGTTCGTTTATTTCTCAGAGAAATGTGGAATGAGGAAAACAAAGGATCAGAACACATTTCAGCAACGTTTGCCTAACAATGTTAAGCAGATTTTTAACTAGAGTTGGGCTATGAATCAAATTTTTTGTTTATGAAGATTTCATTATTGAAAAATCAAGATTTATTTATTTTTTAAACCAAGCTCAGAGTGATGTCACTCCGCCCAGGATCCACCATCTTGTTTTACAAAGATAATTTCCAGCTTGTTTTTAGTTAAACTATGAATTCAGCTCAGCCCCAGGAAATAAAAACGGGTTCGTGAAAAATATTTTTCATCACCTGAAATTTCTTTTTAAGGAAGAGGAAAAAATTAAATACGAAAACTTTAAATACAGATGTGGATATCAAAACGGAGGACTTTTAAAGTCTTTAAAAACGTATCATTTCCAAATTACATGTTTCAACGTCTTTTAAGACTAAAATACTGCAGCAAAGTTTTGTTGAGCCGCTGGAACCATAAACATAATTATTTGCTTTTTTTGTGTATTTTGTGATATTTTCTGGGGGAAGTTTGAACACGACTTGGTTAGAGAATAAAAGACCAAAAACTAATTTTAATCCTTTATCACCTGAACTCAAGACTTTTTTTCAAACCGATACTTGGATCAGAGTGCTTGCCGATACCAGTACTTCTACCACCCAAAAAAAAAGCAATGATGGTGAATTAGATTAAAAAAATAAAATGTTAACAAAAATAAGCACAAAACTAAAATTTTGAGTGAAATTTTAAGCGGTTTACCGGTACATAAGGACGGTATCGGTACATCCCTACTCTAGACTTTTCTGGGAATCCTGGACGGATTGGGTTACTCACCATGAACTTCTGAACGCTGATGGGGAAGGTGGCGGAGTAGAGCAGGATCTGTCGGTTCTTGGCCAGGAAGCTGATGATGTCCTCGATGAGCACCACGAAGTCCTGAGAGAGCAGTTTGTCCGCCTGAGGAAGAGGAGGAGGATGATGGTGGTCAGGACGTTCCGAACAGAGCTTCAGCGACGCGGCGGGTTCTCATCACGCTTACCTCGTCCATCACCATCATCTGGACGCGGTCCACCTTCGCCACACCCTTCTTTATCAGGTCCAGGATGCGGCCGGGCGTGGCGATGACCACATGGACTGAAAACCAGAGAGACGCGTTAACGGAGAGCGGCTGCAGGGAGGAAGACTGAGGAGGAGGAGGTTACCCGTCTCGTCCAGGCGCATGATGTCGTCCCGCAGGTTGGTTCCTCCGGTCGTCGCCATGACTTTGACTCCGCCCAGGTGCTTGCTGATCTGGATGGAGATCTGACTCACCTGCAGGGCCAGCTCCCGCGTCGGCACCATGACCAGGGCTGCAGCAGAGACATGAGGAGCGTCAGCCGAGGGGCCCGGACGGCCAGGAGGGGGCGCCGAGGGAGGCGGACTCACCCTGTATGTAGTCCTTCTTCAGGTCGATGCGCTCCAGCATCGGGATCAGGTAAGCGCCGCTCTTCCCAGTCCCGTTCTTGGCTCGTGCCAGGATGTCCCGTCCGGACAGCGCGATGGGAATGCTCTCCTCCTGCAGGGGAACCAGAACCAAGAGAGTCTGACCCAGTTCCTCTCTGCTGGCGCCACGCCGCTAAACAAGCCCCATCTTTCTAAATGTTCTCCTCTTGTACATCGGAGCAAAACATCAAACCGCAAAAAAACTGAAAATAAAAACCTTGTTTGGTTTTCGCTACCGTTTACACCAGATTCCTGATTCCAAAACCTTTTTATTTTTATTATTCGCAAGGGAAGTGGACGTTATTTTTGGCATTTATTACACTCATTGTCTCACCTAGACAAGTTTTGAGCCGCTTGGGAGTCGTTGAAGAGGAATTTAAACCCACTCGTGATCAGCGTTTGTCCACATAACGGGACTCAATCGGGGCAGGAGATTTGCTGCACGTAATAAGGCATCACCTGTCCCCAAACTCCTTCATTTAACCAGGTTTTGTAATAAATCGCAGGCGATATTCCCCTGTGAGTTCAGAACGTCTCTGAGATGCTTCTTCGTTCTATTCTGGGCTGATTTAGAGGCTATAACTCAACTAAACTATTAAAAAGGTAGAAATGATAGAAATGAAGCCAAAAGGTAGAGAATCTGACTATAAGCTTTGCTTACACGCTTTGTACCAAGAAATATCAATACTGATACACTAGGGTTTGGCGATATGATGATTTAACACCGTTTTACAATCTACACGTGATCGCAACACTACAAACTTCTTTAAAGGGACTATATCATGCAAAATCAAGTTTTTGGAGGTTTCAACCATATGGTTGTGCAATTTTCTCATAAAAAAACCCCACAAGAGTAGTTTTTGGTTTAATTCACGCATGTCTGAGTAATCCTCCTGAATCCTGCTCTCTAAGCAGATGCAACGCCCTCTCCAAGAAAACGACATATTTTACGTCACTGTGTTATCAGGTGTATGCCAGGATGTGGCGCCAAACTCTTTTGTTGTGAAGGCGGAAAGCTGATGTATGCGGGTGAGAAAACTTGAATGCTCTAAGCGAAGTGGGGGGGAGAGAAAAATAAACTGCCTCTTGAGTTCAGCAACAACTTCTGTACCTTCAGTGTAGTTAACGCACGTTGCTCGCTGTTCGTCTGTGCACGACGAGCTGGATGGGGAGCAGAAATGCACCAAACTCTTACAGACTTCTCTTGCCGAGACGCTACAATTTATCAATTAAAACAATTACGTTTTTTGCAACGTACGTAAGCAGAAACTGAGCCCTCTCCTTCCTCACCGATGACTCCAAAATGCTGCCGTTTATGATGCTGCATCATCACCGCTGTACTCCCGTGTCATGCAAGCTTTGACGTACAAACGTTGCAGGTACACATGAGGAACACGTTTAAAATAAAGAACTTTTTGACGTTTATAGATCGTCTTAGGTCTACCTGCTCCAGCAATGCTCAGGTGCAACCGACAGCCTTCGCGACGAGTTGCTCGCGTTGACCGTAAAAGGGGGGGTGGGGGTCCGTCGCTAACGCATTTTATCATCGAATTTTATCGATTCGATGTTGCAACCCAACATTTGCCTGAAATTCATTGATTTAAAACGGGGTGAGGAACAGTTTACTGGGGGAAAACTTATTAACCATCTCAGACACAAAACTTAAAATCGCCATCTGGACTTTTCCAACCCATAATTAAAGTTGTAAAAAAAGCAAACTATTCTAAAAAATAAAATACATATTTTTAAACTTGCAAATCTATTAGATTTTTCAATTATTTCAACACAGCAATATTAACTTTCCTTTAAGCCAACTTTCATTTTCACTGATGTATTTCCTGAAAGAAAAGTCATAGAACTTGAGTTATAAAGTGGAACAATTAACCCAAATTAATAAGTAAGGTTGCAGTTCCTTAATAATTAAAGCTGTAAAAAAAAGCTTTTTTTTCTTTATAGTTTTTTTAAATCTGTAAAGCACTTTGAGTAACTTTCTTTGTTTGAAAAGCGCTTTATAAATAAAGTTTTATTTGGTTTGATTTAATAAAGTTCATGAAAGCTGTGATTTCATCAGGTCTCCTACAACATACGGTAATGTCAGGTTGTTCCGCGGCTGAACCACATCATCTGGTTTTCATCGGTAGAGGTTCTGATTTCGTACGCCGTCTCTGTCGTCGTAAATATTTTTAGTGACCCACATACCATGAAAGCGTAGCTGAACGTTTTGTATCACCATGCCGCTTCACGGTCGCCGACAAAAATGTGAGAATCTTCCCACCTGTATCATCAATAAACTTTTCAAAATATATATTTTAGGTTTTCGTACGAAGACGGCGCGTTGCGATGTTTGCAGTGAAAAGCTCCGCTCTCTCCCTGCTCTAAGCGAATTACAACTGCTTATATTACCGTCTACCTTCATTATCTTATGTAGCAGCACTTTGTATATCGTTGTGTTTTTACTCTTTATCACTTACGTTTTTATTAGGCAGCTTTATGTGTTCCTGTTTATAATATCAGCATTCTGCAAAACAACATTTGAACCAGTTAAAGCTGCATTTACCCCGCTATATGAGGATTAATTGGCATATTATAGATTGCACAATACATCTTTCACATATTTGCAGCTACATTTTATTCTATTTTCTGAATATCGTATTTTTAAACTAAAGTAAGTTCATGTCTGCTTTCTGTTTTAGTAGACAACTCAAGATTAACATTTTATATAATAAATTTAAACACGTTTATGATTAAGATGTATTTTTCATTTAAGTTATTTGAAAAATGATATACATCAGACAGTGTATGTATAGTTTCATTCAGAACGTTCTGTGCATTTCTATGATCTTTGGTGTGTGAAAGACACATCAGTATTTTAGCCCTGTGCTGGTTATCCCCAATTTGAAGGAATTTATTCATTTAATGTTTCTGTTCTTTAATGTGTAATTTAAGTTTTTTTGGTGATCATTTAATCGAAATTGTGATAATTGAAAAATCGTGATATTCTATTTTTGCCATATCGCCCACCCCTGGTGCAGAATTACTGCTGCTGCTAAAAAAATAATCGGTGTTTGCCTGCATATTTCGCAGTTTGATGCTGACGCCGTGCGACTCCATGGATGGGGTTGCCAGACCGAGAGAGTTCAGTTCACAAAAAAACAAAACAGCAACGCATTCACCAACGATCGTTTAATTAACTCGTTCGGGAACAACGGACCAGGAGCTTCAGGGTTACCTGGAGCTTCGCTGTGGATTCTACCTGCTGCTCTGAAACCTGAAGCTCCAGCGTACGTCTGATTCGTCCGTTTGCAGAAACCTCTCCTGCTTTACGGAAAGGAGGGACGGAAACGGAGAGAGAGAGAGAAAAGAACCTGGATGGGTGACGGCTTCTCCCAGCCCATCTCGAAGATTCCCATCAGGAGTTCCCTTTTCAGGCAGTAGTCCTCGAACTCGTTGCCCTTGGTGGCCGTGACGTCCTGCAACAGAACACAGACTCAGTCAGAGGAGAACCCGGCAGGAGAACCGAGGCTGCAGCCTGCAGCGGCCGACACTCACCGAGGTTTTCACCCTGTTGTCCTTCGGGGGGAGCTGTAGGCATTTCTTCCAGTCGTCTCCGAACTTGATTCCTCCGCCGTCCTGGTTGGTGCCGGCCGGGTTCTTCCCTTGAGTCAACGCTAGGGGTCCTGCAGCAGCTTTGGTCTGTCCTCTCAGCTGCCCGTTCTGCTTACTCAGCCCCATCACGACCGGGCCGAGGTTTTCCGTTCGCGCCGTTGCCATTTTTTCTTCAAAATGCGCTGCTCTTTTTTTTTTTTTTTGAATTCTTTTTGACAGTAAAAAAAATATTCAAAATTTCATGAAGCGTTCAACAATGTTACGTTTGTGTCCGAAGCGCTTTGCAGAGAAATGAGTCAGTAATATTTACATATAAACAGGAAGCTGCGGCTCGGTCCTCATCAACAGAGTGACCGCTGCACAGCCCACAAAAAAAAAACACGCAGTTTCTTCTCTTTTTACACAAAAACTCTTCAAAATGAAGAGAAACCTGCAAACATTTGCAGAAATAGACTCGCCCACGATATATAAAAATTATATGTGAACAAGCATCAAAATGGTCCTAAAACAGAACAACTAATGCAGTCTGCTTCAATATTTCTCTTAATATCATCAACGATCTCTCTGCTTTTTACTCCGAGTCTCAGGCGGCTGCGGCATATCCGGACAAAACCACGTCCAACTTTGTACACGGCCGTCCCCAGAAGTCCAGTACGTCCTTTATTTCCCCTGAGAGAGGTTCTGTTGCTTCATGTGCGGGCAAAGTTTCTGGTCCAGAGCAGAGAAGCTTCCTGCTCTTGTGGATTCCTCAGCGGGTTTCCGTGGTTCCGTTGCTCCTCTCCGTCGACGGCGCGGACGATCCGGTCGGCCCGAAGCGTGCCAAAAGTCCCCGCCTCAGAAAAAATCCCGACCGACGACTCAAAGCGTTCCACCTGGAAACGGGCCAAAACAAAAAAACACAGTCAGAGACAAACATGTCGGCCACCAAGCTTCTGGTTTCTGCCTGGAAGACGCTGCAGAGGGAAAAGCTTAGGCTAAGGTAAAAGTTGTGGTTTGGAGTCCTGATATTTGTTTTCACACTAGATATGAAAGATTTTCTAACGTGTGTCGTTTTTTTCTTCACATAACGGAAACGAAACCTTTTGAATCATTTTTAACTCAAATAAATGCAGTTTTCTTTTCGTCAGATATTAAAATGTATAAAAATAAGTCACCAGGCAAGAAGAAAATGTCAAACTTTATTTACATTATATTTAGCTTTTATTTAAAATACCTTGATCTTCATGTTCTGAGAATTTTTATAGTGCATTATTTTTTTTTTGGGGGGGGGGGGATTATATATATATATATATATATATATATATATATATAGTATTTAATGTACGTTTTTAATGTATTTCCCAGAATAAATGTTCGTTAATGGCACCAAATCTGTGTAATGTTGTTCTGCTGCAATTCGGAAAGTGAGAATGTTCATAGAGGGTAATTTTGACTAAAATAAAAAATAAAAGAATATATCACAATACATATTACCACACATGCTTTGGATTATATTGCACAATAGATTTAGGATATACTGCTCAGCCCTAAATTAAAGGCATTTTCAGATTTCTGAATCGATTTAATCCTTAGAATTTTTATAAAAATTTCCCGAAATAATTAAATATGTGCACTTCCATTTAGCCCCTAAGGTACAATTGAACTATTCTGATCTTTGTAATTGTTTCGTTTTGTTTCTGAACTGACAACATATCCTCCTGAAAATATCTTTTAGATTACAGTTTTAAATCTGAACTAGAGATAAAACCTTGAATAGCCTCTCAGGAACAACACAAAGCAGGAAGTTGGTTGTTTTGATGCTTCACAGGTAAACCCTGCAGGTGAGTTCAAAACAGGTTCAGCTGATAAATAAAAGTGATTCGATGACGGTTGGAGGGATTTATGCCGCGGCTAATCACAGTTTAGCGTCCAGTTTAAGTCAAGTTTCACATCCAAGATCAAACCGCATCTCTGGGTTAATATGTTAGGAAAAAAACCTGCGCAAATTAGCACCCATCATAGTCTTTGGGTGATTTGATGCGGTTCCTGGTTAATTTGACCCGGGAACCTTTAAGGTGGCGTTCAAACTGCGCGTCAGGGAAGACGTTAGCCGCTAACGGCTAAAACAAACTTCCAACTCCGCTCCGAAAAACAGACACTTCGACTGAAAAAACCGGACCTCTTGAAGCTGTAGATACGGAAAGTAGCAAGTTCTTGTTTTATGGTAATTCGGTACAAACTTCGACTCTACTCGGATCTGAATATTGGACGCTTAACAAATCCAACCCAACAGTTAGCTGTTAGCTCCGAGCTAAAGTGCCAACGGCGGGGTTTTAACCGGCAGTGCGCGCTCCCAAAGCCCGAAAAACATACCTGAAATCCTGCGTTACTTTACGAGCGATTCTCTGAATGCGGTTAACCAACAACCTTCTTCTAAATCAAATGAAAATGTCCTGAAATAAATCGTCTCTTTTGTGTTTCTTCTTCCTTTAACTCAACATGGTCGCCTCCTCTTCTTCGATCAATCACCGCGGCTTATCAGGCGTTTGGCGCGACGCTGCTGCCCCCTGCTGTCAGACACGAATATGGAAGGGCACCTCGTCGGCTTTTTTTAACCCGAAACGAGAAAACTTTTTTTGTACTATCAATACGTTTTTCAGGTTTTAACAAAATAGTTTTTCAAAATATATTTTTATATTTAGACTATACAACCAAAATTGCTTCCAAAAAACATAAATGTCAATATAAATATTCATATGGACAGGGGCGTAGCACCAACTTTTGGGCCCTGGGTACAAAGGATCTTGCTGGGCCCCCCTACCAAATACCGTAGTGATACCAGTGGGCCCCGAGTATATTTAGGTGGGATATTTCCAATGCCAAGTTTTGCTCCACATTCACTGGCTCGCGTTTGAACAATAATTCTCCTGTGTTTATCAGTAAGAGTCGTTGGCCATGCTCTTGTGCAGTGTTACTATACACATTTAAACCTCAAAGGTTTCTTCCTGTTAAAGGGGAGTTTTTTCTCTCCACTGTCGCTATATGCTTGCTCAGTATGAGGAATTGCTGTTGTTGGAGTCTGCATGTCCAGCACACAACCTCATATCGATGACTCAGCACAATCCACTGGGATTCCTTACATAGAAAACTTTGAACTGATTGGAATGTTTGTATAATTGTATTGGAATAACTTGAATAAACTGAAATGAAAATTGCTTACGTCAGCTCTGTAAATTGCACCAATTCCCCAATTAACATTTCTGCTGCTGTAATTTGCACATTTGTCTTTTTCCCGTTTATATTTACTGTTTTAATATGCTTTTTTTAATGCAGTAAACATGCATATTCTGTACATATTTCTAAATATTTTTAATTATTTAAACCTCTTAATTATCCTTCTGTTACACATACCCTGGATATGCCACTTTATTTATTATATATATTATATATATTTATTATTAACCGCACTGTGCTCTTGTTTTTCTTGTTTTTTCTGACATTTTTTTCTGTTCCGTTCTTGTTTTGCTGCTGTTGCAACCAAATTTCACCTTATTGGACAATAAACGGGTTGTTCTGTTCTGTTCTAATATCTGTTCTAATATAATATCAATATCTTGTTGTTACAATATACCATATATTTCATTCGGATGGATCTGCAAATAATGGGTTCAGTTAATTAAGTAAAAATGTTTAAATTGTTTCCTATTTTTGATCCCCCCCCCCCCTCTATATTAAATAATTGTTCTGAAGATGCAAGCAGAATTTTCTTTCTACATTTCATAATGCAATCATTAAAAAGACAACATTAACGCTTCCTTGTGTTTATTTTTAAACATTTTTAAACATTTTTTAGTATATGGAGGACTGAACATGAACTGAATAAATTAAAGCAACCCACATTTATTTTCACATTTCTTTGTTTTGAATTTTCCTTGTGTTTAATTTTTAAATTCATGTTATTTCCTCATTTCTGCAATGTCATTCTCATGTCCTTATTTACATACAATTCTATTCAATTGGTTATTTTCAGTTTCATTGAATAATTATTATTTTTTTGCAACTTATTCTGCTGTTTTAAAAAATAATTTCTCCAATTTGTTTATACAATGTTGTAAAAAACATTTAAAACCTTCAAATGAGCTAAATTAGGTTTTATTTAATTACTAATATGCGATGAAAAAATAACTTTCCATTAATCCAACCATCGTCTTTTTGATTTTTTTTAAGCTGATCTCTTAACAGAAATCTATAATAACTGGAATATTTCTGGATGGGAGGAAGTTTCAGCTTTTTGCCCAGATGTAAATATTCAAACAGACCCAAACAGTTCTGGTAGTTCTGGTTTATTGCACTCTGGATGTGAATCGTTTCACAGTTTGTCATCTTCACCCTCACAAACGGCTGTAAACATCAAGTTGGGTCCAAACAGAACAACATGATTAGTAATAATGGGTCAAATGGAAGCAGCTTCCCGTTCAGGTCCAGCTTGGAAGCTGATTAAAGTGACGAGGCGGAGCAGAAGGTTCTGGTTCCAGGTGGAGCAGCTGAGGACCGGTTCTGTCAGAGCAGCTCATCAGAACCTTAACAGGAGAATTTTATCTTTCTGGGTTTTTTTTTTTAAAGCAGCAGAATCATCAGCATTTATTCCAGGAACCGAGTGAGGAAGTAACCGGACAGAACCAGGAGAGAAATCATTCTTCTCCACTGAAAGTTCTGAGGTTCTGAACTGGAACGGAGGCGGTGGGAGGTGTGGATGGACCAGAGCTTCACCTGCAGCGCTGAGGGTGAAAGATGAAGACCGCTGCGGTTCTGAGATCTGGACCCAGGCAGAAAGAACCGGATGCTGGATACAAGCAGCTGAAATCAGCCTCTTCTGTTAGGAGGAAAACGGGCCAGCCCCGGTGGTTCAGGGTTCTGGTAGGAGACCCGGACAGAACCCGAACTCACCGGAGAGACGCTGACATCCGTTCTGGACTCCTGGAGTGTGCTTAGAGGAGAACGAAGTCCGGTTCTCCCTGCCAGAACCATAGAGAGTCATAAGACGGATCATGGATGAAATCTTCCTGATTCTGACTCCATTAGCTGCTGGGATTCAAACTGGGATCGAGTTTTAAGAACCAGAAAACGTTCCGCTAATCAGAACGCTAAGGTGCATCAGCAGGACGGACCCGGGCCCGGGCCCGGGCCCTGCCGCTAAGGCCGGCCGGCGGCTTCGGTACCATCCGCCTGGAAGACCTCCCTGATCCGCGCCACGCAGATGTCGGAGGCGAACTGCGTCTCGCGGCAGATCTGCGCCAGGCTGAGGAAGCCGTGAGGGAGGTCGTCCACCACCGTCAGCGTGACGGGCTGAGCCATCGCTCGCAGCTTCTTGGCGAACATCACCGAGTCGTCCAGCAGGGCGTCCAGCGCCGAGGCCTGCAGGAAAACACGCAGGGACAGACTGCTTACAGCTACGTCAGTAAACGCTTGTTTAAATACACCCTGCTTTTACTTTTACTTGAGTAAAACATCTGGATACTCTACCAAACACAAATGACTTTAGTGAATAAAAAAAAAAATTACAGGAGACACAGACATATATTTATAGTTTAAATCTGGGGTCTGCAACCTTTAGCATAAAAAAAGCAGTTTTGCTCTCTAAATAGATAAAAACAAATAAATCAATCTAATCAGTAGGTCGTGTATATATACTTAGAACAGAACTTAGAGCAATAAGTGAAATAAAACTAATTTAGAGCCGAAAACGTTACACGAGCTCTCAAAAAAACGTCATTTAAAATTTTACCGCGTCCGCGAGGTCCGCATTAGATCCAAATTACGTCATTTTAGCAACCACGCCTCTCCGTGCGACCTCCTCCCGCCCCAAAATTTCCGCGCCGCGCACCTAGGAAAATTTGTAACTACGCGGACAGTCCAGCACGGAAAAACATGGCGGACTGGCAAGAGCTCATATTGCCGGAGGTTCGTAAATAGACATCTTTATGATTCGGCCGATAGAGATCACTGTGATCAACTGTGTTTTAATGGAAGAGAGGACGGCCTCCTTTTTTCGTCTTTTTTCCAAATAAATAGCATAAAACTTCAGCTTTGTTTAAGCTCACGGGTATCATCATCTTGTAAACAACTGTAATTACTACTTCTACTCTGGTGTAGTGTTGTATGCATGCCGTAGAGCCCTACGCCGCCCCCTACAGTCGTCAAGAATATTAGCTCTCAGCAGGGACAAGCCGCAAAAAGTATAAACGCTGCAAGAAGGCGTCTCGGCCGGTTCCGCGCGGAATGTTCATGCGGCAAGCATAAACCAAGCTTTAAACAGCCACCATTTTACGGGGCGCCAAATGTAACGTGGACAGAGTGACTTTCGTCCCACGAAACACATTTATTCGTTACGAAACCCTGTGGTGGATTTAGTGTTATTATTTATCTTTACTTTGTTATCAACTGTGACGCATGTTTGCTTAATGTTGTAGTATCAGTTTGACGCCTTTAGCCAAGTCATGGTCAGAGAGTTTTGGTAATGATAGTCCATGTCCTGCGTTACCATGGGGATGGCTCTTTGACCAGGCATCCTTAAAGTGACAGTGTGTATTTTTTGCAGTACATCTTTGAAAATAGGCATTAAAATATTTTGTAATTATAATTACGTAAAGCACATTAATTGCAAAATATTGGCGATATTGTCAAATATGACTTTAAAAATCAGTTTTAAAATACATAGGCGCAGGTCCTCTTTTCAGGGGAAAGCCATATTAGATGACGTCTTTACTTCTACAAGAGCCCGGACGGACAAAGCGCACGAAACAAGCCCGCTATTAAAACATTGATTTCCCCTCAAAATGCAAAAAAGTTTCTCCATAAATACATTTTTACCTCTTCGCTAGTTCCAAGCGATGAAAGAGAGACTGATGTTCTCGTCATGTTGCTGCAAATAGATCATTCTCAGGGAATTGAGCCTTTGAAAACAGCACTAGTTGGACCTCCGTCGTTGAGTTTCTTACTCGAAGACACAGATACCGCATGCTTGTGATGATTTAGGTGTGCACTGCCCCCTACTGGCCGAAAATTACACACTGTGTAATGTCTACAAAGCTAACCGCTTTCTAATCAAAGAGAAAGACGCCTTTGAGTCTCTGATTTTGCCCCTGAGAGTTGTACTTTATCTAGTAGAGTAGATAGACCAAGGTTGCTAGAAATAATATAAGCTTGTTGTTGTAAAATTGACACAGGTCAGTATTTTACATTTTACTGTAATGGTTACTGTCCTCTTATATGATCAATTCAAATCATATTAAAACCTCAAAACGTTTAAAGGAATCTCTCTCATTTTATTAAGAGTCTAAAATCCGACTACATTCTTGGCGTCCGAACGGCGGATCGGACTCCAACGGAGAAGCGGGGGTTTGGTCCTCCTTGGACCTCCGTACACTGTCTGGAAGGACCCATCACCCGGTGAGAGAGATTTCCTCTTTTATAATTACATTTTCATTAATCTGGCGAAGTGCAAAAACTGTGCAGTGTTACGGTTTTTGTGAACACAATGCTGTGCTGCGCTTCGATATCATTTCACTCTAAAAGATTTAATTAAGAGTTTTGGTGCGTTTCATCCTGTTTGCATGATGGGATCAGCAAAATACAGCCTTTCCGACAAGAATGCTTAGAATTTGTTCCCTTTTGTGATTTCTAAATGGGATTTCCTGATCGGGGGTAGTCTTAACACGGCAGAAATTGAGAAAAATCGAGCAGAAATTGATCTCAGAGGGGGAGAAATTACAATCCAGGGCTTTCTTGCGAGGCGCTTCTTATAAACAGATTGAAAGGCAAAAAACGTATTTTGAAGGTCTGGAAAGAGGAAGCGATTCACCGTGGAACCGGAAAGCTGGCTTTGATAAGTTGGGCGGTGGTTTAGATATTTCTGGACGCTGCGATAATATGTCGCTGGAACCCAAGCGCAAAAAACAATAAGAACAATTCCTTTCAACCTCCTGCACACACAGGACATCCTAACGCCGTTTTTTTCCCAGTGTACTTCTACTTTTGGGTTTTAAAAGAAATAAAAACATAAAAATTTGTTGATGGATTCATTGACTTCTATGACTTTGTTTATTTCAAAATGCGCACAGTTTCAAACCTGATGCCCCAGAAATATTTAATGTAAAAAAACACAGTTACTGTTAGCGTCATTCTGTCATGGAAACTCAAAGCAATTATTCAATAAATAAAAAAAATAAAAAAACATCTGTTAAAATGTGAATTTTTTTATTGAAGAAAAATAAAATCATTATTTGGGTTGGTTTTTTTTGCTAAACTTCCTGAGAGCCACAGGTTGCAGACTCCTGGTTTAAATCAAAGTCAGACTAGAATTTGATTGGCTCCCATTATATGGATATACGCTGATCAGACTAGATAGAAACTTCTCATGAAGGACTCCAAGTGGCTCCAAACTTGTTCTGGTGAGTAAATGAACGTAATATTTGCTACAAAATAAGGTCTGGGTTGAAACGAAATGCTGGCACCAGAACAACCAGCAGACAGTTTGTCCAGTAGCTTCATTTACATCCGACACCAACATGAAAGACCTCAGAGTGTCAGCAGGTGGCGCTGCAGCCGATAATACACAAAAATGTGACGTCCTTCACAAAAAAAAAGATTTAATAGTTTCCCATTTTTTTCTTTGCGGATCAGAATTGGTCTTTGGGAACCTCTTCCTAATTCTGGTTCCCGACCAGAACGGGTCGGAACAACCTTTAAATCTTTAGGTCCAGCCTGAAGCGTGAACATCTCACCACTAAGTGAACAGGTGGCAGGCCCTTCAGCAAGCTGGTCGGCGCCAGCAGAGGAGACACAAACGGGTTCCTGATGACGGGGCAGGACGTGGGGAGGACGTAGGCGTGACACTCGGAGCGCAGCGGCTCGAAGCCGTCCGGATAGTGAAGGACGCCCGCGGAGGTGGCGGTGGCGGCGGGGGCCGACGCCCGGCGGTGATCGTTCCCTCTGTGCGACGGGGGAGACGTCTGGCCCGAGCCCAGAAAGGACTGGATCCAGTTGGAGGCTCCCTGGGTGAGGTCGCTGAGCAGCAGGGCCGTGTCTCTGCCCAGAGCACTGAGGCTGCCTCTCCTCTCTGCTGGCTGGACCGTCTGGAAGTCTGAACCTGTGGGAGAACGGGACGAGTTGTTCATCCACAGCAGATTACTCCGACTCCTCCTCTTTAATAATAAAACCTCGCACCAACCCAATACATGAAAAATATATAAATATACTTAGCTTCAAGTCTTTACCTTCTAAGAAACCAGAAATCAGTTAAGGCTGCAAAAAATTATTATTTATCTAATTTATAATAAATATGTTCTGAATAGAATCGTACAAATCTCTTTATACTTCCTTGCAAAGGACGCAAACCACCACATAGTTTCTGAGACAGCAATAATTATATATTTTTTTTCCTCCAAGGAATTACAGGCTCCAACTGATTAGTTTAAATTGCAAATAAGATTTTCAAATAAATACAATAATAATAATATTAGAAATAAAATGTATCGCATTGAATCAAATTAAATAAATGTATTAAATCTACAAATACATATTTAGTTTGGACTCCTTAATATTTTTTTTAGTCTTCATACAATGTTTCAACAATAAGAAAAACCAAAACAAAAAAACAAATTAAGTTAAAATAATTCAAGATGAGAAAGAAAAAAAAAAGAGTGAAAATTTCCACACAAAAAAACTTTCAAGTTTAACATTTCTTGCACATTTTCCAGAAAGAAAATCAAAAATTCTGCACGGAGTATCAGGGCGCTTGGACAAAAGAAAGAGAAATCAAAGAAGTGTAAAATTCCACCAAAGATTTTTGAAATTTTAGAATAACCTCACAAATTTGCCAGGAAACAAAGGAAATAAAAAATCCTCTGATATTGAAAAGTCGAAATTTTGCTACATAAAAAAATAATAAAATTTGAATTTAGATACACATATTTTCAAGAAAAAAACCCAGGAAATTCTCTGATGTTCGAAAGTCATAAGTTTGGGAGTAAAAAAATCGAAAATGTCCATGATTAATGGCATAAATGTTTGATATTTCAACTACGATATTTCCTGACGTTGTAAAGTCGGACATTTTGACAAAAACTCAAGGAGAAAAAAAAAAGAGAGAAAAAAACTCAGATATTTAACATTAAGACTCTAAACTTCGCAGAGATTTGAATAGGTTACTTCTCACAGAAGTATATGATTTTTATGGAATTTAATCGTATAATGCTGCAGAAAATAAGTATTTAGTAATGTATAATAATAAGATGTTAGGTGTTAAACAAGCTCAAAATGTATGTTTTTTGGGGTTTACACCGCCTCAATAATAATTATGTAAGTTAAGAAATTAAACGGTCCCTCCACTTTTTGGTGAAAAACATTTTTGTGTAAAAAGGTTGCAATGTTTTTTTTTATATGCTTTCATATCACATTGTCACATAAACCTTAACAAAATAAACATGGTAATTTTAACATGACGACTGCTCAGATTGGGTCCCCACTACAAGAACATCTCTGCTTTTATTTTGGTGCTACAGTCCCATCCTGGGCCCCTTTTAGCCCCTCTTTGTTAACCTCCTGGATACGCCCCTGCTCAGCAGCGCTGAGGCGTTTAGGAGGTCAGGAATAATCAGTATTAATCAGTCCAACAACTGGTAGGAGTCTCTGTGTCAGGAGAGAGGGAGAAAGTCATTTTTCTTAGTTTGGTCGCAGCACAAACTAAGAAAGCAACGAGTCTGATGATTCTCACACTAACGTTGGTTTTTGCCAAACCAAATCGCTGCTGCGCCGTGCGTCACTGATTGTTTTCCTCATAGACAGAAGAATCACGTAGGTCACCTATTTTTGATTCAAAACGGCGAATTTCGCCAAGCGTATCATGGATTTTCATGTCCGGAATGAAGAAACTGTTCATGTATTTAAAATGCAACACGTTTTATTATCGATCCTCACATTAGAAACAGGGAGTGTTCATGATATGCGACACCGTCCAACATCGGAAGAAATTCGGCAGAATGGTGGCCCCGGGAGGTTTTCGGGACGGGCACTAAAAATTCCCGGGAAAATCGGGAGGGTTGGCGAGTCTGGTCTGCGGTCTCCGTCAACTTTTCAAGCGTTACCTGCGTTTCAAACGACAACCTAGCAAACACGAGCAACGCAGAAGTTCAGCTAGCAACATGCGTTGGGAGCGTTGCTCGAAGCAGACGAAGTGTGCGGTTCCGATCGCACCATAATTAGGGATGCACCGATACCGATAGTGGTATCGGCCCCAATACTGCCCGATACTGCCGGTTAAACTTAACCGATACCATGAACCGATACTCAAAAGGGGGAAAATCTACAAATTCACCAAAAAAGATTAATTTTTCACTTGAAATTTAATTTTTTGTGTTAATTTTATATTTTACATCTGTTATTTTGTCTCAGTTATGTTTAGTTTGGTATCGACACATACACAAAATCCAGCCATCGGTATCGGTACTGAAAAAGTCGGATCGGTGCATCCCTAACCATAACACTCCGTCGTAAATCACACAAATGGAAAAATGGGAACAAAATTCCTCCAAAACATAAAAGGAAATTAAACATAAGGTTAGTATAATAGTTTTCCAGTGTTTCTAGCCATGAATGATTTTATTTATGTTTATTCTAACAGTTTTATGATTTCTCAGCCTAGTATGTGTGGATCTGATTGACCAGTGAGACCAGTAGAATCTCTAGGTGGCGCCACACAGCTGATATTCATCCGTCTTTTCCTCCCGCATCCTCTGGCTTAAACGTAAAACCCCTCAGGTGGCTTCTTAAACGAGCCGTGAAGCCACGCCCACTCACCTGCATAGGCGTTGATGCACTTTGCGAGGACACCTAGAGGCAGCAGGGGGTCGATGAGCGTGAGCAGGCGGGAGGGCGAGGCGTCGGTGGTGAGCAGCGTGGCGGGGTAGGCGGCCATGATGCCGTCGGGGACCCGGATCCCGGCGGTCAGCGCCCTCATGGACACTGTGATGCACAGGTTACCCCCGGCGCTGTCCCCGGCCAGGCAGACCCGCTCCGCCGTGGAACCTTTGATCCAAACAGAGGAACATTCAGGGCTCATATATATACATACACCCCCGCCAATAATTACAGAGGGAAAAAATGTTTTTGTTTCAATAAATCACATTATATGATTTTTATGGAATTTGATCGTATAATGTTGCAGAAAATAAGTATTTAGTGATAGGTAGAGTGCCTGTATCTAGCTCATAGAGTGAAACCTCGTATCGTTGCGTGTATCTCTTTAAGAAATCGTCACGTTAGCGATACAGCTGCTGTTTCATCTTTCGCTGAAGCGCTGAACTGTGTTTAAAAGCCGGAGCGTCTCTCCGCCAAACCGCTATTTTTTTTTAACCAGACTAATTCCCAGAAAGCAGACATCATGGAGCCAGAAAGAAAACGCAAGGCTTCTCACGTGTGGGATCGTTTTGATCTTATATCAGCAAATAAAGTATTTTCTTTTATTTCCTCTCCTCTTCCTGTTCCTCTCAGTTTCTGCTTAATTTTATCCAAATTTCAGTCTATTTAAGAATAAAATTATTCCTATTATTTTCTGGAGTTTAAATGCCGAGTTTGTTCTAATGAACTGGCAGATATTTAAAAAAGCACGTCTCCTATGCTGAGACATCACAGAGCCAAAAACATCAGGTCACAAATGCAACTAGGATAAATGTAAGTGTACTGACATCATAAAACTTCTTCATGGTCACAGATTCAGGGAACCGTTTCCGGTTCTTGAACAATCATATATTTTACCAATCATAAAGTTATTTTGCTTCTGTCCCTTGCAAGTATTTGTTTTCTAAAACTGGAGAAATTGCTTTAAAAAAATAATTGCCAAGAGCTTTCAAAAACAATTTTTTTGAAATACAAAAAAATATATATATTTAAAAAGTGCCTCATATACAATTAATAATCAACATCACCTCCAGTTTTGCTTTTTAAAAAGATGTGAATACATTCACACGATGTCCACAAGAAACCAGAAATCAGTTAAGGCTGAAAAAAGTTATTATTTATCTAATTTATAATAAATATGTTCTGAATAGAATCGTACAAATCTCTTTATACTTCCTTGCAAAGGAAAAACCTCCACGTAGTTTCTGAGACAGTAATAATTATATATTTTTTTCCTCCAAGGAATTACAGGCTCCAACTGATTAGTTTAAATAGCAAATAAGATTTACAAATAAATCCAATAATATTAATAATAATAATAAAAATTATTAGTATTATTACAAATAAAATGTATTGCATTAAGTTAAATTAAATAAATTTATTAAATCATTTGAAATGACAAAAATACATAGTTAGTTTGGACTCCTTAACATTTTTTTTGTCTTCCTATATTGTTTCAACACAATTAGAAAAATACTTTTAAAAAAACATGTGAAGTTAAAACAATTCAAGATAAGAAAGAAGAAAAAAGTTCCTGTTTCCGGTTCTTGGACCATCATATATTTTACCAATCAGAAAGTTATTGTACCTCTGTCCCCTTGCAAGTATTTGTTTTCAGAAACTGGAGTAATTGCCTACAGCTTGGATGCACTTTCACAGTCTCGATTTTTTAAATTGAAACAATCAATCAAAATTAAGTCACAACCTCGCGCATCAAAATCTAAAAGAGGATCGCAATCACATCTTCCCCGGTTTACAATCTGTTCTATGACTAGCGTTCCACCTGGACTTCGTAGCACCAGTTAACACGCAACCGCCTGTAAATCACAGTGGACCAAACACTGCATTTTCACTAACAAGTAACTCTCACCAGTTCTCCTACAACTCACAACACCACCTGGTAACATCATTAACAGCTGTATTACAACAAGAGCATCCCCCGTGATCTGAGCCCATTAGCTGATGCCAGCTAGTAGCTATTAGCTAAGCTACAGCTAAACAGTTAAACATAGCAAGGGCAGATGAAGAACAAAAAGCAGCGGGACCGAAGCTAAAGTTGCTCCTGCTACTCATTATAATTACGTAAAGCACATTAATTGCAAAATATTGGCGATATTGTCAAATATGACTTTAAAAATCAGTTTTTAAAATACATAGGCGGCGAGTCCTGTTTTGAGGGGAAAGCCATATTAGATGATGTCTTTACTTTTACAAGAGCCCGGATGGACAAAGCGCACGGAACACGCCCGCTATTAAAACATTGATTTCCCCTCAAAACGCAAAAAAGTTTCTCCATAAATACATTTTTACCTCTTGGCTAGTTCCAAGCGATGAAAGAGAGACTGATGTGCTCGTCATGTTGCTGCTAATAGATCATTCTCAGGGAATGAGGCTTTTGAAAACAGCACTAGTTGGACCTCCGTTGTTGAGTTTCTTATTCGAAGACACAGATACCGCATGCTTGTGATAATTTAGGTATGCACTGCCCCCTACTGGCCGAAAATTACACACTGTGCCTTTAATAAATGGAAATATTTTATTTTCCGCATAATAATATGCGTATAAATGAGTTTTACTTGAAACCCGAAAGATTTTTCTTTTTTGTAATAGATTTTCAAATCATTTTTACTCCACTTTTCCTAGATTAATGATATCAACATATGTCTTTACCGATATTTGTTTAATTTTAAATGACTTTTTTTTTTTAAATTAGGCTATTTTAATCCTCACTTTGATAATTTGTTCATACATTTTTTGTAAATTTTAAATAATAAATTATTCCTACATAAATATTAATTATTTATATATTATAAGTAATAATATATAAATAATAAATTATTTTTAGTCTACTCTTTAAATCACTGGTGTTGAAATTGTTTACGTTCCTTGTGAGTAAAGTCGACATTCGGGTCGTAAACCAGAATCGCCACTTTTTGTTGCGCATTTGCTCGCTTTATTTCTGTGCACACTGCAGTAACTAAAAAGAATCAGTAGATGGCAGCCACCCTCTGTGACTACTCTTTTTTTTATTACCTTTGCCGTGTTTCACTGTGTTCAACTTGAACAAGATATTAACACCTATATTGTAAATAAATCTGACCATTAATGCCTAATGTGATACATTACACAAGAATAATAGAAACAGGATCCCTTTTGTGCCTTTTAAATCAAATTTACTGTACACTATAACATATGTATATATATATATACGTATACAGTATATGTATCTCAAGAATCGAATCGTGACTCTAAAATTGAAGGTCGAATCGACAATTTGGAGAATCGTGACACCACTAGGATGCGCCAATACTGGTATCAGGGCCAATATCGCTCTAATGTCCTCGTATCGATAAATTAACCTATACCGTGATCTGATACTTAAAATGAGGAAACTGTGCAATAATTTCACAGAAAATTGTTTATTTATAACTTGAAATTTTAGTGTTGTGGCCATTTTTATTAATATTCTATTTTTTTATATCTAATTCACCATCATTTGTTGTAAAACACACAGAAGAAAATAAAACCCGACTTCCAATTCATTGTAGTTTTTTGTGTGGTAAAAGTATCGGCATTGGTGGGCTGTTTTTTGCAAGTACTCAGATCCAAGTATCGGTATTGCATCGGTTTGAAAAAAAGCGCTATCGTTGCATTCCTAATTTTAAGTGCAATCGTTTAATTATATTGTTTACATATATTTCTCAGTTCAGCTTGTTTGGATTGAATATTATTTGTAAATGATTGAAAGACAAATATTATGGAATATATTATATTGTTAAAAATTGACGGGTAAAAATAGATCATGACCTGATTTTTTTCTACCCTGTCGTTGAACAGCTAGAACATAGAACATATCTTCTCAGCTTGTTACAACAAATGATGGTGAATAGAATTAAAAATAACTTTATTTTTTCCCCCTTCGTAGGGAGAAATTTGAAAGATGAAGACAAAGAATTATGTTTGTGTGGTTTAGAAAAAGAACGATCGGTATTATATTCATGCACATTCCTTTTTTTACTTTTCAATTCCATCGCTCTGTATGACGCTGGGTGAAATGAACCGAGATGTTTATGATGTGTGATCATGCCGTCTCATTCCGGTGCTGTAAAACGGCTCAGAACAGAGCAGATCGGGTCTGCAGGGAATAGCAGCGACAAAGTGTCGCAGAAAGTAGCTGAGGGTGGTTTGTCGCTAGGCGCTTTTTGGAAAATATGTCGTTTAGCGGGTCTGAAAAGTCGTTAGAAATAGCGACAAAGTCATTAAGTTGGCGACACTGGATGCACATGAGCCTGATTGCCAGAACTGAGCATGTGCATGGGAGGGCATAAAGCAAGAAAAACAAAGCTTTAGAAAATAAACGTCAACGTTGGTTACTGAATTTTTTTGTCGTAAATTTTACTCATCGACGTTGTGACGAATAGTGGCAGCCCTAGTGTGTACTAGGGCACAATCGGATTTTGATCGTGATCGCGATTTTGGTGGCCCCAATTAAATGAACCTGATCGTCAACGAAATTAACATTCAAAATGCGAGCTTCATGCCTCTTTATCATACACTGCCTCAACCGATAGTCTGCCACCCACCAGGGGGCAGACGCATGGCTAAAGCTTCATTAAGCTGCCTAAATAAAAACCACACCTACGCCACTCAGCACTCACAATGGTTGCATCCGAATACGTTGACAACGTAGCAGGCGAAAAGCAGTAAGCGAAGGATGGATTAGATGGATTAGACGCCCCGAAATCGTAGAAGAGCGACCCTAGCTAAAATTGGCTACAGACGAACTATCAACCATTGACACTGTCGCAATTTCAGCGTATAAATGTACATGTAGCGATGTTCCTGATTACTGTGATTGTTTTTGACAGCTGATTAAACATTTATGTTAAGTTATACCACACAAAATAACCGCTAGTGGATGGAAGGACCACAGGTAAACGTAACATAAACATCCGGGTCAACAGACACGCAAAACGGTGGAGCAATACGTATGATTTCTTTTTTCTTTACGTTATTACAATACGTCTGATTTCATACCTACCACTCGCTCGTTTGCTACGCAGTATTTACTACATTAACGGGCGAGTAGTATTTGCTACATAGCACGTAGTAAATACTAAGGAATGTCCTCGGCTATTTCTGTATGAGCTGTAATTGTTTCCATTAAGTTGCACTTTGAGATTGCGCTCTGAAATAACATATTTTGTTTGTACTTATAAAAGTCTTGGAGTTTGTTTTCAGGTTGCGTTTCTTTCTTGCATCATTTAGTTTTTTGCATTAAAAATTTAACAAGACTGGATGAATAATCGTGATTAGTAATCATGATTACAATACTGATCAAAATAATCGTGATTATTATTTTGGTCATTATCTTGCAGCCCTAGTGTGTCATTCATCAGAGGGCTGTAACGAGCGGAAACCTCCACTGAGGTGGATGTGCTAACAGACCCACACGGCGAACCGACCCAGCAGGTGACAGTTGTTCAGGGCCCAGCAGTAGGCGTAGAAACATTCCTCCAGAGCTCGAGGAAAAGGCGCTTCAGGTGACAGAGAGTAGTCGACGGAGAGGACCGGCACGCCCAGCTCCTTGGACCAGTTCCGGAGGTAATTCTGACGAGGGAAGGGAAAACACGAAACACGATCAACTGCTAAGCAGCCTGATGGGTCTGAACAGGCGGCAGGAGAGCGTGTGGTTCACCTCATGGGAACGGGACGTCTGGGCCACGAAGCCTCCTCCGTGGAAGTGGACGAGCAGCCAGGGAGACGGAGGCTTCTTCTGTACCCAGGGCAGCCGGGGCGAGGAGATGGGGGCCACGTCGCCCTGAGACAACCGCAGCAGGTCTTCACTGTCCTAACGTACGGAAGGAGCAAAGCTCGAGTCAGGAATCTCTGATATTATCAGCCTACAGTCAATATCGCCAGTAAAATTCGATAAAAATGATTGGTATCGGTTTTTACTGGTTAAATATCGTGAATTACGTACCTTTGTTTTTATACCACGCACATAGCATTCCAACATGGCAGGACGTGGCATTCTTCTGGATCAAATCTACAATTTTTCTATGCACATATACTATACATATTATGCATAATTAAAAAGTTACAGTTCTTGTTTTATTACAATCATTAATGCCAATTAAGGAAACAATCATAACTGTTGACACAGCGAGTGTCATGATGTTAGGAGTTTTTGTTTTGAGTTGTAGATTGTTCTTTTCCTTATTCAGTTTAAATTATTTTTGTTTTTTTCTCAGTGTTTTATGATTTTGTCAAATCCTTGTTTCCGTATTTTTCCTTTCCTGCTCTTAGATGTTTTCTCCTTTTGTTTTATTGTTTTTTTTTGTCTTTAATCTTTTATTTGTGTTTCCTTAGTTTGTCTGTCTTTGTTAGTTCTGTATTTCTCATATGATAATTTCCTGATTTCAGTATTTTTTCCCTTCTGTTCTGTTCTCTCCCTTTGTTCACTAATGTTTTTATTTAGAGCCTCGCTTTGGTTCCCTCTTAGATATCTTTAGTTACTTCTAACTTAGTTCTTTTTTAGGATTTGCTCTCCATCTCGTCTTTCCTTTTTGCATTTCTCGTTTCTTTCTGTCTCCCTGCCATTCTGCTCCTATAGGATTTACTTCTATCTACTTGTGGTGTAGGAGAACCTATAACACAAGTCGATAAAGTAAAACTACTGGGCTTGATAATCGATAGTCAGCTGTCATGGGCAGAACAAATTGAAATGATAGTGAAGAGGATGGGTTGTGGTATTTCAATGGTAAGAAAATGTCTTTTTTATGTCCATTCTCGTATTGTGGGACAGATTGCTAAATCTTTAATTTTATGTCACCTAGATTATTGCGCACCTGTATGGTCCTCTGCACCTAAAAGTCAGCTAAAGAAATTACAAACTGCCCAGAACAGAGCCGCCATGTTAGTATTACGTTGTACTAGGCCTGGACGATAATTCAATATATATCGATCGATAGACGTTTGGTGTGATAGAAAACAAAGGGGTCGATAAAAAAGTTCGATAGAAAAAAAGTTTCCCCTCATTTTTTCATTATATCCTATCGGGCAGCTTAATACAACATTTATTACTTACTCCAAAGAAATCATTAACAATGACCCACGCAGCTCTGTCAGCATCACTCTCTGCTTTCAAACCACAAAAAGGATGAAATAATTTGAGCTGAAACAGAATTTTCTTAATAATCCCTAAACGAACCATCACCATAACTTTGCCGTGTTCAGGCGTCACAACAAGGCAGCAGCAGAGGAAGTTGTTCCGGATAAATGTGTCAGAGGCTTTAGGTAAAGGTTACGTCCCGTTTTGAACCGATCATCGATGCACTAAAACACTAAACGTAGCGATAATGAACGAAATATAAAACTACGATCAGCTGTTTTAAGCAGGACTTCCCTCTCCAGCTCGCTACGAATCTCTTACAGAGAGAAACAGGAAACGTACACAGGTCGCGTCACGTTGCTAACATCTGTGGCTGTTAAAATCTCCCCTCGGTTCTGCTCCCGGTCCTCAGAAGCGAAAAAACTCTTTAAAAAACCCAACAGGGGTTGGATAGACCTGCTGGCTTCAGCTCTCAGTGACTGAGCTGCAGTGTTGGAGCCAATCAACACTGGTGTGCAGCTAGTTAGCTTTAGCTTTAGCCTACAGCTGAAGAGCTGTGTGGAATGAGGTTTATGGCGTGCGATCATGCCGTCTCATTCCCCTGCTGAAGGACGATTCAGAACAGAGCAAATCGAGTCTGTTATCTGCAGGGAATATCAGCGAGAAAGTGTCACAGAAAGCCGCTGAGGGTGATCAGAAATGTCGCTAGATTTGTCGCTAGGCGCTTTTTGGGAAATATGTCGTTAAGCGGGTCTGAAAAGTCGTTAGAAATAGCGACAAAGTCGTTACGTTGGCAACACTGGCTGCAGATGTTTAGGTCCACCCATCAGGATCCTCACCTGACCCTCTCGCAGCTCGTAGGAGATCAGCCTCATGTGGACGGGCCCGGGGCCCCAGTGGGCGACGGGAGGAGACACGGTGGTGGACAGCCGGGGGTCGGAGGCCAGAGGGAGGCGCAGGCTGGCAGGAGGCACCGTCAGCGTCAGGTTCACCTGCACCGGGTTGGACGCTATCCGGGTGAAACCCTGGAAGAAGGACGACACGTGAAAATCTCAAATGCAGCCCAGATCTTCTGGTAATCCGACCGAATAAGGAGCGCTCGACCCTGCCTACTGATAAAATGTCGGACTCTGTGACGTTCCAGAAGGACTTCCAGAAGTGCAGGTCCAGGTTCTGGGTGATGCGCTCGAATTCGGCGCCTCGCAGCTCCGGATCGATGACGTACTTCCCCGAAGTGAGGAGGGAGAGGGCGGCCGTTCCTGCAGGGAGGAGGGGAGCTCGTCAGGTCAGATCCCCGGGTCAAAGAGCCTCACATTTTTTGGTAGAGAGAAGACTATATACTCAATCTGAACACAATTCAGAAAGGAGACTTACAGATCTCTATTATACAGACAGAAACAGCTAAAGATAGAGAATAACATAATGTATCAAAAGGAGAGGGTGGGGCTTTATCACAAACCTTAAATATTGCTTGAAAGATTTCAGATCACCCAAGATCTGAAATCTTGGCTGATCTACGTGCGTGAATAAAATACTGGAGTATTATGAATTTCAGGGTTACTCCAAATAAAATATTTTGTCATTTATATTGTAAAAGAATTGTAAAAATAACTTTCTACATCGAACTTAACGTGTTTTTTTGATGAACTAATCCGAAGCGAAAATAATATTGAAGTATTTTTGAAGTGAACTTCCTTCTTTTTTGGAGGAAGGGGGAAACACACATATTTTAGAGAAACGAAATTTCAGAGCGTTTGAACATATTTTGTGAACAAATCTTATATGAATTTCCTGGGGACAAAATATTGACTAAGGAGAGTTTGATAAACGCATTGTTGCATTTATTATCCTTCAAACAGATGCAATCTATAAGCACTAAAGCTAAAACAACTAATTGATTTAATTGATTATAATTGATTATTAAAATAGTTGACAGCCAATTTAGTAATCGATTAGTTGCTTTAACCCCTTAAGCCCTAGGTTTGTATTTGATTTAAAAAATAATTTAACAGGCCTTAAACAACACTAACACTACATAAAAAATAGTAATAATGCACATCAAATTAAACAGCACACCAAGGGTATCTAAACAATTTTTACCAACAACAATCACAACTCAGATGCCACGTAAATAAATATTTGCAAACAAACTCGTAAAATCATATTTCGTCAACTCAGCCGCCACATTTCTGGTTCTAACGCAACAATCCTCTGTGCTACACACAAATACAACCACTCAAATGAAAGCAGAGGCCCAGCCGATTCCAGCTACATGAACGCATCGCGGAGATATGAGCCAAAGAATGACCACAATTCTCTTGTGTTTTCCTTGTTCTTAATGAAAACGTGAAAGTTATAGCCAAATATAATTATTAATAAAAGCGATTAATCTATTAATGGTAAAAAATAATCGACAGACTAATCGATTATGAAAATAATCGTTAGTTGCAGCCCTAATAAGCACAACAGTTGTAACACACTTTATATTATTTTTAATAGGGAGTAACATAACGAAAAGGATGCTTTTTTCACACTAAGTTATACGTAGTTTTTAGGCTTATATTTGACATTCCTCCAGTTTAAGGATGTTAACATTAGCATGCAGGAGATGAGAGATTGACCGTTTGTTTTTATTTGTCTATTCTTCAATAGATAAGGATTTTTGATTATATAAAATAGCTCTGTTGTTCCATAATGGTTCATCGATGTGGACTGAAAATTGTTTTTGAATAACTTCTTCCAAAATAAGAACACCTGTCGATGAAAGTTTGAAAGCTGTACTGTACAAAGTCGCAGATCTCAACGATCCTCACCTATCCCAGACTGCTGTCTGCCGTACGTCTCCCCGTAGGAAACCATGCTGATGATGATGGTCTGGAGGAACGGCCGCAGCGCCGGAGAGAACTGAGGAACCAAAGCAAAGCAGATCCGGCTCCTTTTTAGCAACAAGCTACCCATTAACATGTATATTCTTAACAAATAAATTAAAAAAACTGAAAGAAAGACAGAGAACAGAACCCTAACCCAACAAGGTCTTAAAATGCCTTAAAAGCATAACATTTATGAATTTGGAAGTAATAGATTATAAAAAGTCTTGAATTTCATATCTGGGTCTTACAATTTGTGCTGCATTTAACGCCAAAGGTCAAAATACTCGGAATATGATGTCTTCAGTAAATGAAGATTAACGTGAAAAAAAACGTAAGAAAATGACTTTACATTTTTAGGCAAACTTTCTTGTGACCTGCTGAAATGTTGATCGATTTTTCACACCTCTGTCATCTTTTACACATTCCACATTTCTTTGAAAAATAAATGAACACACTGTCAATCTAACCAATTCTATCAATCTTGTTTCCAGCCAAAAAGTATTTTTGATCTTGTTTTGAGACCTATATATGACGCAAAAGCAGAAGATCTTAGATTATTAGTCTTATTTTGAGAAGAGCAATTGATTTACTACACTATCAGATTATTTCACCAAACGTAAAAAGTTTTAGACTATAATGTAGTATTTGAATCTGCCAATGAAGTACGACATTATCACTTGGTAAGAATTTTCAAAATAAGAAATATAGTATATTCTCTAAATAAGATTAGTAATATAACATATTCTACTCTTGCTTAGTATATAAGTCTCAAAACAAAATCAAAAATACTTTTTGGCGCGAAACAAGATTGTTGGATTTGATTAGATGGTCAGTTTTTTTTCCGTCTACCTGTAAATCTGTGAAATAGGTATTAATCTTTTATATAAATGGTTTTAAAATGGTCTTACAAAAACTTGAATTTAACTTAAAGAAAACCTGATAGAAATATCGGTACAATAAGTGAGTCAAATAAAGAATAAGAATGCAAAACCTTACGGTAAATAATGCAGATTACAAACTCCTGTATGGGATCACAACGGTATCGGCATGTAATGAAACTGAAAAGAAATATTGGCACTGAAAACTGAATGAGAATCAGCTGAATGAAGCTGAAAAGCAAAAGATTTGCATTGTTAAAAAAAGATGAAAGTGTGAAAACTTGATTGTGAGTTAATTGTTTCAATGCATATACTTCGAGTTTCACTGAAAAATATTTCGCTTTCAATTTTTGTTTCTTTTGACCACATTAATTTCCAAATCAAAATTAAGGTTTTCAGTTACAACAATATTCTTCAATGACAATTTTTATCTTCAGTGCCAATGTTTCTTTTCAGTTTCATTTCAAGCTGATATCGTTGTGATCCCATACTCTTGTAGCCCTCAAATATTGCCTAAGAGACCATCGTTTTGGAAGAAAAAAATGTACCACAAGTTCTTAGATTTATAGTAGCATTATTCCATAATGACACCCTAACAACAGATATACATGACCTTTTAATTTGTTTTTTTGCCATAGGACCTGTAAATTTCCAGCCATCTCTAAAATCACACTTTGTTTCCACGGAAGAAAAAAATATCTGTACGCTAACTGCACTGGTGCTTACTGCGTAGCATTAGGGCCATTGAAAACAAAATAAAAAAATATTTTGGATTAAATTCTGTGATTAAAGTCACACATTTTCCAGACAAAACTCAGAAATTCTCTGATGTCAAGATAACAAGTTAAAAGACAGACATTTTGAGATTAATTTCAGATATTTTCTAGGAAAAAAAATCATAATTATCTGATGTAGAAAAGAAGAAAATTTGCGTGAAAAAACTAATAAATATCTATAATTAAAGTCATACATTTCCGATATCTAAACTAAGATATTTCTGACATAGTCGGAAAATTGTAAAAAAAAAAAAATGCCTTTAATCGAAGAAATGTCTTTGTTTTTCTACATCAGAGAATTTTTCCGAGAAAATATATGAAATTAATCTCAAAATTTCAATCTTTTAACACGTAATTTTATGACTTTTGTGACAGAGAATTTCAGATTTTTTTTCGGGAAAAAACGTGCAGCTAATCTTAGAAATTATGACTTTTAACTTGCAAATTTACTACTTTTTTTCTAGAAAGTATGTGACTTTAATCTCAGAATTCGAGAGTTTTTTGTTGGAAATTTACTCCAAAATATTTGTATTTTGTTTTAAATGGCCCTAAAACTCCGTCGTAGGTGCTACACTGGAAACAGTCTACTCTAGAAACAAGTTTAAAAATTATTACAAGATGGTTTTGGGTTGTAATAGGCTAAAGATTCTGCCAACGGAACAAGTTCAATTTTTCTTAAAAGGATGTCTTGAAATGAGAGAATATATTTAAAAAATGAGAAAAAAAAATATCCAGAAACAAGGGATTTTTTGGTTTCTTGAAAATCATGTTTTCTTTGCAGCGTGCAAGTAGGTTGAACATGGCAAAGCAGACCGCTGCCGATGGGGACGCAAGCAGCTCACCTGGAAGCCCAGGCAGCGGCCGTAGAAACAGGCTTTGTGCATGGAGCTGTACTCCTGCACAAAGCGGTCGCTCAGGTCGGTGTCCTGGGGCGTGTACAGCTGGTCGTGGTCGTTGTCGTGGATCAGCCGCTGGGCGAGGTAGAGCAGGGCTCGCAGCTGGCAGAGGGCGGCGCAGTAGGCCTCCATCTCTGAGGCGTTGTGCTCCGCCCTGAAGAAGGCCCCGCTGTAGTTGGAGGCAATGTAGCGGCCTTTGTGAACGATGTGCAGAAGGCAAGACTGCAGGACCTGGAGGAGCAGAAGAGAATCAGACGGATGCTGCTTGGTGGCTTCAGGGTCAGAGGCATCCATCTGTTCATCTGTTCATCCGTTTATTCATACATTCATCCATAAATCCACCTGTTCATCCTTCCATTTATTCATCCATCCGTTCTTCTATTCATCCATCCATCTATCCATTCATTTATTCACCCATCCATTCAATTAATCCATCCGTTCCTCTATTCATCCATCTGTTCATCCATCCATCTGTTCATCCTTCCATTTATTCATCCATCCATTCATCTATTCATCCATCCATCTATCCATTCATTTATTCACCAATCCATTCAATTAATCCATCCCTTCATCTATTCATCCATCCATCTGTTCATCCTTCCATTTATTCATCCATCCATTCATCTATTCATCCATCCATCTGTTCATCCTTCCATTTATTCATCCATCCATTCATCTATTCATCCATCCATCTGTTCATCTATCTTCCATTCATTCATCCATCCATTATCCATCCATCCATCTGTTCATCCTTCCATTTATTCATCCATCCATCCATCTATTCACCCATCCATCTATCCATTCATTTATTCACCAATCTATTCAATTAATCCATCCCTTCATCTATTCATCCATCCATCTGTTCATCCTTCCATTTATTCATCCATCCATTCATCTATTCATCCATCCATCTATCCATTCATTTATTCACTCATCCATTCAATTAATCCATCCCTTCATCTATTCATCCATCCATCTGTTCATCCTTCCATTTATCCATCCATCCATTCATCTATTCATCCATCCATCTATCCATTCATTTATTCACTCATCCTTTCAATTAATCCATCCGTTCATCTATTCATCCATCTGTTCATCCATCCATCTGTTCATCCTTCCATTTATTCATCCATCCATTCATCTATTCATCCATCTGTTCATCCATCCATCTGTTCATCCTTCCATTTATTCATCCATCCATTCATCTATTCATCCATCCATCTATCCATTCATTTATTCACCAATCTATTCAATTAATCCATCCCTTCATCTATTCATCCATCCATCTGTTCATCCTTCCATTTATCCATCCATCCATTCATCTATTCATCCATCCATCTATCCATTCATTTATTCACTCATCCATTCAATTAATCCATCCGTTCATCTATTCATCCATCTGTTCATCCATCCATCTGTTCATCCTTCCATTTATTCATCCATCCATTCATCTATTCATCCATCTGTTCATCCATCCATCTGTTCATCCTTCCATTTATTCATCCATCCATTCATCTATTCATCTATCCATCTATCCATTCATTTATTCACTCATCCATTCAATTAATCCATCCCTTCATCTATTCATCCATCTGTTCATCCATCCATCTGTTCATCCTTCCATTTATTCATCCATCCATTCATCTATTCATCCATCCATCTATCCATTCATTTATTCACCAATCTATTCAATTAATCCATCCCTTCATCTATTCATCCATCCATCTGTTCATCCATCCATTCAATTAATTAATCCATCCATCCATCTGTTCATTCATTCATCCGTTCATCCGTCCATTTATTGATCCATCCATTAATTTATTCATCCATCCGTCTCTTCATTCATCCATCCATCCATACGTTCATCCTTCCATTTATTCATCCATCCATTAATTTATTCATCCATCCGTCTCTTCATTCATCCATCCATCCATACGTTCATCTATCCATCTGTTCATCCTTCCATTTATTCATCCATCCGTTCATCTATTCATCCATTTATTCATCCATCGTTCATCTATTCATCCATCTGTTCATCTATTCATCCATCTGTTCATCCATCCATCCATCCGTTTATCTATTCATCCATTTATTCATCCATCCATCCATTCATTTATTCACACATCCAATTCAATTAATCCATCCATTCATCTATTCATCCATCCATTTATTCATCCATCCATCAATCCGTTCATCCATCCATCTGTTTATCCTTCCATTTACTCATCCATCCGTTCATCTATTCATTCATCCATCTGTTCATCCATCCATCCATCCATCATCCATCCATCCATTCAACCATCCATTTATCCAACCAGCCACCCATTTATACATCTGTTCATCCTTTCATCCATTCTAAATTCTATTCTAAATCATGCAGTTTATAGACTGCATGCTTTAGAATACATTGGCTGTTGTCAGAGTGTTCACTGGGTTTGGGAAGAGTGGGGCTTGTGGTGTCATTTTAACCTGTAAAGCACTTTGAGAAGCTTTTGTAGTTGGAAAAGTGCTTTATAAATAAAGTTTGATTGATTGATTGAACTATTTAAAACGGGAATAAAGTAAGCAACCAAAGAACTAACATAAAGAGAGTGAGGGAAAACAGCTTTAGAGCATCAGTAGGATGCGTGTGTTGGAGAGAGTCCGCAGGGGGTGATCTGGAGTCAGGACACAGGATAAATAGTATTCACCCTTAACAAGACATGAAATGACAACATACCAACAAAATGAAAGGATATTGAAAGATAGGAGACATAATACTGCTTTAGCAAGAACCCGTGAACAAAAAAACAAGCATACGCTAGCGTGCTGCGACGCCACAACCAACAAGCAAACGGTGGTTTAACAATTACAGAAAAAATCAATTAAACCATTTCACACAAGTCTAAACTTGTGTTTTAAAAAGCTCCTACAGAAGCCTATACCCTACCCACACAAACTCAATGTATCCTACTGGTGATGACTTCGTCCACGCTGCCAGTCCAAGGTAAACGATGAAGGGAGAAGGAGGAACAATCCAAACGGGGGCATAGTCCGTTGAGGAACAGCAGCTCAAAGGTGATTTTAAAAGAACGCGTTCAGATGTAGGCAGCGACTTCAGTCGATCCTGTCTTTAGAGAGCTATCTTCGTATAGCTCATGCGCCAAGCAGACCTCCTGGCTGCAGAAACGGGAGGTCGGGTAACTTGACAAAAATAATGCTCCGGAGGGTTTAGGGAAGTGGTCCTGTCCTGGCCTGCAGGTTGGAACCAATAGGGGAGATTTTGCTAGCAAAGATTTGAGTGTCCCCGTCGCCCAATAGGCATGGAAAGACGAAGGCTTCTTTGAGCACAGTCCTTTTAAGAGCTCTGGCTGTGATTACCGACCAAACACCAATGAGAATAGACTGAGGGCTCCGATTTTAGCAGCTGAAACTACTTTTTTTGTTGGAATTTTAATTCCTAGAATGTCTCTGTAAGAACTCTTGTTTGTTTGGCAGCAACGATTACAGGACTTTATTCTACATTCCCAAAGAACAGCAGCTGGATCACTTCCAACAACAAAGACACGTGATGGACAGAGAAGTAAGCAGCTACATGCTAATCTAGGTATGTTAGAAAAAAGCATAAACGTTCCCAAATGTTTTTCAAACACATTTTATTGGATGCAGCTTTAAAATACAAAGAAAATGATACCAACTTTATCTAAATTGGTTGAGAATTAAGAAAGTTATCAAAATTTTTGTGTAATAAAAAAAGACAGTGATTTCTCCATAAGATCCAAACAAAAAAATCAAGTTTCTGGGGCTTCAAAAACTACTTTCAGGTCAACAAATTTTCATGAAAGCTGCTCAGAATGTAGAAAAGAGTTGCTTAAAAAATCCTACATACATTTTAAAGAAACCTGTGTATCCAATGAGTAAGTTTTGATTGCTTGAATCCAAGCCAAACTTTCAACCTTTGCCCAAGCTTAGAAATACTGAGTGAATCCAAAGGGGGGGGGGGGGGTTGTTCTGCTACATCATAACCGTGAATCTCCAGGAAATAACCCTCAAAAGTCAATGAAAAGCCTGCATTTTGGTAAAAACCAGAGAAAATAGTTGATCGCTGTGCGCACGCTCTAATGGAGAACTCACCAGTCAGGGAATGCTGTGTTTGTAAAATACCTATCTAATGCTAATGTGTGTTAGCCATTTATCAAGCTGCTAATGTGATCTTATAACAGCATTGTGTGGTTAATTAACTGATCTGTACCATCTCAGAATGTTCAGTAAACAGGTGCAAACAAAACCCACGGCTTTTTAACATACTGGGCTGGAAATATTTGCTTAGTGGACGCAGCTGTGTTGTTTTCGGCTCTGTCTAAACCTGGAAGATTTAGCAGCTGAAATAAGCTTTAACAACTCCATTTCTAAGGTACTGGGACTGCAGAGAACCATGACACACACCTGGAACTTTGAAGAACCTTCCAAGAGAAGCTGACCAACAACCAACAACATTCCAGGAGCTCATCAACGACCCATCCAGGAGGTCCAGAAGAACCCAGAACCACGTCTGAAGCTCTGCAGGCCTCACTGCCTCAGCTAAGGTCAGAGGTCATGATTCAACAATCAGAAGGAGAGAAAGCTCCAGACTCAGAGCCAGTGCTGACCCATACGAACACCAAAGTTTCTGTGAAAGTAGTCCGTGGACAGAAGAAACCTGCTACATCTCGAGTGCAACTGAAAGCCTTTCAGAACCGGAACAATTAGTGATGCAGTCAAACACGGTGGTGGAGGAATGATGATCTGGAGCTGCTTTAGGAACCAAACTACCTGATCTCAGAGACCAACTATGAGTCATCTGGAAGAGAGGATCGACGGGGCGATACGGAAAACAGCTCTATCATGATCGTATTATTCACATCAGTCGATATCTACATCAACGGTACACAGCAAATTCGAAAGTGTTAAAAATTTTGGTGTTAGCAAATGCAGAGTTAATTTTACTCTTAGTAGAGTTACATTCTTGGAATGCAACTCTGAGATGTAAATTATTAGTAGTTAACTTGAATGTTAAAATTGAGTGTTTCAACATCAACCCTGGAGGTGTTAAATTGAAAACAATAACTCTTGACCTCTTAACTCCTACAGTGGATATGACACCCATAGAGGGAAATCACTGGCTCCGCCCCCTGTAAAGCAGAGTCCGACAATTTTTCTACTCCACATGTTTCAGTTGTTTTGCTACGCTTGGTAAGTCAATTTATTTCTCAGACTGTTTTAACTTTACTAAAAACCTTTATTTCTTTGGCTTTTTAGAGTCGAGACAAAGCTGTGTGAAAGAGACCAGCTACGTTGCTCTGTTTAAGCTAGCTCAATTTGTCGTGTATGCGGACAAACGCTAAAGCGTCGATTAAAAACTCACATAAATTGATGAATATTCAGTCGCATGTTTTGGCTAACTCAAAAACACCTAAAACGTTGTTTAGATCATGAAATATTGGTATTATCTGTAACTGTCTCCCACAAACAGCGATGTAGCAAATATTATCAAAAGAACTGGTTGGGTTCAGGGTTAATGCTCGAATCCCTTCGGCGTAATGTGCTCAAGGCTTTGGTAAACATGAAAAAGAATATGGATTTGAATTTATTTCTGAATGATCTGTAATTTCCTGTTTTTTTGAGAGCGCAGTAATGAGAGAGTTAAGTAATGCACGACTGTCAGAGGGTCCACTCGTCCTGACTCATGCCTCAGACGCTGATTTGAAATTGTGGTGCACAGGTAAAAAATAAATTCTCTTCAGAGAAACATTGCCTCTTTTTAATATTTATTCCCCAAAAATGTCCTAAATTTCAGGAAAGTAAAATTTACACCTTTTTTAGAGTTAAGTAGAAGATAACTTAAGTAGTTAAAAACTACTCTGTAAGAGTTCATATATATACAGTAACACCTAGTTAGTGTTAAATTAGTAACTCCAGACAGATTTGACTTTTTACTCTAAATCAAAGTTTAGGTACCAACTCTCCAAAAAAGAGTTAAATTAAATCAAATCTGACAGTGTTAATTTGGGCTTGCTGGATTTGCTGTGTATTTATAGAACAAATCAGGGTTTTTTTGTCATTATTTAACATTCTTTGATTTAAATATTTATTTTCAAAAGCTCAACAAGCCCTTGGAGATGATGTACATTTTCTTAGGAGAAATTAAAGGAGGTTAGAGGTAGATGTTATAGATTTAAAACAAAATCTCAGATGTTTTTTACACAAAATCTTTGATATGATTAGAATTTTTTTTCTCTCCCTTTCTATTCTCAGAAACAAATAAAAATTAACATAATGTTTTTAAACTTGCCTTTATGTCAATAATTTCTTAAGGGAGATGAGCTAAATTCAAAGTCCAAGGGGGAGGAGACGTCCCTACATTGTTAATATTCCAAAAAATGCAATCCTCCATGAATATTAGGGAGGTGTATTGGCAAACCTCTACTGATGCGATTTGTATCACAATATAAGGGGGGAACCATAGGATATATTAGTATAAGACGAGATTTTTTTATTTTAAAAACTGAATTTAGCTATAGTAAAACTGTCCCAATAATCTAAACACTCCAACCTGTTTTATACGTAAGATTTTCAGTTTTATTACTCAATCTTATTGATCCACTGGAACCAAGAAGGTGACAACAGCCAACAGCTACCCCTCAGACGTTAAATTATGCTACAAAAATTACTGTCTTTATTAATGGTGCCATTCAAGTTCTTGAAAATTAAAGATACTGATACACCGATATATCGCGATATTTTATGTCATGATTTTGTATCACTGTAGCGGTTTTATCCATTTATCACAACTCTAATGCAGCTAATAGCAGCTGTGACTCTCCCTTTCGTTATCTTATATCTGACGGCCTCGCATATCATAAACACACCCTGTTTCTGATGTGAGAGGGAGCAAAAATAAAATATGGGGCGCACTTTCCTCATTCCAGTTCTGAAAATACATCGCCTTTAAGCAAAAGTCGCCGTTTTGAATCCAAACTGGGTCGCCTACGTGATTCATGATTCGGAAATAATCAGCTGGAACCAGTGATGCACAGACAGCAGAAGCGAGCGGCAAGTTCTGACGTAAACTGGAGCTTCGATTACTTTTTACATTTGACAAGTTATTTAGGATTAAAAACTGTTTCCAGCGACCCCAAGTCTAGTTTCCTTAAGTTTCGGCTGCACGACGGTAACTACGGCAGCGGATCAAGGCATTTTTCCAGCTCTCTGAGGAACGCCGCTGGTCGTGCTTTTTACAGCGTCACAATCTGCGCTGCGAACAAAGGGATAACTCTATCCTGACACAGAGACTGCTGTGGGTTTTTTTTTTTTTTTAGAATGATTAATAAGTGATTATTCTTAAATGTTCAGGGCCGCATCCAGGAGGTTAGTGAAGAGGGGGCTAAAAGGGGCCCAGGGTGGGTCTGGGACTGTAGCACCAAAATTTAAGCAGAGGTTTTCTTCTAGTGGCGACACAATCTGAGCTGGTCACATTTTACAGGTTTCACGTGTTAAAATTACCTTTAAAGTCATTTTATTTTGCTGAGGATTATGTGACAACGTAGCCTCGAACTCTTAAAAAAAAAGCTCGCTTTTCAAAAGAATTTTGAAGTGATTGGCGGAAATTTTTTTTTGAAGAAAATCACAAATAAAAATATTGTAAATTTCGTTTCAATTTTTCACAAAAGCTGCCGCGACATCAGGCATTTTAGGACGTAAAAATCACGAAAAGGTTGTCGCAGAATCCCGGAGGGACTAATTATACGTGATCCTACTCTTTGTATCACATTATATCGCATCACCAGATTCTTGCCGATTCCAAATCTCTAATAGACGGCCAGCTGGAGGATAAACGACGGGAAACAGTCTGAGCTCTACAGAGCAGGAGGAGCCTGATGGAACTGAAAGCCAAACCGTTCAGCTCGGCTCATATGACACTCTTCCACCAGAAGTGGCATGTAACACCGTGGAAGAGCCAACAGCAGCAGAGCCGGATGAAAAGGACCCGTATGGAAGCTGATCCAGCCGCTGAGGAGGGCCCTACCTTGACCAGGGTGCGGTATCCGTTTCCCGGCATCTGGGGGTCGAAGTCGTAGTGATGGTAGACGGCGGTGAAGCTGGCCACCACCGGCTCCAGGGCGCGGCCGTGCTGCTGGATCTTCCTCATGCACGCGACCAGGCGCTTGGTGACGGTGCCGTACGGCGACTCGGAGGGTCCGCACAGAACCGAGATGTTGTCCTCACAGACCTTCTCCAAAGCCGCGAACACCGCCTTGTGATCCATTCCTGAGTCTGGAAGAAGAGACACCAGTGAAACGAAGGTTCAGCGCCTCTTTATATCCGCCTGTGGAGCTATCAGCTCAGCGGACATGTGATGAGCTCAGTATCTAAAGAGAAAGGGAAAATCACCAAGGTTAAACGCATGGATCCTACTGGGCTCATCCCTCTTTACTCCCTGCTGCCGTGATTAATCTGCACTCGTCTTATCTGTCCGGTCAAGGGTTGAATTCTCAGAGAAGCCTGAAGGCAGAACTTTGGAACCGGCGAGAGGAGCCGATCGAGTCGGATTCAGAGCAAACCCCATCCCAGGGAAATATTCACAACCCAGCAGGTCGCCAGGGTTCCTCTCCTCCAGCTTCAGACACGAAAATACTTTTATAACTTCTCCAATTTTTAGAAATGTGAAAAGTTGCCTACACTTCAACTGTAAGAAAGAATTACATCTAAAAGCCACCTCTGCATTATACAACTCTCTGCTTCAAGCCATAAAGGACAGAACTTTTTATATATAGAGGACCATCGCTGCCAAAATTCACAAGAAAGAAAGAAAACTAGAAATAAACGAATATGGAAATACAAAAATAATTTTGTTTCATTTATTATTTTCCAGATTTATTTACAATAAATGGGGCGACTGTGGCTCAGTAGGTTGAGTAGTTGTCTTGCAATCGGAGGGTCGTAGCTTCAATTCCAGCTTCCTCCAGTCAAGGCGCTTGACCCCAAATTGCCTAGCGATAATTGTATCGGTGTATAACTGTGTGTGCGTTTATGAGTGCGGATGGGTGAATGTGACTTCAATGTAAAGCGCTTTGAGTGGTCAACATGTCTAGAAAAGCGCTATATAAATTCAGTACATTTATAATTGTATTGACCACTAATTTTCCCCCCAATTGTAATTATTTGTTTATTATTTATTTATTCTCACATGTATTTAATATTTATTCGCATTTTTATTTATTTCAGCATGTAATAATTTTCATGTATTTTTATTTATTCTTACATTTATTTACTTATCCATTTATTTATTTATCTCCAAATATATTTATTTATTTCCATTTATTTTTTCTGAATTTATTCTTGCATTTATTTATTTATCTATCTCCAAATGTTTCATTTCCATGTTTATTTTTTTTTATTCCCATATTTACTAATTTGTTCAGTACTTTTCTGTATTTATTTTTACATTTATTTATCTATCTATTTATTTGCATAGGAATCAGGCTTGCTCAGTATGAGGGATTGCTGAGGAATTGCTGTGGTTGGAGTCTGCATGATCCGGGCACAACCTAAAATCAATGACTCAGCACAATCTGCTGGGATTCCTTACATAGAAAACTTTTAAATGATTGGAATATTTGTTTAATTGGATTGAAATGACTTTTGTTGTGAATTGGCGTGATATAAAAAATGTTTTATTGAATTTCTTTATCTCCAAATGTATTTATTTCCACATAAATGTTTTAATTCCCACATTTATTAATTTTTTCTGTATTTACAAATGTATTTTCTGACTTATTTAATTATATTCACATTTTTGTTTATCTTAAAATTTTATTATTTATTCATTATTAATCTTTATTTATTTATTATAGATTTTTATTTATTTACTATGTTTGGGTTTTTTTTGTTTTTGGTCCTCCTCAAATATACTGGACTGGAGAGTTGGAAAAAATATTATAAGGCTTTTTTTAAACTCCAAGGAAAATAATTCAGAGTGTCGGAGACAACATGGTACAACAAAAAGAAGCCAATGTGACAACTTTTGGGGCCGTCTCACGCTAAATTACTCCAGTGGGATTCATGAAACAATAACATCTGTATTCAGAGCACAAATACCCTTTGAATTTTTAAATTTATACTTTGGTCAAGTCACAATTCTGCAACAGAGGAGGGACGTAAGGTTGCTGCGGGCTCTTTTAGCTGCCAGTAAAGAAAATATGAGAAGAAAGTGGCTGGAACCAGCACCACCAACTTTGGACGTTTGGTACAGAACAGTTTTAGAAATTTATAGAATGTAAAAAAAAAAAATACCCTCTCAAAATTCAAGAAGATCAATTAAGAAAGGGGAAAAATGTACTAAAATTATATGCCCCACGCAAAGAAGTTTGCTTTGATTCCTCCATGGCATTTTTTCATTTTGATTCCCAACACGTATGTCAATTGTTTTTACCTGATACGGTTTAAGATGAAAAGCAGAAAAATGTATGCGCCTCAGTTTGTGTGTTTATTCAACGGGTTAAAATTAGTAGGAAAAAGTTGCAAAAACTTAAAAAGAACTTTGTAATATTCATAAGAAATATCTTGTACTGTTTTTGTTTTACACCTTTTTCTAATAAAAAGATAATAAAATAATAACTCCAGCTCAGTCAGACCGGATAGAAACTATCCAAGTAGATCCGCTAGCGGTGTAACGGTACACAGAAATAATGGGTAGGTACATTTTTTAGTTTACTTTAATCAAGAAAAAATAATTCAAATATTTAGAATGTTTCATTTTTTTACATTGATCGGAATTAAAAAAAGAAAAAGGTTTTCTCATGTTTGTCCTTTCAATTTCAGAAATTAATTTGAGTTCACTATCTTTTATAACTTAAAAAAGCGCAGAACTGACTGGAGATTTGATTGGTTTTTAAAAATAAATAAAATAGTACAAGCAGACCTAGCCAGAGTAGAAGACACCAGAACCACTTGAAAACCATCAGTGTTGATCTTTAGAAATCTTTAAATTATACTTTTGTAATATTTAGAATAAAACATATGTAAGTCCCTTTGGAGTCATTTTGGTATTTCAACAGCCTAGTCTCCCAGCTGTACCTGAATCCAGCATGGTTAGCTGGTTTTTCCTCCATTTTCAGTGATGTTTCCATTCAGCTTGACATTGTTCCAGGTGAGTTATTCAGTTCAGAACAGAGCGTGTTATGGACCTAGTTTCCCTGCGGAAACGTTGCACGATTGTTCTTTTATTACGTCTATCCCTCTGGCTAGCTTCCCTTCCTCTGCTGAAGGAGAGCCTCCCCACAGCATGATGCTGCCACCGACATGTTTCACTGTGTGGATGGTGAGATCAGGACGATGTTCAGCGTTACCTGAATGTCTTAAAGCTTTCTCCTTACCCCTCATCCATTAAACACAGACGTTTGGAGTTCAGGACTAATAATTGTTCTCTTGACGGATTCTCCAACCTTAGCTGTGGATCTCTGCGGCTCCTCCAGAGGTACCATGGTCCTGCCTCTCTGATTAATGCTCTTCTGTCAGTTTAGCTGGAAGCAGAGGCGCTGCACTCAGGTTTATTTAGCTGTATTACACATTTATTCACTACTTCGTGTTGGTTTATCCCACTGAGGTTTTGTTTGAAGAGCGCCCAGATATGAAAAAGTCAGGGGGTGTGATTACTTTAGCGCGGCGCTGTACGCTCAGATCTCCATAAATAATCGTAACCTAGCCAACATGGGACAGCCTGGGTGTCAGGACGGATTATCAGAGACTCGTCTGGGTTATCTCTCTTCAGGACGCTGATTTTCTTCACCGTTGTGTCACATCGATATGGATCGATACGGAGGAACGGCTGAGTTTCTAACATAAAAGAACTGAAAACAATCCTGATTTAGTCTATTTAACATTTAAATAATAAATAAAAATATTATTATACAAAATAATAATATAATATAAAAATGATAAAAACATATAAAATAATATAATAAATTAATATATAATCAAACTAATAATCTAATAAAAAAGTATAAATAAATAAAACTAAATCTACTTAAAAGTCTATTTTTTTTAAAACAAGCACTTCGAGCTCGTAAGAGAAGCCAGACTTTAACGAGATGCCAGAACGTTTCAGACACAGTTTTTTTTGAACATCGCACAGTGTGCAGAAACACATTATATAGATACATCAAACACAATCAGAGTCCATTTTCCTTCAACATGGCGTCACTGGTCACATGCTTTGAGCTAAATTTAAAACACTGAAGAGTCTGTGCGATGATGTTGTTCTCTCAACACTGAGCGCCTTTTGTCTCACCACTGTACCTCCCGGCGTCGTTCTGACGGACTTCAAAAACGGATCAAACCTCTTAAAGCGGTACATTCTGTACAATTCAACTAAAAATCAAATCAAAACGTTGAAAAAGGCCGATATAAACTCAGTGCAAAAGGGTTTTAAAATCTGTATTCTGCCCTCTTACGTTCACACCTGCGTCTGATTCTCCTATAATTAGGTCCGATCTTTTTCTCGCTTGTGGATATCGTAGTAAAATTCCTGCAATTTCCGCCCTACATAAAAAATAAAAATAAAAACGCTTCCCCAAATTAAAATTAAAGCTGTTCTAGAACCATTTTGAGTTGAAACATGGCTGAGGTTTTCTCCCAGATCTGTGATTATATGTCTGAGGGCTAATCTTACAAAGCAATATGACTTTTAACACATCCAAAAAAGATAACATTTTATGTTAAGAATATATGCTCTAAAAGTGGCTTTAGAATGAAGCCGTGACCTAAAACATACTGTGGGTGTAAAAACCTGAATTATAACCTTTATCCACACCAAATGTGACAGTCAACAATAAACCAAACTGAAAATAAGAAAGACATTCGGTCCAGACCAAAGAAAGTGAACAAAAAGACCTTTCTGCTGAGAATACGACCTCAAACTTTTCCGTCCAACATCAGTGTCTGACCTCAGGAATGATTAGCATGCCTCATCAGAAAACTTGGAGCTTTACATTAAACCTTCCAGATTAACAAGGAGATGTTCCTAAAGTTTCTTTAGGACATGAAGGCAGAAAGCTTTCTGCTACAATCAGATTGCGGTTTAAACACTTTTAATCAAAGTTTTTTGAAAGTTTATTTTAAAATAATCCTCCGTGCTGCAGGTGAAAGCATCTTGAATGCTGGCTGCAATGTAATGTATTCGTTTTCCTGAAGTTTCCTTAAGCCACTCTTCCTGCTCGGCTAATTTAAAGTTTTCTCTCTTTAACTCTGATCACATACTTTCAGCAGGACTGGGCAGCTTTTTGTTTCCCAGCTGAATGTCTCAGTTCCCCCAAAATAACCCCCCCCTGAGGTCCTTTCAGCTCATCAGCTGATGGCTGACGTGGAGCCGTCAACCTGCACGAAAACCACACAGAAATCCGCCCCTCTACCTGCCCATACGGCTCCGTTTTGTGATCATTACAGCTGATTTCTTATTTCCTGGATCCCTGTGAATGAAACGCGAAGCCGAGAGCGACCAGTTTCCCCCGGAAGACAACTTCGCTCACGACACGGAGTTTTGGTGACTTTAGTTGGGTATACCAACTCCGTGAAGTACCGCAGACACAATGAGGCATCGCCGGAGCTTCACGCTAACGAACTTTGTCGAGTTATAGCCTTAAAAAGCATCCAAAACGGCGCATATATTCCACTCTCTGGTGTTTTAAAGACGAATGTAGACTCACCCAGACGCATCTTCTTCTTCCTTCATGTCCTGGCAGTTCCAGTCCGCGCGCTCCCGCGATCGGAGGAGCGCGCACACCTGAAGCAATAGCAGAAGCAACAGTTAGCATCAAAAGAAATTAAAAAACATAAAATAAAATGCTAGCAGAAACAACAGTTAGAATAAAGTGAAAATAAATAAAATGCTAGCAGAAACAACAGTTAGCATCAAATGAAATTAAAAAACATAAAATAAAATGCTAGCAGAAGTAACAGCTTAAAATAAAAATAAATAAATAAAATGCTAGCAGAAGCAACAGTTAGCATCAAATGAAATAAAAAAAAATAAAATGCTAGCAGAAGTAACTGCATCAAATTAAAATAAATGAATAAAATGCTAGCAGAAACAACAGTTAGCATCATATGACATTAAAAAAATGCTAAAAGAAACAGTAGTTAGTGTAAAAAATGCTAACAGAAGCAACAGCTAACAAAATAAACTAAAAAACGTAAAATGCTAGCAGAAGTAACATCTTAAAATTAAAATAAATAAATAAAATGCTTGCAGAAGCAACAGTTAGCATCAAATGAAATAAAAAAAACAAAATAAAATGCTAGCAGAAGTAACTGCATCAAATAAAAATAAATGAATAAAATGCTAGCAGAAACAACAGTTAGCATCATATGACATTAAAAAAATGCTAAAAGAAACAGTAGTTAGTGTAAAAAATGCTAACAGAAGCAACAGCTAACAAAATAAACTAAAAAACGTAAAATGCTAGCAGAAGTAACATCTTAAAATTAAAATAAATAAATAAAATGCTAGCAGAAGCAACAGTTAGCATCAAATTAAATTAAAAAACATAAAATAAAATGCTAGCAGAAGTAACAGCATCAAATTACTATAAATACATAAAATGCTAGCAGAAACAACAGTTAGCATCACATGACACTAAAAAACATAAAATAAAATGCTAGCAGAAGTAACAGCATCAAATAAAAATAAATAAATAAAATGTTAGCAGAAACAACAGTTAGCATCAAATGAAATTAAAAAACATAAAATAAAATGCTAGCAGAAGTAACAGCATCAAATAAAAATAAATGAATAAAATGCTAGCAGAAACAACAGTTAGCACCACATCACATTGAAAAAATGCTAAAAGAAACAGTAGTTAGTGTAAAAAAATGCTAACAGAAGCAACAACTAACAAAATAAACTAAAAAAACATAAAATGCTAGCAGAAGTAACAGCTTAAAATTAAAAGAATTAAATAAAATGCTAGCAGAAGCAACATTTAGCATCAAATTAAATTAAAAAACATTAAATGCTAGCAGAAGTAACAGCATCAAATTAAAATAAATACAATGATAGCAGAAACAACAGTTAGAATCAAATGAAAATAAATAATCATCATCATCATATGAAAAATAAAAAGCAAGACTTTTTTGTTTAATGTTTGGACAACAGATGGAAATTAGCCCTAGGCCATAATCTGGTGTGTTAACATCCATGTTATTTTCTCACATTTATGTTCATTAACATGAACTGTCCCGGATAAATATATAAAAATAAAATGCTAACAGAAGTAACAACATCAAATGAAATGAAATTAAAAAAAAATTCTAGTTAGCATCAGATTAAAACATAAAATGCTAAACAAAACAGTAGTGTAAAAAATGCTAACAGAAGCAACAGCTAACATAAAATGAAATTAAAAAACAAAATAAAATGCTAGCAGATGTTATAGCATCAAATTAAAATCAATAAATAAAATGCTCGCAGAAGCAACATTTAGCATCAAATTAAGTTAAATTCTAGTTAGCATCAAATGAAATAAAAAAATGCTAAAAGAAACAGTAGTTATTGAAAAAAATGCTAACAGAAGCAACAGCCAACATAAAATGAAATTAAAAAACATAAAATAAAATGCCAGCAGAAGTAACAGCATCAAATTAAAATAAATAAATACAATGCTAGCAGAAACAACAGTTAGAATCAAGTGAAAATAAATAAAATGCTAGCAGAAGCAACAGTTAGCATCAAATGAAATTAAAATACATAAAATAAAATGCTAGCAGAAGTAACAGCATCAAATTTAAAAAATAAACATGATAGCAGAAACGACAGTTAGAATCAAATTAAAATAAATAAAATGCTAGCAGAAACAACAGTTAGAATCAAGTGAAAATAAATAAAATGCTAGCAGAAGCAACAGTTAGCATCAAATGAAATTAAAATACATAAAATAAAATGCTAGCAGAAGTAACAGCATCAAATTTAAAAAATAATCATGATAGCAGAAACGACAGTTAGAATCAAATGAAAATAAATAAAATGCTAGCAGGAGTAACAGCATTATATGAAAAATAAAAAGCAAGACTTTTTTGTTACAGTTCTCACGGCATGTTTGGTGGCATCCACGTCCAATAAATGCCAGTAGAAATCAAGAACGCCTTGCGTTATTCAACTTGAAGGGAGTTACAGCTAGTAAGCATCAAATTAAATTAAAATAATTGCTAAAGATAACCTAACCCCAACCCTAACCCCCAGACCTAAATCCAACTGAGAATCTCTGGGATGACTAGAAAACCGATGTTTCTCAGATGTTCTCTATCAAGCTGGAGATATTTGTGAGATCTGAAATCCGCTCCAAAATTCGCTTACGTAGTATCACTAGTTTCCTTTTCTTTGAATCCAAACTTAAGACATAATTTTTGCCCCTAAATACTTAATAGAATTTTATTATGTACTTTTTATTCTTTATTTGATTTGGCTTTATCAATATTTCACTGTATTTTATTATTCATGCAATATGTTTCAATGTATTCATGTGTTTATTTGTTTAAGTTAGTTTTCATAATGTGAAGCACTTTAGTCAACATTGGTTGAAGCAGAAATGTGCGTATGATGGACTGAGCAGTAAAGGACAGTCAGACAAAGTGTAAAGTTCACAAAAAAGTTTTTTTTTCTATTTTAGTACAAAAACTAAGTTATTGGGCACCTAAAATAGGTCAAAATAACAGAACTCTAATCCAAATACAGACAACAAAACAACACTAACTCAAACAAACTGACCCAATTAACGTAGACAAAGGGAAAACTTAAACCAACAAAACCAATTTTCCCCCCATGATCTAAAGCTTTGGTATGAGCCAATCTGCAGGTTTCCAGAGAGGCCTGCTCCGCCCCTTTTACACCTGTTAGTTCAGCCAATGGACTGGAACACTTGTCGCCAAGGTAACTCAAAGAAAAAGAAAAGTTTAATGTTGGATATGGAACATTTTCATAAAAAGCAAAAAAAAAACAAACAAAAAACTGCAGAATGAAAGTGCATAATTTTTGTAAAACTTTTCATTGTGATTAAAATAATAAATTAAAATATTATAACATGTCCATTACAACGGGCAGGACAATGACGTTATGTTCATATCTACCAGCCAGTAGTGGGCAACATTGCAGGTTGACAGATACGGTCTCTATGATCCAACTATGGTAGGCACAGCTGGACTGGTATAGGGAAGAATGATGGAGTCAGCAAGTCCAGCAGCTGCTTCAGAGACCCAGAGATACTGTTATACATCTCAGGAGAGGAGTGACCGCAGAAGAACAGAAACTTAACAAAGCCTACACTAGATGGACCCACATAAAACATTTCTACACCATCAAACACACGCAGAAACTGAGACTTTCCTCCTGAATCGGTAAGCTAACTCACTAGCTAACTTAACTAGGTAGCTAACAAAAACTAGAGTAGTTTTATGTGAAGCCTACACTAGATGGACCCACATAAAACATTTCTACACCATCAAACACACGCAGAAACTGAGACTTTCCTCCTGAATCGGTAAGCTAACTCACTAGCTAACTTAACTAGGTAGCTAACAGAAACTAGAGTAGTTTTATGTGAAGCCTACACTAGATGGACCCACATAAAACATTTCTACACCATCAAACACACGCAGAAACAGAGACTTTCCTCCTGGATCGTTAAGCTAACTCACTAGCTAACTTAACTAGCTAGCTAACAGAACCTAGAGTAGTTTTATGTGAAGCCTACACTAGATGGACCCACATAAAACATTTCTACACCATCAAACACACGCAGAAACTGAGACTTTCCTCCTGGATTGGTAAGCTAACTCACTAGGTAACTTAACTAGCTAGCTAACAGAAACTAGAGTAGTTTTAGGTGAAGCCTACTCTAGATGGACCCACATAAAAACATTTCTACGCCATCAAACACACGCAGAGACGGTGAGTTTCCACCTGGATCGGTGACCTAACTCACATGCTAACTTTGCTTACGTTAACTGTTAGCTAAACTCCTCTAGGACACATTCCTCACTGGACACAGTTCAGGTTGGTCACTGGGCGTATTGGCAGCAAACCTGGCAACCCAACAGCTGAAATCATGTTTTTAATGTTGTAACTACAACCTAGACACACTAGATGTCGCTATCGTGCTCATTTTCCATATCCAAACTTTAAATCAATTCATACACACGTAACAGTTTAAACTAAAATGTCCACACTTATCTTGAAATGCAGTGTTAGATTGTGTGTCTCAGGTGCATGTACACACATACAAAGTTGGAAAAAGACCCATCCATGCTTTGAGTGAGATGGGTGTGTCTGAATTCCTACTGCCTTCAGTCTCTGTGTAAGCTGTTCAAAATCTGCACGGCTTGTGACGAAACATTGGAGTATTCACACAACATCAGAGCGCTGTCTCCACCCACCAGGTACAGCAGTAACTTATCGGACACCCGCCATTTTGTTACCGATTGGAAAACACTAGTTCAGATTAGGAAACACCATGTTGAAGCTCCACGCAAAATGCTCTGTTGTTGGCAGGTGAAAAGAGCTCAAAAACACTTCATCGGGTCCCAGTCGAAGAGGACAGAAGAGCAGCATGGGTTGAATATATTTGTGACGGCAAGATGCTGGTGATAAGGGTGGGGAAGACTGACGACGTACCGCCGCACGGAGCTAGATTCAGATACAGTGGCTTGCAAAAGTATTCGGCCCCCTTGAACTTTTCCACATTTTGTCACATTACAGGCACAGACATGAATCAATTTTATCAGAATTCCACGTAAAATACAAATACAAAGTGTTGTACACGTGGGAAGTGGAACCAAAATCATACTTGATTCCAAACATTTTTTTTCACAAATAAATAACTGAAAAGTGGTGTGTGCGTAATTATTCAGCCCCCTGAATAAATACGTTGTAGAACCACCTTTTGCTGTATTTACAGCTGCCAGTCTTTTAGGGTCTCTACCAGCTTTGCACATCTACAGACTGAAATTCTTGCCCATTCTTCTTTGCCAAACAGCTCCAGCTCAGTCAGATTAGATGGACAGCGTTTGTGAACAGCAGTTTTCAGATCTTTCCACAGATTCTCGATCTGGACTTTGACTGGGCCATTCTAACACATGGATATGTTTTGTTTTAAACCATTTCATTGCTGCCCTGGCTTTATGTTTAGGGTCGTTGTCCTGCTGGAAGGTGAACCTGCGCCCCGGTCTCAAGTCTTTTGCAGACTCCAAGAGGTTTTCTTCCAGCATTGCTGTATTTGGCTCCATCCGTCTTCCCATCAACTCTGACCAGCTTCCTTGTCCCTGCTGAAGAGAAGCACCCCCAGAGCATGATGCTGCCACCACCATATTTGACAGTGAGGATGGTGTATTCAGAGTGATGTGCAGTGTTAGTTTTCCGCCATACATAGTGTTTTGCATCTTGGCCAAAAAGTTCCATTTTGGTCTTATCTGACCATCTGATCATCTGACTCAGGTGCTCTGGGTGTCTGGAAAGCATAAGTCAGTAGCACCTTAGCTTTGATATCAGCACATGAATCTAACAAAAGACTTAGAAAGTCACTGCTCATAAAAAATATAAAAAAAACTTACTGAATCAATCAGAAATTATCTTAAAATAACTGGAAAAGCAGAACTTGGAGAGCTTAGCCCTCTGCCATAACCCTGAGTGCAGTTCAGATTCCTCCATAATACCTGATCATCCCGAAAATGTTATCTTTCTTCCTTGGCCCATTCATCACATTTCCTGGGTATTCCCCTGAATATTGCATCCAACTCCGTCAACAACTTTGAGCTATTTTGTTAACAGAAAGTGTTATTTTTATTTATTTATTTTATATGTTACTCCATAGCTCACTGTCTGTTTTCACTTGCCTTTTATTCTGTTTCATTTTATGTGTCTGTTGCCTTAACATGTACATTTCCACACTGTGTGGATAAGAAGTCCATTCGTTCGTTCATTCATTCGTTCGTTCATTCATTCATTTATTCGTTCGTTCATTCATTCAGACACAAAAAGATAAACATCTGCGATAATAATAACTTCTTTGGCGGATATATTTTAGTGATAAATATCTGAAACATATGAAAACATTAGAAAACTTTTTGAAATATTAAGAAATTAGTTTCTTATCTTCTACTGCAGTTTGGTGGCCTTCTGATGCCTAAACCAAAGAAAATGTTTAAAAGAATCAAAAAATGGGTTTTGTTCTGAATTAACAAAACAAAAATATGAATATAAATCTTTTTTTCTAAATTAAAAAGAAAAGAAATGAATCAAAAGCTCAGTTTTTCTGAATCAAAGTGTTTGGGTTCTTTTACCAATTCAAGCTATTATTTCTGGAAAAAAAACAAAAAAAAAACAATTTTCAAGTTTTTTTGAAAAAATATAACAAAGATGTTTTTTTTTGTTGGTGATTTACTGATAGAAAATAAATTAATAAATATCAATATGATATGATCTGTAGGTATAACTAAGGCAACCATTTGTCTGTCACCTGCAGCCCAAGGCGACAGACAAACGTCAACTCAAAGAAACAGGAACTAAAACACATCCTGCTTGTTTAGTTAAATTCAGCTTTACTTTGTTTGTAATTTAGATACTGAGAAAAACTAATCTCTAATGTATGTGTATAATCTTATTAGTATGTGTATTTTTTTTATGTTAATACAGAAAAACTGAGCTTTTTTAAAATCATTTTGCAGTTCACTTCAGGAGGATGTAACAGGTAACAATAACTAGTTCAACACAATATATTGGCATGTATTAATAATAATTAATTATTAATAAACTAATCATTCAGCAAAGATCATCTATATGCAAAAAAAAAAAAGCTCAGTGTACCGTTTGTTTAGTAAAAACACACAATCCTCTTTTACTTGTTTGCAGAACATTCAGCTCTCTGCAACAGAATCCCGCTGGCGATTTACCAGAATGTATGATGCGTTTAAAGACGGCTCAGAAATGATTTTTTTCCATAAAAACAGAATAAAAAATGTATATTGTAATTGTTAAAAATATTAGATTTCAAGAAATGATATATGTTTTTTTACACTTTTGTATTTTGTTAAAAAAAGCAAATAGTAAAAAAAAATAAAAGTCTCCAACTTCAGGGGCTTTGACTCATTTTGGGGGCCTAAAATGGCCCCTGGTGGGGCCAAGTTAACAGCAGCTCATGTAATATGTAATGAGCAGCAGAAGTCTGCAAGGGGCCGGAACAGAGGCTAGTACAGGTTGGTAAAAATTTCTTCCTACAAGCTATTTACAGCAAACAACTTCAGAAACATGTTTTCTGGAACTCAATGACCTATTTTAACTTATGGAAAAATAGTCAAAATATTGGCCCTTTAAAGAAAGCAAAACATGTGTAGTGTTATGAATACATTCCTATTGTTATACTGTGATGTGAACAAATATGTGTGGCTTAAATAGTAACCATCATAGTGCTATGTAAATACAGATTGACTGATTGATCTTTTATAAAGAAGAATGCAGAAAAATAGATATACATGTTCGAAGCTGGTTGAGGAAAATCCCCAAAACGACCTTTAACTTTGTTCGTTTGTAGATGTAGGGAGAAAAAATGTGAACAACGCTAGTCGTGTGAACACTTTTACGTTGGTCGGGTATCAGGAAACATGTAATTATGTCAAAGAAACAAGAAATGTATCTCTCCAAAATATTATATATTAGTTAAAGTCAAACTGAGTGAAGAAAGTGATGTCCGATTTGTGGTCTTCAGCTTTGCTCCAACATCTTGGTTGGAACCAACACTCTTCGTCTGTCTCCATTTGTGGCTGAAAAAGAATTAGATTTACCCAGGGTTAAAGGTCAATGCTGGAAAGCCCCCCCAAAGATGGCCGTGCGAGCCTCAGGAAGGAATCAGGAGCCGTCATGGTGCTGCACCGGGTGTTTCCGGTTCACCTCTCAGTGAATCAGCTGCTGGTGCCGCCTGCTGTGTCACATTGGAGTCGGATCTGCGGTCGTTTCTCAGAACCGGTGTTTATCCAACACCTCGCTGTGGCTTACCCGCATGGCCCTGCGGAGCGTGCTGTTCCTAAGCCGACATCCATGCCGGTGCTCTGATTAAAACCTCCTCCCCTGTGACACATTTGACCCCCTGCTGCAAAACAAATCATCTAAACTTAACGAAGAAGTGAAACAAAATCTTTGTTTTGTGGAATTTAATAATTCCACAAAACAAAACGTAATGATTTTATTAACGCTCATAATGTCCTGGAAAAATTTCAGTCTGGTTTCAGGGTGAACCACTACTGAGCCCCGCAGAGGACACGGTGGAGAAAATATTTTAAGGTGAGAAATAAAAAAATAAAAAGGATTTTGCGAGATCTTGAGAAAGTTTTTGTGTTATCCTGAGAAAATCCGACTCCTTCAACACCAGCCATGCGTCCTCTTTTCTCACACATTGTCCATTTTCTCTGCATTTTGCACACATCCAACGATAGCTATGTAATTGTCCAGAGTATTGCAACTGGTGGCTAATGAACTCAATCAGATCCACTAGTTCAGAAGCTGTTTACGACGCGAAAGTCCTTTTCTGCGCAAAATCCTGTGGGCAATGTCTTTCACTTATATGAAAACCATGTCTAGAGCTAAGCACTGACTTTATGTCCTGATATTTGAGGCCAATCTCAAAATAAAACTCTATTAAGCTCTCCCGTCTGTGAGTGTCTTCCATCATAGCAGTGCACAAGGCTGCAGCAAACTGAGTCGGTAACACTGTAAATGCAGGAATGGCTTTTCGAAACGTTCTCCAGATATCGCAAAAGTTTCTCGCAATATCCATTTATTTTTATTTTTTTCTCACCTTAAAATATTTTCTCCACCATGTCCCCTGCGGGGCTCAGTAAACCACAGCACAGAGACGGCTCTTTTAAAGATTTTAAATGATTTTAGATTAAGCTATGATGCTAAAAAGGTGACAGTGTTGGTTCTTCTGGATCTAAGCACTGCCTTTGATACAGTAGACCACACTATTCTTTTAACTCGTTTAAAACAGATCGGCCTCTCTGGTGCTGTTCATAGATGGTTCACATCCTACCTCACAGACAGGACTTTTATGGTAAATCTGGATACCTTTTCCTCTGAGGTCCATAAGATCACATGTGGTGTGCCCCAGGGTTCAGTTTTAGGCCCAGTGCTTTTTAACCTGTATATGCTCCCTCTTGGCAGTGTTATCAGGAGACCTGGAGTTAACTTAGCTTTCACAGTTATGCTGATGATACACAGTTGTACATCTCCATGTCTCCTGATGACACACGGCCAATGGATGCACTTTTGGATGGAGGGAATTTTTTAAGCTGCGTTTTAGACATTAAATCCTGGATGGCAGAAAACTTTCTCCAGCTCAACCAGGACAAAACTGAGGTTTTAGTTATCGGTCCTGAAGCTCAGAGAGAAAAACTTTTACCAAAACTACGATCAATGTCTTTTAATCCTTCTCTACAAGTGAAAAATCTGGGCGTGATTTTAGATTTCTGAGATTATTTTTATTCCACACATTGAGTACATTATTAATATAGGTTTTTATCACCTAAAGAACATCTCCAGACTCCGCCTCATTCTCTCTCTGACCAATACAGAGACACTAATGCAGCTTTTATCACCGAATAGAATCGATTACTGTAATGATTTCTGGTCTTCCCAAAAAAACTACCTCAGGTTTACAGCTTTTACAGAATTCAGCAGCTGGTGTCCTGATGAAGACCAGGAGGAAGGAGCACATTACACCGGTCTTAGAATCACTGCATTGGCTCCCCGTATGTTTTAGGATCCATTTTAAGGTTCCTTTAATGGTTTTTAAGTGTCTTAATGGTCTTGGGCCTTCTTATCTGTCAGAAATGCTTTTACCGTATGAACCCTCGCGGTCTCTGCGCTCCTCTAGCAGCCGTCTCCTTATCATCCCCAAAGTCAGGACACAGACTCATGGTGAGGCGTTTTTGCATTATTATTACTTTTTTCTTCTACTACTCTCCAGATTGTACTACTTACAGTGACTTATGTGATTGTTAACCCAGTTTTCTCTCAGTATGTTTCTCCCCATAGAAGCTCCACGTGGTCTGGTACCCTGCTCAGCTATAACGCCCCCTGCTGGATGGGGAGTGTTGGTACAGATGATGCTCAAAGTCACCGAGCGTCCTCCATGCTGTCTATTCTCTGTCTTCTCAGACCCCCAGACGGTCGTGGCAGACAATCGCTTGTACTGATCCAGGTTCTGGTTCTGGTTCTGCTGGAGGTTTCTTACTGTCAAAGGGGAGTTTTTCCTCTCCACTGTCGCTACATGCTTGCTCAGTATGAGGGATTGCTGTGGTTGGAGTCTGCATGATCCGGGCACAACCTCACATCGATGACTCAGCACAATCTGCTGGGATTCCTTACATAGAAAACTTTTAACTAACTGGAATGTTTGGATAATTGGATTGAAACAACTTTTGTTGTAAAGAGGCTTGAGATGACATTTGTTGTGAATTGGTGCTACATAAATAAAAGTGATTTGAATAATTATGGCCCTCACCTCTGGTACAGGCTGCCGGAGGACCTCAGGACTGCAGAGAACGTTCATGTTTTTAAGAGCAGGATCAAGACTCGCCTATTTAACTTAGCTTCTAACTGTTTTTCTGAATCATTTCTATTTAATTGCCCTGTATGTTTTATTTGATTTAATTTTTAGTTTAGCTTTTACCTGCGGAGTGGGTTTAATCTGTAAAGAACCTTGATAAACTTTGTAAAACACTTTATAAATAAAGTTTGATTTGATTTGAATGATCAGAGCTGGAAAGATGAGTAAAAATATAAAAGCAAATCATTCTAAACTAAAACACATAAAATTAGTTTGGAAGGCCTTCTTGGTGTTTTCTGCTGTAGATCTTGTCTAGGCAAGGCAAGGGAATTTTATTTGTACAGCACACTTTCAACACAAGGCAATTCAAGGTGCTTTACATGATTCAGTGATAATGAAACCACATGATTACAAACAAAACATATAAGTTTAACAGTAATCAATCAGTAAGAAAAGATGATGTAAGGAACAAATTTATGTAATTATTACACAATCATTTAAAAAAGAAATAAAAAAGTAAGAATAGAAATTTAACCACAACGATAAAAAATAATTTTAAAATAACAAATTTATGCGATTAAAACAGATAAAACAGAATCGGGTAAACAAAACAAAAAGAGATCAGAAAGAAAAACCTCAGCAGCCGTGAAAAAAGCAAATTTTCCTTTTCACTTATTATTAATTACATGTTTTTGTTTTTTTTTAAAACCCAAAGTGAAGCGACAGGTTGTATAGGCCCCTGGTTTAGTGGAAGGAAAAAACTCCCATTTTAAGTGTCTCTTATTAGTGGTGGAGCTGTAATCTTGGTTATTTCGATGTCACGTTCGATTATTTTTTTATTCTGTTAATCTTTCTGGTTGTAGTTGAATAATGCCCCACAGAATGCTGAGTCACTGTCTGCGAAACGTCCTCCGTTTAACCGATCAATATGTGTTTCCTTTGTTTCCTCGACTCGGGGGTTTTCTGTGAGGAACTAATCGAACCGTCAGCATTGTGGTTAAAGATCACAGCGATAATAATGTCACATTTAGAGCCTAAATACACAACAAAGCACCCTGCTTTATTTTATCCAACTTCAGCTGCAAAGCTGGACTCAGAAAAACGCAAGAAATCTATCATCGTTGTTCAGGTTTTCTTGTTAAATGTCTCCGTCTCGAAAGAGAAAAACTAAAAAATATCTGTTTTATATGCTGTCATGTCTTGTTAATTTATATTCCTTTCAGATATTACGCATATTTGAGTGGGCATTGGCCCATTTCCTGCTGGTCTCCCACAGCATTTCAACCAGGATGACGTCTGGACTTTGACTAGACCACTGGACTCTTTTACCAGGCAATCTGTTGTAGATCTCCTGCTGTGTTTAGGGTCTGGACCAAGCTTAATGGACTCACATGGAGAAAGGAGTTCTGTGGTAGCAAAACAAGCCCACATCATCATTCGTCCACCACTGTGCTATACAGCTGGTATCAGGTGATTGTGATGTGCTGCGTTTGGTTCTCTCCTTCACAGTCCAACATTTCTGTCCAGAGGACATTGTCCCAGAGGTTTTGTCCTTCATTCCAATGCAACGCTGCCAAACTCAGACCCTGCCATCTTGTTTTCTTTGACCTTTAACTTCCTGTAGAGTCCGGGATGAAGCTCTTGGGTTTTGGGACGTCCACTCCTGGAAGACGTTTTCCCGGTGGGAGCGAAGACGGACTCATGCAGTTTTCCCGTCCTCCCTCTGCGTTGTAGCTCTGGTTCTGTCCAATAAACTCTAAACCTGGACGTTGTGTCCCCCATTTGTTCCTCTCAGACGTTGATTTTAGGTCATTTCAGACCTGCTGACTCCCTGACGTCCTTCCACCGCGTCACACTTCAACCTCGTCTATCGGGTCACCTCGGATCGCACCCAAAGGCTTCGCACCGGTTTGACCCGGTTTCCTGCAATAATTTCACTAATGAACGGTAAACAGAGTTGTACTGTAAACAGACGACTTCTTCAGAAAAGCATGAAAGGAAGTTGAAAGCTTTTAGCTTCTGCATCAGGGTGTTGGTGCCTCACAGCAGGAAGGTCAAGGGTTCAAATCCAGACCGGTTTGTGGCCTTTCTCTGGGGACTTTCAGGTTGTCCCTCTGTATAGAACTCAAACCTCTCCAGGAAACAGTTTCACACCCCTATTTCCACTTTCCAGTTACACACAAATGAACTGTTTTAATCAGAAGGAAGGTGGTAAGTGTGTTGCATTGTATTTTATTTGTGGGCATCAGAATTAAGGGGCAGAAGACAAATGTTTGGCACACTTTTAAATTGTTTTTATTTTTAGAAAAAATGTTTGAAACCTGAAAAACTTTCCTTTGACTTCACACTTCTGCACTACAGTCACATTCAACTTTAGCTACAGCAGCACACCTGCCCAGGTATCACAAAGACCCACCGTAAAGCCTGCTGCTTTTTCAACTTCTTCCAAATACTCTGATCAATTTCTGCCCTTTTATATGCAAATGTGTTCCTTTCAGAAACGTTTCAAAAACAGACCATGCATAAAGCTGAAGATCTATCCTTTGGAAACATTTGACTTTGGTGACAACCTGGAAATGGACTTCCTCCCCGTAGAACCCCTGGTTTAATGGAAGGAAAAACTGATACTTATAGTTACTGATTTGTTTCTGTCACATTGTTTGATTCTTTTGAATTGTTTCCATTTTCCTGGTTGTAGTTGGGATCAAGCTCCTCAAAATGCTGACTCACAGTCTGTAAACCAATCAGTGCATGTTTTCTTTGTTCGTCCAGCACTGCGACATTTCCTGTCAGTAACTTTCCATCCTCATGGATGAGTAATGATGTGGGACGCAGAATGAGTTTGTGGTTTGTTGCTTCAGACTCTTTGGGCTGGGAAAAGTTCAGGTTCTGGCAGGGCCCGGATGTTCAGCTGTTCTCCATATGAAGCTCTGTTTTTAAAGTTACACAGTCAAACATTAACAATAATAATTTTGGCTATTTGTCGTCGGCGAAGTGTGTGTGTGTTTGTGTGGCTTGTTGGGCTTCAGCCAAACATTTCAGAATCCCAGGATCTTTTGGAGGGTAATTTTTTTCCTAGTTATATGCTTGACTGACAACCGTATAAAACAAAAACTACACACTTGTTTGAAGCACATAGTGCACAGTCGTACATTCCCCCTAATTTTGGTGCTCAGGCACTGGGCGACCGCATTCGAGGGATGGTGGATAAGCTACTGCCGGCGAATTTGCTGTAGAAGTTCAAGAAGAAAGAGTAGAGCTCAAGTTTGACCAGGAACCAAAGCAAATCATTCATATGGTACAAATAATTTTATTTATATAGCGCCAATTCGCAACAAATATCATCTCAAGCCACTTTATAACGAAAGTCGTTTCGATACAATTATACAAACATTCCAGTTAATTAAATGTTTTCTATGTAAGGAATCCCAAGAGATTGTGCTGAGCCATCGACGTGAGGTTGTGCTTGTATCATGCAGAGTCCAACCACAGCAATTCCTCAGCAATCCCTCATGCTGAGCAAGCATGTAGTGACTGTGGAGAGGAAAAACTCCCCTTTAACAGGAAGAAACGTCCACCAGAACCAGAACCTAGATCAGTACAAGCGGCCATCTGCCACGACCGTCTGTGGGTCTGAGGCTACGTCCACACTAAGCCGATAAGGTTATACTGGGAGTTAGACGCCTAATGTTATCCACTCAACACGAGCATTTACGCCCCGTTTAAGGTCCCATGATTGCGCAATCCCATACTGACCTGTGCAAATACTGGGCATGCGCGAAAAGACGCACGAAACACGCGTATAATCTACGTGACACCAGCGCCTAGATAATATATACAAGAAGCTCTACAGCACAGTACATATCTGCTTGTCCCGTTAACCGAATAGCTGCTCAGAAGAAGAGAGAGTTTTTGGTGTGGACAGACGACGAGATCGATTTATTACTCTTCCCTGTTGTCTTTGTCTGTAGTGTCGTATTATTATTGACGCAGCATTCATTGACGCCACTTCCTTTCATTATCCGGGAAGCTCTCCACACTAGCTCGTTTAGCCGTTGAATTAAGATTTACACGGCTCTCTTACACGGCCAATAGTTATCCGGCCACAGACCTTAAATGACGCCGGATTAGTGTGGACGATAGGGGGGTGCAGACTAAATAATTATACGTTTCACTAGCAGGGACCACGCCACAGATTGAGAATTTTAACAGTTTATTGAAGGCATGGAGAATTGAACAGTCTGAGGAGGGACATCGGAGACCCAGGGGAAGACTCAGTGTGGGGGTGCAGTCTTCGAGAAATCATCTTTCCGAGCCTGCTCAGAACCCCCTCAGACGAAAGCCTATACAATGTGCAAGGCACAGAGAAAGTCATCTCGAGGCCCTTTATGAGAGGTCGTTGCAATCCAATCAGATAAAAGTTTGTCTGAGTAAGGAATCCCAGCAGATTACGGAGTCGTCAACGCGGGGTTGAGCAGTTCCTCAGCAATCCATTGTACTGAGCAAGCATGTAGCGACTGTGGAGAGGAAAAACTCCCCTTTAGCGGGAAGAAACCTCTGGCAGAACCTGGCTCAGAACAAGCGGTCGTCCGCCACGACCGCCTGGGGGTCTGAGGAGACAGAAAGCAGGGGGCGTTGTAGTTGAGCAGGACGCCGGACCGGATGGAGCTTGTTCTCCAACGGTCCGAGCCCACAACGGAACATCTGCGGGAACGGCTCGGGACCTAAACGAGAGATTGGAAGAGTTAGTAGAGGAGTGAACAGGGGCACAGAATGTGGAGGCTGTGTCCGATGGACGCTGCTGAGAAAAAGGGGGGAAGGGTAGAAGGGGCGGGTCGGCAGTTACCCAGGAGAGAAGGAGCGGGTCGGCAGTTACCCAGGAGAGATGGAACGGGTCGGCAGTTACCCAGGAGAGATGGAACGGGTCGGCAGTTACCCAGGAGAGATGGAACGGGTCGGCAGTTACCCGGAAGAGAGGGAACGGGTCGGCAGTTACCCGGAAGAGAGGGAACGGGTCGGCAGTTACCCGGAAGAGAGGGAACGGGTCGGCAGTTACCCGGAAGAGAGGGAACGGGTCGGCAGTTACCCGGAAGAGAGGGAACGGGTCGGCAGTTACCCGAAAGAGAGGGAACGGGTCGGCAGTTACCCGAAAGAGAGGGAACGGGTCGGCAGTTACCCGAAAAAGAGGGAACGGGTCGGCAGTTACCCGAAAAAGAGGGAACGGGTCGGCAGTTTCCGAAAGAGAGGGAACGGGTCGGCAGTTACCCGAAAGAGAGGGAACGGGTCGGCAAGACCCTGCAAAGAGCGGCGACGGGTCGGCAAGACCCTGCAAAGAGCGGCGACGGGTCGGCAAGACCCTGCAAAGAGCGGCGACGGGTCGGCAAGACCCTGCAAAGAGCGGCGACGGGTCGGCAAGACCCTGCAAAGAGCGGCGACGGGTCGGCAAGACCCTGCAAAGAGCGGCGACAGGTCGGCAAGACCCTGCAAAGAGCGGCGACGGGTCAGCAGGTACCCGGAACCTAGAGGGAGGGGAAGGGAGGGGCGAAACAATCGAGCCAAACGAGGGATGAAGAGCGGGCAGAGCTTATAAGTGTATCGTGATGTGATTAGAGATGTAGGACAGGTGCGTGGTACCGGAAGAGTTGATTAAGACTAATTACGAAGTGGTACGAAGTGGATCTGAAACGTGGTCCCTGCTCCCGAACCTAAGTCAACAAGTTAACTCCATTTCACTAGCAGGGACCACGCCACAGATTGAGAATTTTAACAGTTTATTGAAGGCATGGAGAATTGAACAGTCTGAGGAGGGACATCGGAGACCCAGGGGAAGACTCAGTGTGGGGGTGCAGTCTTCGAGAAATCATCTTTCCGAGCCTGCTCAGAACCCCCAAAAAGGTCTTGATAAAATGATTAACTGAAAGGCGAATGCACGTGGTGTAGATCAGATTATTTTGGATCGATATGCTGAAGGAATGCCAGCAGGCTAGAACCTGGGTTAATGTCGTCAGAGATCCCTGATCCCTTATAGGGACTTAGGTCAAAAACCCCCAAAAGTCTGGAGAGATAGGCCTGGTAATCAGTGGGCATGACATAGACGGTATAGATTTTGAGTAATTAACAGAGAAGCGAATGTGCGCGGTGTAGATCATACAGATTATTGCGGATGTAGGATCGGTAGGCGGAAGAGGACCAGCGGCCCAAGATTTGGATAACGTTGTCCAATATACCGGACCTAGCGGCTGAGGTAGCTGCACCTATAAGTATGGAATGGACAGAATATGGATCGGGGGAGATACCGGACCGGTGGAGGATCTGGCGAAAGTGACTGGCAAACCAGAACCTAGTAGCGGGGCTACCAGACTCTGTAATGAACAGCGGGTCGAATGGAGAGGCGTTGGCGGATAGTCGAGACTGGACGTAGTGAGTAATAGGTTCATATGGACTGAGGATAGAAGTGAGACGGAAGAGGTGTATTAGGACGGAGGTACCGAGCTGATCGGTTTTACTTCTGCGAAGGTTGTAAATGATTGTGTCCTGACTATGAATGGAGATGTCCGAGAGATATGGATGAATGGAAGGGTCGTGTTTGGAAGAAGTAGGGGCGAACTCGGAACAACGCAGGAAACCAAAATAAGCAAGTAGGAGCATGGAACGAAGAGTTAAGTCAACGAAGGGGGATAGGTAACCTGAATGAAGCGTGAGAATGCAGCGGGTAAGGAGGTCGGAGGTGAGCGGTAAACGATGAGCGGCGGTGGGTTTTTCTAACTTTTTAAGACCTTTTAACAACATAGGAACATGACTGTGGTCGAGGGCTGGACAGGGGCTACCTGTTGCCAATTTGACGAAGAAGCTGATCCCTGACAGATATGATTTAATTGTGGATACACGGATTTGCTGGATCGAATGGGAGTGAGAGATGAATTGGCAGATAGACAGGGGAGTAAGTGAGGGAAAAGGGAGACTGTACATTACGTGAAAGGTTTTGAAAGCGTTCCAGCCGGACAAGTAAACAGAGAGGGAACCGGGTGAGAGGCTGTCGATGATGGAGGTCTGGGAGATGGTGGTGAGATTGCGGAGTTGTGCTGTCAGTTGAAGATGGTGGCCGAAAATGGTGGGATCGGTGTTGGATTGAGGACCGCAGCGGGAGCCAAGGATCTGAACTTCTGAAAAGAGAAACGTGAAAGGGAATCAGCTATAGAGTTTAGGTGACCAGGGATATGAGGAGCACGGAGAATGAACTGGTGTTGGGCTGATATGAGAGTGAGTCTGCGGATGAATTGCATGATAGCTGGGGAACGAGAGCGACTTTTATTAATGATTTCGACTACTGCTTCGTTATCGGAGTGGATGACGATTGATTTCTGAGACCACTCGTGTCCCCTAAGAAGGGCTGCTATTACGATGGGGTAAAGCTCGTGAAGAGCGGAGGAAGGGAGGGTGGCCTGGGGCTGAATGGAATCGAACTGCGGGGGCCAAACTGAAGCGAACCACCTCCCTTGGTAGCCTCCGAAACCGACGGAAGGTGCAGCGTCTGTATAGAGCTGAATATCCTCGGGGAGGGAAATGAAATCGTTATAAAAGAAGGAGATACCATTCCAGGAGGAGAGGAAATCGTGCCAGAGCCGCATCTCTGTGCGGCAGGGCCCTGTAAGGGCGAGCCGATCGTGGAGACATGGACAGGAGGTGAGACACGAAGGACCTACCCTGGGGAATGATGCGGACGGCGTAGTTAAGATGACCCAGGAGTGAGAGCAATTGCTGTTTTGAGCAAGCTTTAGCGAGCATAAAGTTTGAGAGGATGAGGGAGATCCGATGGACCTTTTCGAGTGGCAGAGAAGCCTGAAAAGAGACAGAGTCGAGGGTGATGCCCAGAAATTCCAGAGTAGTAAGGGGGCCCACAGTCTTCTCGTTGGAGAGAGGGACTCCTATATCAGAGAAGGCTGTGGTGAGAGCGCGAAGCCCTGAATGGGGCGGAGAGGAAGCGGGGGTGATGACCAAGAAGTCGTCCCGGAGGTGAAGGACGTATGGTAGACGGTATGAGTTAAGCAGTACCCAGCAGAGGGCTTCGGAGAGTGAATCGAAGATTCTAGGACTGCTTCTGCAGCCGAAAGTGAGCCGAACCGCGAAGTAATAAGCCCCTTTTCCAGCAGACGCCGAAAAAACGCCAAAAATCTGGGTGAAGGGGAAGGACCTTGAATGCGCTAGTTATATCCGCCTTGGCGAGCCAAGAGCCCCGGCCCGCCAGGCGAATAAGGCTAATGGCATGATCGATGGAAGCGTACTGCATGGAAAAGTCGGGGAAGGGGATGAGGCTATTATTGCTAGGTACGGGAGAACTATGAGGTGCGGACAAGTCGATAATCAATCGCTTTTTGCCGGAATACTTCCGGGTGGCGACGCCCAAGGGGCTAACCCGGAAAATCGGGAAAGGGGAGTGACTGAACGGGCCGATCATGAACCCCTCCTTTACCTCCTTACGGAGGAGAGAGTCGACAGTGTCGGGTTCAGAGAGGGCAGACCGCAGGTTGGGGCAAAGGGCTGAACTATCGGGGAGAATCTCTATGCCGGGGTGGAACCCGTGGGTAAACCCCTGGACCAGAAAATTGACGAACTCCCTATCAGGATGGCTGGCCAGGGCGGAGACGAGGGCCCTCACCTTAATGGGTGTGCCGAAGTGGCGGATTAGTCAATCGGGCATCGGGGTCGGGTTGTGGGGGCAGGAGCTCCTGGAGTGAGCCCCGCCGCAAAAGGAGCAGCAGTGCAGGAACCTGCAGCTCGAGGAAGAGCAGCCATGCATATTAAAATTGTTGCAGACCATCCGGCCCCCTTGGTAGAGCAGAGGACGGCCATATTTGTCGACGCCCCGAGGGCTGGGGTTCTGGCCTTGGGCCTAGGGAGGGTTTTGGGAATGAGCGGAGGGGGAGGGGCGGCGGCCGACAAGCGGTCGGGAGCCCCCGAGCTACGGGCCGCTGGAGCCTTGGGCCGGAGGGGGTTAGATAAGACGCAACCAGTGGCAGGGTGGGAGGGGGCGCCGCAAAGGCTGCAGGACAAAGAAGCCCAGGCTGCGAAAGTGCGGCAGTAGAGCTCCGAGTCGAGCTCGCCCCAGTAAGTCCCCTGATTGAACTGGGCGAGTCGGCCTGCAGCCTGGGAGGAGAAAATGTTATGGTAAGAGTAAAACCCGGTGCCCCCGAACCGGAGAGCTAGGTCCAGGACGATGGACAGATAGTCGTCCAGCTCAGCCCGCCGGTCGGGGTACGCAGAGCAGATTGTATCCCGGTAAAGGGAAAAGGCTAGGGCAAACTCGACAGGGGTAAGATCCCTGGAGCGGGAGTTGATGGGCGGCGCTAACTGCATGGGCCCTAGAGTGGTTAATATCTCCCGTGGCTGGCCCGAGAGGCCCAGGGAGGGATGAAGGAGGAGGAGGGCTAGGTCGACGTGGTTACCTTGGAGAATTTGCTGACGCAGCGTGGGGGAGACCGGGGAAGGGCGGAGGATGGAGGAAGCAGGCCGAACGGGGGGAATGGCTGTGGAGAGAGAATAAGGGTTTGACCCTAAAGGGTGAATGACCAGGGGAGGTAGAGGTATGTTGAGGGCGGAGGGGAAGGGGGGGGTGGGGAGAGGGTCAGCGAGGGGCTGAGAACGGGACGACGGGGGGGGTTGAGGAGCCGACGGAGCGGCGGGCGTGGGAAAGGAAAGGGGGGGGTTCGCTGAAGGAGGAGGGGGGGCCGAAATGGAGCTAGAAGGAGGGACAGAAAAAAAAGATGAATGGACTCCAGCAGGAGGCACAGCTTGAGAAGACAGGGAGGAAAAATAATTCGCTAAAGAGGAAGCAAAGTCCTGGAAGGAGGGAGCAGAAACGGGTTGTAGTTGCGGCTCGCCCCCAGCAGGGGGTGCCGTGGGCGCGGGGCCCGAGACCACTGCGAGAGGAACGACGCTACCGGAAGTCCCGCCCGATGAGGAAGCAGGAAGCCTGGAGCGGAATGAGGATGAAAGGGGAGGAGGGGATGGGAAAAGGAGCCGAAAGAGATGGGCCTTGTTGGCGGAGCGACTAAAACGGATGCCCTTGTCCCGCAGCGAGCGCTGGAGCCGTGCGACTGTCCAGCCGGACATGTCGGGGCGGCTCTGGGTTGCAGCCAGGGAACGCTGTGCGGGAGGGGAGGCTCCGTCTCGAGGCGCAGCAGCGTGGTGACGGCGGCGAGAGGATGAAGGAGGGGAAGCCCTGCTCGGGTGAGCCGAGGCAGTGGCACGAAGGACCGTGGGCGTCGGCTCGAGCCGGAGACGGAGTCTCTGAGGCGAGGCGGGGGAGGAGGGAGGCCGGCCCGAGCGACTGCGAGTGGCCGGAGGGAGCGGCGTAGAAAACAGATCGGGTGAGGGAGCGTTAACCGGGGAAGACCGACCGGATGCCGGCTGGCTCGAAGAGAGTCGAACGCGGCGTGAGACTTGGCGAACCACCAGCTGTGGGGATGCCGTAAGAGGAGTCTGACCGTCGAGGAGCTCGTCATCCGAATTAGACGGATCGATAGTGAGCGATAGGACGTCCATCCTGAGAACGACGAAGCCGAAACGAGCTAGGTAAGAGCACAATTGACACGTCGAAGTCTGACTGATCGCGAAACAATCGAGCCAAACGAAGGATGAAGAGCGGGCAGAGCTTATAAGTGTATCGTGATGTGATTAGAGATGTAGGACAGGTGCGGGGTACCGGAAGAGTTGATTAAGACTAATTACGAAGTGGTACGAAGTGGATCTGAAACGTGGTCCCTGCTCCCGAACCTAAGTCAACAAGTTAACTCCATTTAAGGCATTACCCGGCTTAGTGTGGACGTGGCCTGAGAAGACAGAGAAGAGACACCATGGAGGATGCTCGGTGACTTTCAGCATCATCTGGACCGATGTTCCCCATCCAGCAGGGGGCGCTGTAGCTGAGCAGGATACCAGACCATGTGGAGCTTCTATGGGGAGAAAAATACTTAGAGAAAACTGGGTTAACAATCACAATAACAGGAGAAATAAATATATCTGGAGAGTAGTAGGAGAGAAAAGTAGCAGATAGAAGAAAAGTAGTCAGTCTGTCCTCCAACCTATAGCAGCATAACTACAAAAAAAAATCTCAGGATAACCTAAGCCATTCTAACTATAAGCTTTATGAAAAAGGAAGGTTTTAAGCCTAGTCTTAAAAACAGACAGAGTTTCTGCCTCATGGACTAAAACTGGGAGCTGGTTCCACAGGAGAGGAGCCTGATAACTAAAAGATCTGCCTCCTATTCTACTTTTAGAAATCCTAGGAACTACCAGTAGACCTGCATTCTGAGAACAAAGTTCTCTGTAAGGAACATATGGAACAATCAGATCTCTGATGTACGATGGAGCTGATTATTAAGGGCTTTATACGTAATCACAAAAGATTGATATCAATCTTCTCACTTGACTCATCTTAGGTTAATTGCTCTTTGGGTGAATCAACAAATAGCGGAATGAAAAAATGACCAGCAATGCGTTTTTTTCTCCTTCTTTTAGCTTACATGTGTGTTTAATGTAATACTTTTGGTTGTTACCTTCCGCGGCTAATTGAAGCAGTTTCTAAATTGGTTTGAGTCATATACTGATATACACAGCAATGGACATAAGGGGCTTCTTTCAAAGAAAAAAAATCTGGTACGTTTCATGATATATATTAGTAATGCAACGATACAATTGTTTTCCAAACCGATACGATACCGATACTTGGATTTGAGTGCTTGCTGATACCGAATACTAATGCCGATACTTCTACCGCAAAAAAACCCCGCAATGAATTGGAAGACAGGTTTTATTTCCTCCTCTGCTTGTTTCGACAGATGATGTGGAAATAGATAAAATAAATAAAAAAATGCTAAAGATGAGCACAAAACTAAAATTTCAAGTGAAAAATGACAATTTTCTGTTAATTTATTGCTGATTTTACACATTTTACGTATCGGTTCATCAGGACATAAGAATGGCCCCGATGCCTGATACCAGTATCAGCATCGCTGCATCCCTGATATATATTATGCGTTGTATGTCGTTCAATATAAAGTATTTTCATGCATTTCAATATACAGCAGTATATTCACTGTTGAAACCAGATATTTACATACACGGCGTTTCAACCCATGTTGCTAACAAAGAAGCACAGACCCTGGCGAAAACTTAATTTAATGTGAGGAGGTTATAATAAATACAGTGATAACTGCCGCATCTAAAACAGTCTTCTGTCTGGTTTTAACTACGATATTAAGATGCAAAAGGAGGTCAAAATAGAAACACATTTAACCATTGATTTGAGAAAATGTGTTTAGTAGAGAAAATTATGACTCCTCTTTATAAAATTAAGTAATTCTTTGAAAAATATGTTTTATAAAATGAACAGCAAGTAATTAAAATGAATTGTCCACTAAATCCTACCTCCTGTAAAGGTCCTCAATGATTCACACCTTCGGAGCCAAACATCCGACCCACCTGACCTGCTGGGGAACCAGCTCCCATGAGCCACAGCGACTCCTCAGCCTCTCTCGTTATGTGACTTTCTCCACATCAGCCAGGGAGAACCTGAAACTCCTCACCGGCTCTGGGGCAACGGGTTTACCCTGATCTCTCAGGCTGGCTCCGGTTCACTGTTATTTGGATCTAAACTCAGATCCTCTGCGAATGCTTCTCACCAGACAATTTTTGTTCTTGTCTTTGGGACGTGAGGATTCCTTTACCCTTTTTCCAATGTTTATTTAGGAGAAAAACAACAGAAATCCCATCAGCACTACAGCTATGGAGGAATTTATCTGCCAAAATTGACAATAAATGAATAAATAAATAAAAATAAATGCTTGCATCAAACTCCTCAAATAAATATAATTGGAAATAGATTTGAACAATACAAATGAACAATACAAATAAATAATTAAATGTAGAAAAAATCAAATTGAAAATACTTTTATAAATAAATAAATACATAAATATAACAATAAATAAATGTAAAAAGAATTAAGAAAAAATGTCTATAAATAAACAAACGTGGAAATACATAAATCAATACAATTTGTAACAGGAATAAATATAGAAAAAATACAATTGAAAATAAATTTGTAAATAACTTGATGCATAGTAAATAAGCAAATAAACTTAAATAAATAATTATAGAATTTTTTTTTATAAATAAATAAATGTGGGAATAAATAAAGTAATACAATTAGAAATACATTTGTAAATGAATAAATATGAAAAAATACATTTGTAAAAAAACTTGATGCACAATAAATAAACAAATAAACTTGTGAATAAATAAATATAGAAAAAAAGTGTATATAAATAAATAAATTTGTAAGTGAATAAATATGTAAAAAGTACAATTGAAAATACATTTGTAAATAAGTTAATCATCCATTTTCACATTTCATTTGTTGCCCATTTTGGCAGGGACAGTCCTCCATATTCAAGGTCCAGAGTTCTGGTTCCTCTATGTTGCTGTCCTCTCAGTCCTCCAGGATTTCCGTTTCGGAGGACTCAGAAGTTCATGAAAGAAAGTTGATTTTGTATCTCAGAACCTTTCCTGTGTCTGTGTTTTATGTCCAATCCGGAAGAGTTGAAATAAGTAAGGAGCAAATAATCGATTACTGATTAAAAAGTAAAAGATACAAACGCGAAATAGAGCTGGGTAGTGTAGCGATGCTTTCATATGCTTTAAATTCAAAACCAAGTAAAGGATGCCCCCAGACAGAAAGATATAAAGTCCCGAGTCACTCTAACATAAATTGTAGTCTGATTTTTCACTCCTGCTGCCGCAAAAGATGAATTTATTCTCTGGTTTTTAAAACATCTTCACCTCCAAAAAAGCAGGAATTATGTCCTGCTTTCATCCAGACTGAGATATAAATGTATCCTTACCAAGAAGGTCAAAGGTCATTAGCAAACAAAGCGCTCGGCGCTGAAACATCTGCAGAGACCTTCCTGTTCCTGTCGGTCCTCAGCTCTCGTAGCTCCCGGTTCTCTGCTGCTGGTTTTTTCTCACATCTCTGCCGTTTCTCGCCTCCGAGGACTCCAGCCGGTTTTCCAGCTAATTCTGTAAATAAGGGTTCTTGCTGTGACCCGTATGCCTGCTGCATTTGGGTCACTGGGCTGTCCAGACCATCGACATGTTTTCACGCACAGAAGTTTAACGTGTGACAAAAAAGTATTCACACCCCTTTACATTTTCGGCGCCGTCCTGTTACGACTACAAACTTGGACATGTTGAAATGGAGGGCGAGTAGTGTTTTGAAATTAAGAAAGCAATGCCAGACCTCTGGAGGAGCTTGGTTCATTCTTCTTTATAAAGCAACTCCAGCTCAGGCAGACTTGGATTTAGGTTTTTACTTTGACTAGGCCATTCTAACCTATGCATCTGATTTAATCTGAAGTATCCCTTAACCTCCACCCCAGTTTCAGGTCATCTGCTGCTTCTGGCAGGTTTTCTGTCAGGATTCGCATGGATTTAGCTCCATCTGTCTTCCCATAATTCACTTTTTTATATATATATATATATATATATATATATATATATATAGCGCCAGTTCACAACAAATGTCATCTCAATACAATTATACAAACATTCCAGTTAAAAGTTTTCTATCTAAGGAATCCCAGCAAATCTGTTTCTGTCCTGATTCATGATTGAACATTTGTTCAATTCTCTAATCGTTTTATTCTGGTGAATTAATTCATTACTGTTAGAAATCGTTGAGGGATTATAAGGTCTAGTGTCTATATAAGTAACTATAAGCTTTATCAAAGAGGACTCAAAAAGGAAAAACTCCAACCAGCTTCGCTGTCCCACGGCATGATGCCGCCACCACCGTGGGGAAGGTAATGTACGGTGGCAGCCTTCCTCTCAAAAGCCACAGAAGAAGGCTTTGAAAGTTACTTTGAACATCTGTTAATTTACGACATTAAAATATGTTTTTGTCATAGTTTTTCCTTCCTGATCAGGTCCGTGTTGGTCCTGGTTCAGACCCGATCTAAATGTTTTTAATATGTCATAGTTTCAGCCAGTTTCTGCAGCTATTCTTAAAGGGAAGGCATCAAAGCTAATCTTACTCTGGCAAATTAACCTTAGAGGAAGATTCTTTCCTGAAGACCGATGTGATAAAATGTTGGAAACAAACTGGACAAAAGTAGATTAATAAAAAGCAACATTTGATCATGTCTGTAGTGTTGAGGAGAATCTGTTTTCTGCTTTAGATGCGCGTGTGATTCATAGAAACCAGACTGCCTGAAGCTTCACTGCAGTCTGGTTAAAGCCTAACGTTTGTTCAGCAGGACGGGAATCGGACCGGTTCTGATTCTTTTATTTGACTTTACATCAAGCTTTTAAACACCGATGTTGGAAACCTCAAATTCTGGTTAAAACTGTCTTATCATCCACGAAAGGGATCAAAAGTTTGATCTATGACCATAAACTTCGGTCCAATCCACAAAGTGCAGCTGAACTCCTGTTTCTATCCGACTTCTTATTCTGTTCATAAGGAAGGAAACAAAAGGGTCAAATCTGTCTTTGAGGAAAGCGGTTAAACAAGCCGGTCTAGGTGAGATGTGGGAGGAGGAGGTGGAGCGTCACAATGGGCTGAGCTTCACCTGCTGTAGAAAACCCCAATCTGGGCCTGGGAGGAGAGCAGAACGCGGTCCATCATGGTCCCTGAGGAGAAACTCTTGGATGTCAGTACACAAGTCAAAGGTCAGGAGGAATGAGAGCTCGGATCTGAGGAGAGAAAAGTTCAGATAAAAGAAACCAGAAGCCTTGCACCAGAACATGGGGGTCGGTTGGAGGTCAGCGCTTTTCTTCTGCCTGCTGATGGTGTCTTCAAGTCTGGCCAATGAGGAGGCGACCCATGAAACCACGGCGGGCCACGACGTATCCGGCACCGGGAACGTAACGGCCGACACCGGCGGCCACGAGGACGGTCACGAGTCGGCCCCAATCAAAACTTTGCCCATCGTGACGTGGAAGTGGCACCACGTGTCCGCCCCGTACCTCGTCACCCTGTGGATCCTGGTCTCCTGGATCTGCAAACTGAGTGAGTCCTGAGCAGAACCAGCTGCTTCCTCCGTTAGGTCCAAATAAAAAGTTTAGAGCTTTCACGGAGAAGCAGAGAAAACATCTAACAAAAAGAGCTTCAGAAAGCAGATTTGAACAGAATTCGTTTAGATCAGAGTGTCTTTAATGAGGACGAAAACTGTTTAAAATGTTTTTATTAAATTTTCCCACTGATAAATATTTAAATTTTGAGACGAAACCCAAAACAGCTTCTGGCAACACCTTTAGTCTGATCTCTGCAATCATATTAAATCTTCCTGAGTGTCCAGAGCATCTTTTAAAGTTTGATGTGCATCTATTTTACTGCTGCACCAAGTTAAAGAGTTTAATGAGGCACGTTGAGTTCAAAACTATTCTGTTATAGTTTATTTTCTTATCAATCAGAAATAAAGGAGCTTTTATTTGGAGTTATAATTAAATTAAATCAACTTGAGCTTAGAGCTTATATGGCCGACCAAATACAACCAAAACCAACTTTTTTTTTCAATAACAAATTCAGATTTTAACTGTTTTTTTATTTATTTTTTGTTTCATTTAATAATTGCTTTGAATTTCCATGATAGAATGACGCTAAATGTAACAATATTTTTAGATTAAGTTTTCTGGTCTTTAGGTTTGAAACTACATGAATTTTTACATAATCTTTCCATAAAATGTCTAAAACTCAGAAGAAAATGAAGCCATCCTCTTTTTGTTAACTTTTTATGTTTTTCTTTCTTTTAAAACCTGAAAACTGAAATAAAACGGTGGCTCTTTATGAATGACAACATTTTCTAATATATGACAACATATATAAACATTTGAGTTCAGTTTTTCTAATGGCCATGAAACATTTGTGACTCCGAGTTTTATTTAGCTGGATTCAGCGCAGAACAGCTCTTTGGATGATAAAGTTTGCAGACCCCTGCCATATGGTATATTGCTTTCTAATAAAATTACGGTTTCTATCATGAGATTTAGGAAATAAATGAGGAAATAAACCCAGAAGTCGACCTCTAAACAGTTCTGGCTGCAGGAAACTTCTGGTTCTGTGAGATTCTTGGGCTGTTTCGCCCTTTCTGGGGATTACCCACAGATCTTTGCTGCTTTTGAAGGACTGCCAATTTGCTTTAAAAATCTTTTAAAATAGTAAAACAGAACATCCAACTTTGAGTTGAACAAGACGGCTTAAAGGCACCACACCTCAACCAATAAAGCATTGCACGTTTGATTATTTAATTTGGTACTTGCCGATATATCCATGATAATATAAGGATAATATTTCTTTGTTAAATTGTTGATTTGTTGGAGTTTCTCACAAACAAACAAACAAATTTTAGCGCTTTTCCATCGCAACTGTTTCTGCAGAGTTAATAACCCAGAACGATCAACGGTTTAGTTTGAAACACCCGAGGATTCAGGAAAGGGGTTTTTCTCTACAGGCTGCAGTTCTGTGAAGTTTCTGTTCCTGTAAACCAATCAGACGCTTTAAATGGCTTCCCTTCCTGTGATCCAGACTTCCCAGGAATCCCTTAAAGTCGTTTTCAGGACTGTAGGTTTCGGCTCATTATTAATCACTTCTTAGTCTTAGTTTGGGGGTTTCTCATAGATTCAGGTAAGGAAAAAAGTAGAAACGTTTTTTCCTGACAGTCTGCTGGTAATATAAACCCCACACTGTTTCTTTGCTAACTTGTGTTATGTGTTGACACAACGCTGGCTCATCCCTTGAGTTTAGGACCCTTTCCATGCCTGAATGACCCACAGATCAGAGATAAAAGGCTGAAACAAAAACAGACACGTTCCTGTAGAAATACTCTGAAGAACAGGAACAAGCTCTGTGTGACCTTTAGCAGGTGAAGCTCCCGTGTTCTCCGCTTCCGATCCCTAAATATTGCCATTAGTGGTTGCTTGCTTGTGTACAAAACAGGTAAAATGGGTCACAGCTCTGTGGACAATGCAAATGAAGGGGCGTGCGTCCGTGTGAGGTTCTGTGGGTGCTTATGTTCAGCCTGGCCGACATAAATACGGGACAGGGGGACTAAACTCTGAAATCAGACACGTCCACTGGACGTTTTCCACCAAATGCTAGCCACAGTCGTCCAGATCAGGTTTGAAGGAAGAAAAAAAAAAATCAGGACCATCTAACTGGATCTGGGATTTACTAAAAAGGGGGTTCTGTTGTAGAGTAGTAGCAGCGAACATCTTACCTGTAGTAGATTACATTCTGTAGCTATCAGATATTCCTGCAGGGATGAAAGTGTGGTTCTGCCATCTTAAAGCAAGACCCAGACCCAAAACCTGCCCATTGCTTCCAGTGACCGAACGCCTTAATGAGCCGGGTTCGGACTGCTTTCTAAGCAGACGTTTGATTGCTGACATGAAAACTTGAAGTTGGCATGTTAAATCTGGTGTAAAACATCTATTCCAGCAGGTTAAGATAAATTAATTTGTCAGTTTCTTCACCATCTCACCCTTCCATGATGTAAGTAATCTACTTTTTCCTGAACAATCAGAGGTGGGTAGAGTAGCCCAAAAAGATTGCATTCAAGTAAAAGTAGCGCTACTTCAACATATTTTTAATCAAGTAAAAGTACAAAGTAGTCCTACAAAAAATTGGTAAAGTGATGCTGCATTCACACCACCTCCAAACGTCAGCGTTAGTTGCGGCAAGATTACATGTAAAGTCCATGGTAGAGTACGTCAGAGCTCCGTCAAGGGCTCTGCGGTGCGTTGTGTACGTTGGCTCCGTCAACGACGCTTGCGTTTCATACGGCAACGCGGCAACGCAAGCAACGCAGAAGTTCAGCTAGCTGAGCTTTTGATGAACCCACCGCAGTTAAAGCAGTGCGTCAACCAATCAGAGCGTCTCACTGTAGTGATGTCACTACACACGTATCTTGAATGAAGCGCGGGCCCAGTGAAAACATTTTCAACAAACGCAGATTTCAGAAATCAGAAATAACGCTTAATGAAGACAGATGGACAGGCGCTCCTAAAGAGGAACAGAGAACCTGTAGTTGGTGTCCTGGTAGGAGATTTAAGCTCCGATGCGGCCGAGGAGGTCGTAAAATTAGGCGCGGGACAGACGGAAGTAGGGCTGAAAGCGAACCTCATCCATAAGCAGCTCCTGGAGCAAATGGTTCAACTCCCCGAACTCAGAACGCATCTGAATAATGGGCGCTGATGCACCCGATGTCGACTTTGTCTAGGTTGATCTAGCAAATAAAGCCAAGCCACTTTCTCGATACGATCCGCCATAGTTCAGAACGTACGGCAACAGAGGAAGCCCCGCCCACTTGCTCCTTTTTGCTCAGAAGCAAATGTTGGAAGCCAAAAAGTGCATACGTCAAACTTCATCCGTCGAATGCGTTGCCTGACGCAGACCAACTGTGCGGTGTGAATGCACCATTAGATGATAAAAAAAGCACTTGACAAAGAGACTACTCAAGTACGGCGTAACTGAATGCTTGTTTTGAAATCATAACATATACATTTATATTTCAGGATAATGCAATTAGAAAAAAATGTAAACATATTTGCAAAGTCTCACGATTAAGATAAATAGAAATGCTCAGCGAGATCAGCGCCGCTGAGCATGAACACCTTTGACCTCTTGTTAAGAAATGATCTGATATGAGCGGCTGAACAGTGACTGGCCTTTAACTTGAACCGTTCAATCATTGCATAAGTGAGCCGAGAGCAGAGGTGAAACAGAGGAGATTCGAATGGTGCTGATCAAATGCAGAAGAATTAGATGTTATGTAACTACAATAGCCTAATTGTTCATGATATAACGCTTTCACTCTATAAATTGTCTAAAAGATCAGACTGGGGTTAATGGAAGCCCTATACAGGAGGAAACCTGATCTCTGGTAACCTGACTCCATCGTCTCCCACATGATAAACTTCAACATTTGTAGTTTGAAAATGGACTCAGTGTGTTTCCAGTTTTTTTCCACAGAGCTGATATAAATAAACTGGGTTCCTATGTTCAGACACAGGTTCTCTGCGGGCCCAAACCGTCAAACATTTACTGAGTCCGGCTCATTGACTTTACACGTCCCCTTCGTCTTCCGCTGACTTTATTCTGGCATTTCTGCCTTCGTGTTTCCAGTTTGGAGTTACTGGTTAACCTGGCCCCTGTTTATTGTTTGTTTTCGTTTCCCAGCGGTCAAAGCAGACAATGAACAGTTTTTATCATAAAACACTTGAGAAGAAGGAGTTTAAGCAGGTAAGATGGGAGAGCTGCAGGGTTGACTGTGGTTCGGTGAACTCCAGTGAGACGACGATAAAATCGCAGCCTGGATGTTACAACAGGACCAATAAATCTCTCCGTGTCTTTAAATGTGTTCAGTTAGCCAGTTAGAAGAAGTTAATTTCCTACCTACATCCAGTTCTTTATTAAGAAATGTCTAAACTGTTTTATCTCTGAGGGAAATAAGATTTTATTACAGGTAAAGAACAAAATATCCATCCATCCATCCCTTCAACCAACAATAAATCCATCCATCCATCCATCCCTTCAACCAACAATCAATCCATCCATCCATCCATCCATCCCTTCAACCAACAATAAATCCATCCATCCATCCATCCCTTCAACCAACAATAAATCCATCCATCCATCCATCCCTTCAACCAAAAATCCATCCATCCATCCCTTCAACCAAAAATCCATCCATCCATCCATCCCTTCAACCAACAATCATCCATCCATCCATCCATCCATCCATTCAACCATCCATCCATCCATCCCTTCAACCAAAAATATCCATCCATTCATCCCTTCAACCAACAATAATCATTAATCCATCCATCCATCCATCCATTAATCCATCCATCATCCATCCATCCATCCATCCATCCATCCATCATCCATCCATCCATCCATCCATTAATCCATCCATCCATCCATCCATCCATCCATCCATCCATCCATCCATTACCATCATCATTCATCCACATCCATCCACCATCCTACCCTCAACCAACATCCATCCATCCATCCATCCCCTTCAACCCCAACAATCAATCCATCCATCCATTCATCATCCCATCCCATCACACCATCCATCACCTTCCAATCCATCCATCCATCCATCCATTTGTCCATCCATCCATCCATCCATCCATCATCCCTTCACCACATCCATCCATCCATCCATCATTTCAAATAATCCATCCATCCACATCATCCATCCCTTCAACAATCCATCCATCCATCCATCCATTTGTCCGTCCATCCATCCATCCATCCATCCATCCCTTCAACAATCAATCCATCCATCCATCCATCCCTTCAACAATCAATCCATCCATCCATCCATTTGTCCATCCATCCATCCATCCATCCATCCCTTCCACCAACAATCAATCCATCCATCCATCCATCCATTCATCCATCCATCCATCCCTTCAACCATCCATCCATCCATCCATCCCTTCAACCAACAATCAATCCATTCATCCATCCATCCATCCACCCATCCTACTCTTTAACCAACAATCCATCCATCCATCCATCCACCATCCATCCCTTCAACCAACAATCAATCCATCCATCCATCCATCCATTCAACAATCAATCCATTCATCCATCCATCCATCCATCCACCCATCCTACCCTTTAACACCCACCATCCATCCATCCACCATCCATCCCTTCAACCAACAATCAATCCGTCCATCCATCCATCCATCCATCCATCCATCCATCCCTTCAACCAAAAATCCATCCATCCATCCCTTCAACCAAAAATCCATCCATCCATCAGTCCCTTCAACCAATAATCAATCCATCCATCCATCCATCCACCCATCCATCCATCCATCACTTTAACCAGCAATCAATCCATTCATCCATCCATCCATCCATCCACCCATCCTACCCTTCAACCAACAATCCATCCATCCATCCATCCCTTCAACCAACAATCAATCCATCCATCCATTCATCCATCCATCCATCCATCCCTTCAACAATCCATCCATCCATCCATCCATCCCTTCAACAATCCATCCATCCATCCATTTGTCCGTCCATCCATCCATCCATCCATCCATCCCTTCAACAATCAATCCATCCATCCATTTGTCCATCCATCCATCCATCCCTTCCACCAACAATCAATCCATCCATCCATTTGTCCATCCATCCATCCATCCCTTCCACCAACAATCAATCCATCCATCCATCCATCCCTTCAACCATCCATCCATCCATCCCTTCAACCAACAATCAATCCATTCATCCATCCATCCATCCATCCACCCATCCTACCCTTTAACCAACAATCCATCCATCCATCCATCCACCATCCATCCCTTCAACCAACAATCCATCCATCATTTCTGTTTCACTCTATAACTTACTAGAAAAAACTATTTATTAATTAGATTTTTGCCTCTGTTTTGATGCAGCAAGGAGATTAATATTCGGGTCTAACAGAAATAGCAAACCCAGACTTAAGTAACAATAGTTGCGTTGCCTCAGAGGTTTTTTCTGTTCTTATAGCTGACGTGTCGCTCAGAGAGGTGAAATTATTCCCACCGGTTAGATCCTGAAAGCTGTCTGCCTGATGATGAGAGTATTGTTCTTTGTTCTGCTCAAACAGAACTGCCCTGTTGGTTCTTAGAGAACAAACCAGCAGGAATCAGAGAAAATCCTGTTTTTGACAAATTGCTCACTCTTTTTTATTGGAGAATGCTGGACATGTAAATGCTGAATTTGGAACTGAATAAGAGACAAGAGGACAATTAATAAAGACCTTTTAAAATTATTTTTTCAGATACAATTTTTTCCCCTTAATAAAAGAAATCATGATGTAAAACTGCTTTAAACATTGATATGAACACGTGATTTATGATTCATGAGCCCCCCAAACCACTCCAGGGCCCCCCATAAATTAACAGAGACCACAGACATTAAAATTTATAAAAATGTGAATAAACATTGCATTTGGTTTTGTTTTCTTTCAGTGTAGATTATTTAACATTTTTAAGTTATCATTTTTTTTGTAGTAACAAGGCAAGTTTCTTTGTATTATTATTTAAAAACCTGAACCAAATTTAAATACAATTTAAAATGGCTTTTTAATATTCATTGTTTGATTGTTGTGTTACCATAGTTACAAGCTGATGCTTTAGTTTAACCTTTCTATTTTTGTCGAGCTTCAGATTGTCTCAGCTAATATTAACGATGAACTCTGATTGATTCTTAGGATCAGCCAAATAAACTCAACCTCCTTCGCCAGATTAAATCAAATCCTTATTTAAATGTTATTGTAAGTAGTGGTCTTAACAGAAAGGATATAAATCTGCCTAAGGCCCCATAAGCCCCTGGCTGAGATCTAAATATCTTCAGGAAATTTTCGGATACTTTGAAAGAAAACGGCGACTGATTAAATCCACCAATGTTTACTGCGTTGGACGTTGGTTTCTATACTTTCATGGCCTTTCTGCTGCTTCTCATTCTCTTATACTTCTCATCTGTTGCCCATTAACTTTGTTAACTCTGAGATGCTCCCGCAGGAAGGTTTATTTTTAGCTTCATGCTAACTATTATGCTTTTTCTTTTTCCTTTTAGCTCCACCTTGTTTAACTTTTAGCTGAGTTTACGTCACTCAGGTCGGTCTTGCTTGTCGTTTGTTTTCCACTCCTTCGCTCCATCCATCCATCATCTCTACCCGTTTATCCTCAGGAGTGTCATTGTGTGAGAGGCGATGTCCACACCACTGAGGTCTCCATGCACTCCAGTGTCAAATGAATCTTTTACTACAGTTAAAAATATTTGTCTAAATGATGGGAGGAAGTTCTGTGAGGACAGAGGATAACACGGATGAATCAATCTTGCAGCAGAGTAAATATAGCATTTATGAAAATATATATCTCTTGAAGAATATGTTATTAGGCTCATGGCCTGGTTTGCAGTGATTAAATGGGCCTGTGGCTGCGGGCTGTGTTGCATGTATAAAAAATTATCTGGCAGCCAAAGATTCTGCAAGCTTGTGCCTCTTAGAAAGAAGAAAGAGGTCTGTAGTTTCCATCATAGGTACACTTCAACTGTTAGAGACAGAATGGGAAAAATAATCCAAGAAATCTCATTGTATGATTTTTATTTAAATACTTTATTCATATAATGGTGCAGACAATAAATATTACCTAAAAACAAGGAAGGTTTGACCTTATCGGTAAAAAAAAAAAGACACCTGTCCACACCTTCAACCAGTCAGACTCCAAACTCAATCATGGCCAAGACCAGAGAGCTGTCCGAGGACATCAGGGGCAAGATTGTACACCTGCACAAGCCTGGGATGAGCCAATCTACAGTAGGCTAGCAGTTTTGGTGAGAAGAGATCAACTGTTGGAGCAAATATTAGAAAATGGAATGAATACAAGATCACTGACAGTCTCCATCAACCTGGGGCTCCATGGTAGACTTCACCTGGTGGGGAACACATGATCTAGAGCAGTAGTCTTCAAACTTTCCGGTATCTGACCCACAAAATAAAACACTCAAGAGGCTTGTGACCCCAACTCTTGATGGAACACACACACTTTTGTCCTGAGTCACTTAAAAAGTGGTACAATGGCAACACAACCCACATCAAAAGCCAATGTATCGAGTGATTTATGTTGCTTATCAATTTATGTCATTTTATTTAAGTTTATAGCATGCAGATGCTTACTCATTGGCATTTCTGGTATTGACATTTTTTCTCAAGAGAATGTCAAAAACCCGCACTCACATGTATGTGACCCCATGTGGGGTCCCGATAAAGAACGGTAAGGAAAACACAGAGAATATATATGAGGGGACATGGTCAATGAGCTAAAGGGAGCTGGGACCACACTAACAGAGGTTACTATTAGTAACACAATATCTTGTTATGGATTGAAATCCTGCAGCGCTTGAAAGGTCCCCCTGCTTAAGCCAGCACATATCCAGCCCCTACAAAGTTTAACAAAGGAAGATTGAAAGAATGTCAGATGAAACCAAAATAGAACTCTTAAAAGCCACTTGCCGCGTTTGGAGGGAGAAGAATGCTGAGTTGCATCCAAACAACACCATACCTATTTTTAAGCACGGGGGTGGAAGCATTATGCTTTGGGGCTGTTTTTCTGCAAAGGGAACCAGGACGACTGGTCCGTGTAAAGGACAGGATGAATGAGGCCACGCATGGTGACATTTAGAGTGAAAACCTTCCATCAGTGAGAGCGCTGAAGATGAAACGTGGCTGGTTCTTTCAGCATGACGATGATCCCGAACCTCAACGGATGGATGGACCTCATTTATTAAACATTCGTGGAAACTGTCCTATATTCTATCCTACGAATGAAGTTTAGAATGTTTGTACGAACAGTCAAAAGTCTGATTTATGAAGTGTGCGATGGCCACTCGTACGCATGTTTCTCCGCAGTCATGTGTTGATAAATCCCACCTGTGCGTACACAGGTCCTCGTACCCGTTCTCAGTCATTTGCATACAGAAACACCCTGAATTAACCATATTCGGTAGCACCACATCATCTGTCACGTGCATTAAGTCCTCACGTTCTTCCGAAGAATAACGACCAAGAGAGCGAAAAAAAGGAATTTCAGTGACACAGAGATCGAGGTGAAACTTAGTTGGGGCAATAAAAAAGTATTCATGATGAACAGACTTCAAAAACAATGTCAATTAATACAAATTCTTTTCATCACCGATAGTTTTTGCCATCAGCGGTTTCTCTGTGTTACATTTCAGCTACAAAAATGTGGTGAAATAATTTCATTTGCTAATATTAACTTCTGTGGAAATCGTTAACGTCTTTGAACACATTAAAAATACTTTAAATAATGAACATTGCTGTTTGATTCTATCAGCTCAGGGGAAACCTAAAAAAAAGATAACTCTGCCTGGGACAAATGTGACTGTGGAGAGGTTCTTGTTGGAAATTAAGGGGAAAAAATGGTTCAATATTAAACTGAATACAATAAACGTCCCTCAGCTCACAGCTGGACCAGATCTAATATAAAGGGCGCTCTGATCATCATATTTGACTCTTTTGTCATCGTGCGTAATTGGAGACACAGCTAGTGCTGCCATCAGTACGCATGAAAAAAAGGACAATCTGCTTCACTGATAAGCAGGAACATGTAGTTGTTAATTGTAATTTGTTAGTTAATTAGTTGTTTTTTAGTTTTAATTTAAGGTGTGACAAAATCCCACTATGCCAAAGTGCTTGGTGTAATAAAAAAAAATAGTCTGCGACCGCACGCCGCAGATTGCGAGTGACAGGATCGCCACGCATGATCACCCACAACATTAAATTATGTATTTCTTGGCAAATTTCAAACATTTCCTAAAAGTTTTTTGCTAATCTGTGCATAACTTCTGAGTTATTTTGTCATAACACGGACAGACGACAACATTAGCTCCTTGGTGAAGGCGATAAATCTACTTAAACAGTAGATGCTGTGTGTACGAACAATCAGGACTGTACTTAAATTTAGGAACATTTCTACGCACAAATACAAAATGTGTAGAGCTTTCCTACGCACGGATCTGTGCTTAAGTACGCTTGATAAATGAGGGTCCTGGAGTGGCCTAGCCAGTCTGCAGTAATCAACCCCAAAGAAAATCCAAAAATATCACTGCTGTAGAGGAGATATGCATGGAGGAATGGACCAAAATACAAGCAACGGTGTGTGAAAACCCGCTGAAGACCTACAGAGAAACTTTCACCTCTGTCATTGCCAACCAAGGTTACATCGCAAAGTATTGAGGTGAACTTTTACTGACCAAATGCTTATTTTGTGCACCATTATCCAAATAAACTCTAAAAATTGTACGTCAAATGGTGAAGGATGAAAATGACAGAACTCTCCAATATTTTTAAGTGGGACAACTAGAACAATCGGTGGCTGCCAAATACTTGTTGTTGTTTTTTTGGCCCCACTTTAAATTAAAATGGAAATAATCAAATCATAACTGAAGATCTATGGGCCTGAGCTGGTGAACTGAAGCTCTGTGACGTCTCTGCCCCATTTTGTTGTCTCTAAATCTGTGAAGATGGCTCAATTTTTTCACTTCCATCCGGAGAGTCTTTAACCAAGGTTGGGAAACATGAAGGTCAATCATTACTGAGGCTTTAAAAAGACGCAAAGGTGTCCATCCAGCACCAAACCAATGACTCCACAACGCTGAATGGATCCGTTAGGGACCGGAAAGAACAAACAGCGGCAACGAGTGAGGCGTAACTGAATAACCAGAGGCGTCCGTTACTCCCACCTCTGGTCCGGGCTCATAAAAGACGGAGGCCAGCTTTGGAATTTTTTTTTCCGAGCCCACAACGTTTTTGAGGAGGATGCAGATCATAAAAGACCAGCGATAAATGGGAGAAAATCAGAGACAAAGATAATTAGAAGTCCCTCTGTCCAGCCGGGGTCCAGAAGTCTAGCGGAGACTCAATGAGCCGGCGTGGAGATCCGCGTTCCTGGATCCTGGGGTCGCTTTTGCTGCTCTGCTTCACCTTGTCTGTGGCGGCTCGGGGGTCCCCTCCCAGTTCCGACCATCATGACGGGCACAGCGGCATCTCCAACACCAGCGGGATCCCCATCGTTTCCTTTAAATGGCACCATGTGGAGCCCCCCTACTTTGTTGCATTGTGGGTAATGGTGTCCTTTTTGGGAAAACTCGGTAAGTAACGTGGAAAGTCGAGTTAAAAACTAAATTTGCTTTATCCTGTAAATATGAAAAAAAAATCTTTGAATTAAACTTCATGAAAAGTGTGACTTTTTTTAAAATAATTCCTGTCACATTTTTATTTTATTAAATTCTTTAGACAACGAACTTTAATAGGTGTGTTTTTATCCTCTTCCCAGTTATGTGATATTTTGTGTTGGTCAATCACAAAAAATAAATAAGAGTTATACTCTGGTTGTAACAACGGAAAATGGCTATTTTTTATGTATAAAAGTATATTACAGTTTCGTATTGTTGTGAACCATTTTAAGTTTTCATCTACAGTGGGGGCAAAAAAAGGTATTTGGCAGCCACAGACTGTGAAAGTTGTCCCAATCAAAAAGTCAGTCATTTTTTTATCATGAGAGAAAATATTTAAAAAATCCATACTATCACATTGCATATATTTTGAGAATTTATTTGTATAATGAAAATAGGTATTCAGCACCTACAAACAAGAAAGAATCCTGTCCCTCACAAAACGTTTTACTTCTTTCAGATGCTCTTGTACTCTCAACTAGTTAGCTCTATCAATGGCACCTTTTTGAACTCCACACCTTCGAACAGTCATGTTTTAACATTTTTAAATAATACGTGTTTGTGTGCTTTAATGAGGTCGTGTCCTAGATACATTCCTCCATTTTTCCCTCATTTGTTTCTATTCCTCTTCTAGCTGAGTTTTTCTTCTGCACCCTTTTCGGTCTAGATTTTTTAACCGACGTAAATCAGATAAAATAAAGCGCTCAGTATTTTTCTTCCTTAATAAACACAACCTTCGGTGTCACCTTGTGAGGTGACAAAATGGTTTTACGAAAGAAGAAGTTGAAGGATTTCACCCGTCCTTCTGCTGGTTAATCATAAATCTGTACAAAGCGATGCGTTCTCAGACCCAACAGTTGATCATTTGCACATTTTTCGACCCTGACAGGAGTTGTTCATACATTTACAGTAGAAACTTAAAATAAATCCCTCATCCGCCAACTGATTCGGAATGCTCCTTTAAGTTAATTTTTCATCTAAAATTCTGGATTCATGTGGAAGAAGCAGAAGGTTGCTTGCTTTACAATCCAATGGCAACAGAATAAGCAAGGAGAAAAATACAGGCAGAGGTACAATTTAATCGTGTTAGTTTATATCTCAGCTCCCACTTAAACTAAACTGCTGCAGGCCCTAAAATTCAGGTGTCCCCTCAAAATGATTCAAATACAGTAGTTACAGCATATCAAATGTATATATTTTTTTAAAGTATAACATTTTGTTATATGTCTTCTTTAATTTCTGTTTTTCTTCATTTCTTCATTTGTTTTTAACCCTTCCACTTGTGTTATTCAATTAATTTCAAATATTTTATTATAACGGGAGTCCGGGTTTGGTAGGTCCTTTCCCTCTAGGACTGACCACGCAGAGCTTTGGCAGAAGCCCAGACCATGGAATATTGCGTATAATAAACTGTCTTTTAGGGCACAGGAAAGAATTAACCAACTTGATATGTTTTATTGATGGAAATTCAGACTTTTTGCCCCTAAATCCACCTTCACCAGAAGCCAGTAGAACAACAATAAGATCAGATCATCATCAGATGAGATCAGGGGTCTTTTTACCTGGTTGAGAAGGCTCAAGCTACAGATTTTAAAACCAAAATCATTTCCAACATGAACAGTAACAATGTTGAGATAAACACATCTAACACTGACGTTGCAGCACGCTTCCTCTCCTCGTTAATTTTGAAAGGTGTACGCGACTTTATGAGCTAAATGCGTTTCATCTAATTCTGTACTTTAAGCCAGATTTGCTTAGAGAAGAAAATATAAAACACAGGGATTTCCCAATTTCAAGATCAACTCGGACCTCGACATTTTCATGGAGATCGGTTATAGTAGCTGATGAGTCGTACCGAATTTTACAAAAGTACCTCCTGGCTCCAAAAACTGTCCATCTAACCAAGTCAAAGAATCTTGTTTGCAGCTAAAAAAACTTTTTTTAAATCTCGTTTTTAGACTTATTTACTAAGCAAGAGCTGAAGATGTTAGATTGTTAATCTTATTTTGAGTATATTTGTATTATTTTGAGAATTCTTACCAAGTGCAAATTTTCTTGTTTCATTGGCAGATTATTTCACTTAATTTAAGAAGCTTTATACTGACCTAATCCTTAAAATATTAGATTTTACACATCAGTGTAGCAGAATAAACACGATTCTAATATGGGTAAACTTCAACAAACATGCCGTACTTTAAACTAGAGATGCAACGATACCACTTTTTTCACACCGATATGATACCGATACTTGACAGCGACTATTTAATTACTTATGTAATGAGCGCTTTAACTGATTTTGCTCTTTTTGTTCTGCTGTGAAGGAGTTCAGATAAAACTGAACCTGGAAAGCTTAATAACAACCTGCTTTGTGAGTTTATTTCTCTGCAGGGATTGTTCAGAACAAATTAACAAAGACCATGTAAAATGAAGATATAATTAGAGGTTTCTCTGCTTCCTGAAAACGGCTGGGAAGAAAAGAGCTCCAGAGACGCCTTCAAAGATCTCGCTGTGCTTTGAGTGAAAACGTGCAGAGGAAGCGTCTCTGAAGTAAAAAATCTGGTCTTTGTTTCTCCATCAGCCATCGAGGCCAACCACCATGTGACTGAATACATCCCCGAGAGCGCCCTGCTCATCTGCTGGGGCTTCATCCTGGGCGGGATAATCTGGGGCGCAGACAAGGTCCAGACCTTCACGCTCACCCCGACCCTCTTCTTCTTCTACCTGCTGCCCCAGGTCATCCTGGACTCCGGCTACGCCATGCCCAACAAGCTCTTCTTCACCAATATGGGGGGCATCCTGATCTACGCCGTCATCGGGACCTGCTGGAACGCCGCCAGCGTGGGACTGTCGCTGTGGGGGTGTCACAAGGGCGGGGCCATGGGTAACTGAACCTTTTTAACTCCACAGAGTCCTCAGCTTTACATGAAAAGAAAACCAAAAACTGCAATATGTTTGATTTTTGCTTCAAAGTATGACATTAAAATAAGAGTAAATTAATATATATATATTTTTTTATTTTTTGTTACTGGTCAACTGAAAGTAAATGTCAAATGTTCCTCATCAGTTGTTCGACCACAAAATATACATTTCATATTTTGCATTTTAAGATTTTTCATTTTACTTTGCATATATCTGGTAAAAAAGTAATAAAAAAACATGAATGAAATTCAAGAAATAGCTAAAAAATAAGAAAATTATTATTTTTTTTTACATATTTCTATCATGTTTACTGAAAAAAGATCGGAAATGTTATTAATATTTTTTGTTAATAAATTCAGGTATATTTGAAATATAAAAAATGTATAAGAAAATGACTCTTTACATATTTCTATAATGTTTTCTTAAAAAATATATTTTCTTTTAATAAATTCCGGTATATTCAAAATATAAACATTTAAAAGTTGCTAGCTAAATTTAAAATTAGAAGTGAAAAGTTGATTTAATAAAATGGAACTAAGGGAAAAGAAACATTTAAAAAAGGCAATTTAACTTTTCTAAATGACATCTCAAGCCTGAATAAAAATAATTGAATTTTTTTATTTATATATATTTGGAAATAAGAAGAAAAAGTAAAAAATTAAAGAAAATTATAGAAAAAATTTCCAATTGAAAAGCAACAAGTTTGTCATAGAAAAATACTTACAAATTTAAAAAATATACATTTCAAGCAACAGATTTTTATCTAGATATATATCCATCCATCCATCATCTTCCGCTTATCCGGGGTCGGGTCGCGGCGGCAGTAGCCTAAGCAAAGAGACCCAGACTTCCATCTCCCCGGCTACTTGGGCCAGCTCCTCGGGAGGAATCCCGAGGCGTTCCCAGGCCAGCTGGGAGACATAGTCCCTCCAGCGGGTCCTGGGTCCTCCTCTGGGTCTCCTCCCGGTGGGACGTGCCCAGAACACCTCACCAGGGAGGCGTCCAGGAGGCATCCTGACCAGATGCCGAGCCACCTCAACTGGGTCCTCTCAATGTGGAGGAGCAGCGGCTCTACTCTGAGCCCCCTCCGGATGACCAAGCTTCTCACCCTATCTCTAAGGGAGAGCCCAGCCACCCTGCGGAGGAAACTCATTTCAGCCGCCTGTATCCGCGATCTCGTTCTTTCGGTCACCACCCAGCGTTCATGACCATAGATGAGGGTAGGAACGTAGATCGACCAGTAAATTGAGAGCTTTGCCTTTTGGCTCAGCTCTCTCTTCACCACGACAAGACCCCCTGGCACCTGAACTCCCCCACTTGAGGAAGGACCTCATCCCCGACCCGGAGAAGGCACTCTACCGTTTTCCGGCTCAAGACCATGGTCTCGGATTTGGAGGTGCTGATCCTCATCCCAGCAGCTTCACACTCGGCTGCGAACCGCTCCAACAAGAGCTGTAGATCACGTTCAGATGAAGCCGACAGGACCACATCATCTGCGAAAAGCAGCGACCCGATCCTGAGGTCACCAAAACGGACCCCCTCATCACCTTGGCTGCGCCTAGAAATCCTGTCCATAAACGTCATAAACAGGATCGGTGACAAAGGGCAACCTTGGCGGAGTCAAACTCTCACTGGAAACGAGTCCGACTTACTGCCGGCAATGCGAACCAGACTCTGACACCGTTCATACAGGGACCTAACAGCCCGTATCAAAGGGCCTGGTACTCCCGGAGCACCCTCCACCGAGGTACATGGTCGAACGCCTTCTCGAAGTCCACAAAACACATGTAGACCGGTTGCGTGAACTCCCACACACCCTCCAGGACCCTGCTGAGGGTGTAGAGCTGGTCCAGTGTTCCACGGCCAGGACCAGAACCGCATTGTTCCTCCTGGATCCGAGGTTCGACTATCCGTTGGACTCTCCTCTCCAGAACACCTGAATTGACCTTACAAGGGAGGCTCAGAAGTTTGATCCCCCTATATTTGGAGGGGGACCACCACCCCAGTCTGCCAATCCAAGATTTTTGCCTCAGCGACCATCCGAGCCGCACTTCGCTTGGCCTCCCGGTACCTATCAGCTTCTTCCGTAGTCCCACAGGCCAGAAAGGCCCGATAGGACTCCTTCTTCAGCTTGACAGCATCCGTCACCGCCGGTGTCCACCAGCGGGTTCGAGGGTTGCCACCGCGACAGGCACCGACCAGCTTGCAGCCATAGCTACGGTCAGCCGCTTCGACAATGGAGGCATGGAACATGGCCCACTCGGACTCAATGTCCCCCGCCTCCCCCAGGACATGTTTGAAGTTCTGCCGGAGGTGAGAGTTGAAACTCCTTCTGACAGGACACTCTCCCAGCAGACCTTCACAACGCGTTTGGGCCTGCCAGGCCTGTCCTGTTTCTTCCCCCACCACCGGAGCCTACTCACCACCAGGTTGTGGTCGGTGGATAGCTCCGTCCCTCTCTTCACCCGAGTGTCCAAAACATGCGGCCGCAGATCAGATGAAACGACAACCAGGTCGATCATCGAGCTGCGGCCTAGGGTGTCCTGGTGCCAAGTGTACACATGAACACCCTTATGCTTGAACATGGTGTTCGTTATGGACAATCCATGACGAGCACTGAAGTCCAATAACAAAACACCGCTCGGGTTCAGATCGGGGGGGCCATACCGCCCAACCACGCCTCTCCAGGGCTCACTGTCATTGCCCACATGAGCGTTGAAGTCCCCCAGCAGAATGAGGGAGTCCCCAGAAGAAGCACTCTCCAGCACCCCCTCTAAGGTCTCCAGAAAGGGTGGGTAATCTGATCTACCGTTTGGTGCAATAGTCAGACAAACAATAGTCACACCCGTCCCCCCACCCGTAGGCGGAGGGAGGCTACCCTCTCATTCACCGGAGTGAACCCCAACGTACAGGTGCCGAGATGGGGGGCAACAAGAATGCACACCCCAGTTCGGCGCCTCTCAACGGGAGCAACTCCAGAGTGGAAAAGAGTCCTCGAGGAGACGGGTTCCAGAGCCGTGCGTGGAGGCAAGGCTGACCAATTCCAGTCGGAACCTCTCAACCTCGCACACCAGCTCCGGCTCATTCCCCACCAGAGAGGTGACGTTTCCACGTCCCAAGACCCATCTTCTGCAGTCGAGGATCGGATCGCCAAGGTCCCCGTCTTCGGCCACTGGCCATCTTACACTGCACCCCACCCCTATGGCCCCTCCCACAGGTGGTGAGCTCATGGTAAGGGGGGCCCATGTTGCCTCTTCGAGCTGAACCTGGCCGGGCCCCATGGGTAAAGGCCCGGCCACCAAGCGCTCGCCAACGTGCCCCACCTCCATGCCTGGTTGTAGAATGGGACCCCGGTGACTCGTGTCCGGGCGAGGGGACACTGGGTCCAATAAAAATCATCATAGGTGTCTTCGGGCTGCGCTTTGTCTTATCCCTCACCTAGGACCAGTTTGCCATGGGTGACCCTACCAGGGGCTTAAAGCCCCCGACAACTTAGCTCCTAGGATCATTGGGACACTCAAACCCCTCCACCGCGATAAGGTGGCAGCCCAGGGAGGAGTCTAAATAAATATATCTTATTAATATAAAACCTATTATTATCATTATTATTATTATGTTCGTATACATAAAAATAGCACAAGAAACTTTATTGCCGTTTCAATACGTATATCATGAATAAATCTGCTGAAATTAATGAACATCATAGAATAAAACTTGTTTTGAAATAAGTCTCAAATAAAAATGTTGAATTTTCCATCCTCTGCAGTAGATTTGAGATTTTTTTTTCCCCGACCCTTCGTCTTGCAGGCGACATAGAAATTGGGCTGCTGCAGTACCTCCTGTTCGGCAGCCTCCTCTCTGCGGTCGACCCCGTGGCCGTCATCGCCGTGTTTGAGCAGGTCCATGTCAACGACATCCTCTTCATCATGGTCTTCGGAGAGTCGCTGCTCAATGACGGAGTCACTGTGGTTCGTATTCAGTTCATTCATTATTACAGCAGAAAAGATCGGAATCGGCCTCTTTTACATGGCTGTTGCAGAAATTGGTGATTTCTAAGACAATGTTTTGTTTGGGGAAACTTGGGACTCCTCTGACTCTACTGAGACATGTCCGCTCTTGTTACTAAGGGGTCAGGCGATAATAAACTGGTAACAGTACTCGAAAGTAAGCCAGGACGGTATACCGGTTCATACAAAAAAAGCAGTGTTTATTTTCGTTATGATATGAATTTTTAATGTAACGCTACACCGGTGAATAGCTCAGACAATTTCCGGAACGTTTAATCTGGGGTGTTTCAGCGTTGACCGATTTCACTGCTACACGCTCTTTACCACAGTGTGAAAAGTAACATTTTTAAAAGAGCAGGGGGCTGGATTGAAGAAATTAAACTCGCAACTGCCGCGGCCGGCGCTGCGAGTAACTGCAGCGCCAGTGACGTAGCGTACTTTTAGGCGACCGTACATTCCGCTCATCGCCGGCTGTACGACAACAAACAACGTGTCTAGCGACAAAGTAAGTAATAGTGTTTAATCGACCGCGTCTGAAGTCGGGGTTCTTTCTCTTCCTTCTTCCTTTTAAATCGGGAACACGCAAGAATTGTAGATTGACGTTACATCCGCGTGTAAGCGCAGGAAATTCGGCCACCGAATCGCACACTATTTTGCAGCACACAGGCTGTTCAAGATAATGGGATTACACATGGGTTGGCTCATTTTACTTGGTTTAAAAAGCTTCATTACCCAATACAAATACAAAACTGAACATGAATATAATTTATTTTAGAAATCCAGCCCCCTGCTCCTTTAACTAAGTACAGCTGCTGGCAGGAGATATCAGAGCGAAGGACACAATGTTGTGGAAGTAATTCCAAAAAAAGGAGTCATGTCTGTAGTTTAGAAGTTTATCGGCTATTAAAGGTCAGACCAGAACCGAACAGCATATTTTTTAAAAGTGCTATTTCGAGTAACCAGTAGGGGGGAGTGTTGAGCGCTACTTGACCGTCACGTCAGGTACAACGGCGGCAAAACCAGCAGGAAAGAAATAAAAAATAACGGTAAATATGTTTTACATACCATCTACGATACTTCTGCCATCTTTTTTTCTGTTGTTATCTGAATATCAACCAGCTAATAATCTCCTACGGTCGCTGTGTTTATTTTACTTCTTCTTTGGCACTATCCAGTCTGAATCTGTACTCTGCCCCCTAGCAGGATTAGTCAGTACTACATGGAAAGCCAGTACAAGATGCGTGAGGTTAAAAAACAATTTTACTTTTAGCCTTAGAACATCAAGAATATCTAGTAGAATCATAATCATTTTAATTCTTTTCATTTCATTCACCTGTGTCTGGAAAAAACATGATGCAGTCCATATGACAGTAAAATTGGCTATTTAAATCACATTTATATTTTATTCCTTCTTATAACATAATGTGGATATGAACGGTCTTGTATAGAAAATAATACCGTTAAATACCGATATGTTTTTAAAAAAATACCGTGATATGAGAATTCTGCCATACCGCCCAGCCTTACTCGAAAGTAAAAAAAGACGAGAAAGTCTGGAAAATTACAGTTTTTCATGGCCAGTTTAAAAGGGGCTTTAAAGGTTTTAACTTACCTGAAAAACAAAAACAAACCAAGAATAACCAGAAAATCTGCTGTGTCCCTCACAGCAGATTTTAACTCTCCGAACCAACACTCATTTGATGTTTTTGATCTTCTAGGTGCTCTTCAACGTATTTGATTCGTTCGTGTCTCTTGGAGGAGCTGCCATTAATGCCAAGGAGATCGTTAAGGGAATAAGTGAGACATTTGCTGAGTTTTTACTCTTGGAATGATCTGGTCTGGTGAATTCGGATCATTAGCAGAACCTTAACTCGCTTCTTTTTCTCAACAGTCTCCTTCTTCGTGGTGGCCTTCGGTGGTTCCCTGGTGGGCTTTGTGTTTGGCTTGCTGATCGCTCTGTTGACCAGATGCACCAAGAAGGTACAGATCATTGAGCCGGGCTTCATCTTCATCCTGGGATACTTGTCCTACTTCACAGCCGAGATGCTCTCGCTGTCTGCCATCCTCTCGTGAGTGCCTCATTAGGAAGCAATCTAGTTTTTGTCGATCAAATCTGGCCAAGAGGTACGGTTCTGGGCCAGATCTCTACACCTGAAGCTCAAGAGTTTTTTACTCTCTTTTGAAGGATTCTTTTCTGCGGCATGTGCTGTCAGAAGTACATCAACTCAAACATGGCCGAAACCTCAGTCGAAACTGTCCGTTGCGCCATGAAGGTCTTCGCCAACGGCTCGGAAACTATAATTTTTGTCTTCCTCGGCATCACCGCCATCGATAAGAACATCTGGGTGTGGAACACGGGCTTCATCCTCCTCACGCTGTTATTCGTCTTCATCCACAGGTTCATCGGTGAGAGGTTTCGGTCTTCGTCGTTGTGTCTGAGAGGAGAAACAACCAGATGACATATGTTCACCTAGTTGACCCTTCACGCTTGTGTTTCAGGAGTGTTCCTCCTCACCTGGATCTATAACAAGTTCCGACTTGTCAAGATAGATTTCGTCGATCAGATAGTTATGGGCTACGGTGGCCTGCGAGGTGCTGTGGCTTATGGGCTTGCAGTGATCCTGGATGAGAACAAGGTAAAGGAGAAGAACTTGATGGTGTCCACAACTCTTATCGTCGTCTACTTCACCGTGATTCTTCAGGTAAGTACCCAGGTTGTTGGGATATATATATATATATATATATAGCAAGAATCTGGCGATACGATATGCATCACAATACAAATTGGACAATATTATTTATTACAATAAATCGTGATACCATGAGGAGAGCTATATATTGAGATTTAAACTAAATTTAACTTCAGAAAAAAACTGTTCCAGCATTCAAAAAACTCCCAACCTGTTTCATCCAGTTTTAATACTAGATCTAGTTGATCCACTGGAGAAAAGAAGGTGAAAACAACCACCATCTAGCTGTCTGACTTTTAATTTTACCACAAATATTAATGTCTTCATCAATGGTTCCATTCTGATTCTTTAAAAAAAAAATCAATACTTTCCTTTTGAATATTGATACAGTATTGTGACATGAAATATTGCGATATATTGGCATATAGATGTTTTCTTACATCCCTATCATAAATATGAACATATTATAAATACCAAACAGCCTAGCTAAATTCACGTCTAAAACTTGATTCCTATTTAACAAAATTCTGAATCAATCCAAAATGTTACGACTCGATACTTAAAAAAATTTTTTCTAAACCTTCACAACCTAACTATTCGTTGTGCGGAGTGTTTGTCTGGTAACGGCGTCCACAGTTTGTCGTTCTGACGCTCTACCAACGTGTTAGCTAGCTAGCTGTAGCCAATAGTGCTAACTAGCAGTTGCTGCTAGCACTAACTAGCTGTTGCTGCTGGAGCTAACAAGCTGTAGCTGCTAGCACTATCTAGCTGTAGCTGCTAGCACTATCTAGCTGTAGTTGCTAGCACTATCTAGCTGTAGTTGCTAATACTATCTAGCTGTAGTTGCTAGCACTAACTAGCTGTAGCTGCTAGCCTGATGTTTCAGTGTGGGGGACGAAAGAGAAATCCAGCATGCGGCTTCTTCGCTGAAGGCAAATGTTTGGGCCATCTGAAAAGACATCTCCATGCTAATCATCACCCTTAGCTACTTTTAAAAAACCTTTTTATTTTAAATGAGAGAAAATATGAGCGATCTTTATTTCATAAGCCACACACAACATCCGGCAGAGGTGCCTGTGGTACAAAACCAGCATCCTCTAGCACCAGTGGTATAAGCTGAAAATTGTAACGTACAGCCCTGTTCGTTACATTCACGGCTCACTACATCACAGACAGTCGGCAGATCGAGTCGTGTGTATTACAAACACGAGTGATGCACAAAAGCATAGTTGCAGATAATGCTGCAAATATGCTGGCTGCTGTGCCGCTTGATAACTTAACATATTCAGTTTTATAAAGTATTATAGCTGATCCTGAAATTCGCAAATCCCCCAACCACCGAATAAAAAGAAAAAAAATCGAATTAGAATCGAGAATCGCTTCTGAACTGAATCGTCACCCTAAGAATTTGAATCGAATTGAATTGAGAGATGTTGTAAGATACACATCCCTACTAAATATATAACTCCTGCTACTGCTGCATCACTGTTGCTGTAAATCCATCAGTAAACCTCTTTATTTCCATTACAACAGCTCATTCTATTGTTGTGCTACAACAGGTAGGTTTTTGCTATAACTTATTATGATTAATTGCTTTGGTCAGTTACTACTACAATGAATAATTATATGTCTAAATTACCAAGTTTGAGGCACCACCTGGGATCTGGGAAAATAATAATAGCCATTAATAGTTCAGTATCAGATAATGTTTATTATTACATGTCTGAAGCAATAGAACAAATTATTGATTGATTGTGATGTCACAGTTCAGCATGAATATGTATTCTTGAACACCAAGGCTTCTACTGAAGCATTTTGGAGGTGAAGCTAAGTTATTTTTAAACGTATTATGATAAATTAGCACCTTTGTATGTTTGTGTCCAAACAACAAACTCACAAGGCAAGTAAAACATACTTTGGTGGAAAGGATGTTTCATTAAATCATCTGCTGAATTAGAAATCAATAACCTTTGGAGAGTTGATTCTATTATATTAATCTGTCACCACAGCTATCAACCTAATTTTATTATTCTGGCATACTAAAAGGGGCGGTTTCAAAAGTGACTTATAAGATTAGTTTTCTGTGTTTAAACAATTTTAAAGGCAATCTCTATTTTGAGTACCGTAAGTAGCTTTGCTTAGTGTTTATGAACACTAGCTGTTTGTTAAAAGCAGGCCACATCAGTCATATCGAGCATACAGAGCAAATGTATCCAGCGCAGCTTAGAGCCACTCTGTTTTAGCTATTAGCACCAAAGTACAAAGGAGAAAGGTTGCATGATTTAAACGACTCTTTCATCATTTAAGGTCCTTTAAAAACACTGTTTACACCAAAACAATTGAAGGTGAAATCATACAAACGTCGCAAAAAACCAAGGTATATATTTAGTTTGTAGGCTACATTTTTTTTGAGAAGCCAAAAGTTTAGTTTCAAGCTAAATATTTAACTCACTTACTAAATATTTAGTTTGAAACTGTGACATTTATAAATGAATAAATAACATGGATGCAAATATGACTTTGCATCCACTTTTTCTCCTGTTACAGGCTAATTAACCCAAATTATGGCCGTTAACTTTTGACTGCGTTACTTTACAAATGGCATGCTGTCTCATATTTCTGTCTGTCCTGCAGGGACTGACGATGAAACCTTTGGTTCAGTGGCTGAAAGTGAAGCGAGCTGTTCACGTCGACCTCTTACTCATAGAAAAATTGCAAAACAAGGTAAGAATCTGAATGAAACCCAGATCACGCTAACCTAGAAGCCACCGATGTGCCAAAGAAGCTACAAAGTCTGTTTATCATGATCCAGGTGTTTGATCACATGCTGATAGCCATGGAAGACATTTCAGGACAAATAGGACACAACTACTTGAGGGGAAAGTAAGTACAGGAGTCCGCTTTGTTTAAAGGTCAGCATTAGACTCAGGAGTTATGGGAGATTTCTTGTATGAAGGTGGAAAATCTTCGAGTCCAAGTGGATGTCGAGGTTCCTGTTGAAGCCGTCGGCGAGAAAGAAGCAGGACCGCCTCTTCGAAGTCTTCCACCAGCTGAACCTGCAGGACGCCATGGAGTACGTGACCGAGGTGAGGAATTTCTCTAAGTCTCCAGGGTGTTGCTGCAGGAGGTGAAACCAGCATCAACCTGCTCTTGTGTCGTTTCAGGGTGAGCGCAGAGGCTCCCTGGAGTTCATCCGCAATGAAAACGCGATCGTCGACTTCAGGAAGAAGCTCGAAGGGGACTCTGACGAGGCCATGCCGGACATCATGGCTGACATGGGTGATGATGTGGCTGGAGATTCAGGGATGAGGTGAGAGAACAACAACCTGACTCCAAACCTTTATTTCTTCACGCTTCCCTTCCAAAGCAGCAGATGTTTCATTAGATGGTCTAGAAACTTCTGGATGTTCTCCAGAGTATCTGAAGGTCTTTCAAAATGTGTCTTGTGCTGCATTTCAGAAAACTGAGGTTTGACTCCTCATTAAACCAAATAACTCAAATGTATATTGCGATATAATTTAAAGCCAGTTTTGTGTTATATATTGTTTTTTTTCTTTATATGTTTCAAAATGACAACATTCTCACTTTCCAGACACGTTGCTGCAGAACAACTTCAAAGAGATTTAGAATGCAATTTAAAATACATTTATTCTGCAAAATTCATTTAGGCAAGACACGCGTTCAACACAAGGCAGTTCAAGGTGCTTTACATGATTACAAAAAAGTGAAAATTAAAACGTAGAATCACTAAGAAAAAGCATAAACGAACATTTATAAAATAAACAATAAAGAGAACCTTTAGCATTTAATTAAAAACAACAATTTAGGATAAAAACATTTAATAATAGTTTCAGTTACTCATAAGCAAGTCTAAATAGGTACGTTTTTATTTTATATTTAAATGTATATTTAATTATATTTAATTAATTTAAACCATATATTAAATACTATATATTAAAACATATTTGATTATTTTTCCAAAATAATGCAGCAAAAAATTCCCAAGCCATAAATAAAATAAAAAGCTAAATATTTTGAAAATAAATTACAAAATTGTCTGCTTTCCTGGTTACTTATCTATACATTTAATATCACACAAAAAAAACCCTGCACATATTTGAATTAAAAATGCTTCAAGTTAATCGGGCTTCTTTTCTATTAAATGAAAAAAAACAACCTTTAAATCTTTAGACGCCAGAGTTTTTTCTATAAACTATAAACATTTCATATCCCTAGTTCAAAAGGTTGTAGCTTTAATGTGGTTATAGCTAAAGGCACACTGTAAATGAGAAAAATCTTCTTTATGATCCAAAGTTTGTGATGGTGGGAGCAAATTCATACATAGAATTATTTTTATCATGACGTCATCAGGCCTTGGTAATATTAGATTGAATGACTTTTAGATGTTCTCCTTTTTTTGATTGTTTAGAACCTTTATTTTATTTCGAATATTTATTTTTTTCTATATAAACATTTATGTATTTTCTACTGTTCTGCTACTATTTCCACATATTAAATCCACAATATCTAGTGTGAAGTCAAAAACGTCAGTATCATTGTCTACCTGGTACAAAGTATGTAGGCACAGCTTGATGACTAGCATTTATATAATGTGTACCTTGATTTTTATTCATTTCATTTACTTGTTTATTAAATAGAACAATGGGAAAACAATTCAGCAAAAAAACATCAATGTAAATATGCCAGAATTAGCGTATTGCTCATTTACAATCGTCTATAACGGCCGCTGCGAAATTCAAGGTTGCTCTACAATCTTTGAACACTGCAAAAACTCCATCTAACCAAGTGCATCAATCTTGTTTCAACCCAAAAAGTATTTTTGATCTGGTTTTGAGACATATATATTAAGCAAGAGCAGAAGGTCTTAGATTAGTAATCTTATTTTGAGAAGTGCAATTGTTTTACTACACTGGCAGATTATTTCACTTAATTTAAAAAGTTTTAGACTATAATCTAGTATTTTAATCTGCCTTTGCAGTAAGGTATTTGCACTTGGCAAAAATTCTCAAAATAAGATTAATAATCTAATATATTCTGCTCTTGCTTGGTATATACGTCTCGAAACAAGATCAACAACACTTTTTAGCTGGAAACAAGATTGTTGGACTTGGTTAGACGGACAGTTTTTGCAGTGAGGCAAAACGCCAAAGATGGCGTCTACATTATAGGTAGGGTGAGAGCAGAGGTTGCACCAGAATTTTTTTTTTTCTCTGTCGTTTTGCCTGACGGGGTCCAAAATATCTGGTCATAAGGTATTTTTACCTGCCACCTAGTCTAGAAAGTCTACAAAAGAAAAAATCAAAGTAGGTTTTGCTTGCAACGAGCTAAAAAAACTGGAGACTGGAAATTACGCGCTGGTTCCGGCAAAGTTTTAAAATGATGAAAAATTTCTCCAAATAAACCGATCAGAAGTCTTAAAAAGACTAGCTATCCGTTTTCCTGACCCGTAAACTGCGCTGCAGTAGCAGAGAAGCCTGTGGGAGGAAAGCAGCAGCAGCTGCCACCGGTGTTGGCCCACATCGTAGCACGTCTTAAGCAGCTGCACCGACACAGTCGCGCTCCGAAGCCTCAGTAACATTTCAACCTGCAGTCAGCTCCCGGTCAGCGAGTTGCATTGAATACAGAGTCAGAGAGTCTTCTTTAAAGTGCAACGCACCCTAAAACACACTTGTTTTTGCTGATAAACTTTACACATGAGCGTCCAACAGTGCTGTGTACATTTCTGGTCATCATTTTGGGTATTTTAGTGCATTTTATAAAAAAACATTAATTTCGTACCAAAGAAACGTTAGTGGAGTGCCCTCTTCTGGTTAAAACTTTACACTGCACTGCACTTGAATTTGGCTGCGGTTGGCTTCCTGCTCAGCCTGGGTTTCTGATGTCAGCGCGTTGCCGTTGTTGACTAAAAATAAAAGCAAAACCTAGCGAATGGGCAACTCACGACCCACTAGCTCGAAACGGTACGGTTCAGGGCGGCGCGCCTCTTCCACAGAACCTTCCTCCCTTTATGGTCGGCTCACACCGCCCCAATCGTCAGCGTCAGTTGGGGCATGATTACATGTAAAGCCTATGGTCGAGTCTCTGCGGCGCGTTGGCTCTGTCAACTTTTCAAGCGTTACTTGCGTTGCAAGCGGCAACGTAGCAAACGCAAGCAACGCACAAGTTCAGCTAGCTTAACTTTTGACGGATTTGACGAGGTGCGTCAACCAATCAGAGCGTTTCACTGTAGTGATGTCACTATACACGTATCTTGAATGAATTGCGGGCCCAGTGAAAACATTTTTATCAAACGCAGAGTTAGAAATTCAGAAATAACACTTACGGAGGACAGATGGACAGGTGCTCCTCAGGAGGAATAAAAAACCTGTAGTTGGTGTCCTGGTAGGAGATTTGAGCTCCGATGCGGCCGAGAAGATCGTAAAATTGGGCGCGGGACAGACGGAAGTAGCACTGAAAGCGAACCTCATCCATAAGCAGCTCCTGGAGCAAATTGTAAACTCCCCGAACTCAGAACGCATCTGAATATTGAGTGCTGATGCACCCGATGTCAACGTTGTCTAGCTTTATCTAGCAAATGAAGCCAAGCTACTCTCTTGATACGATCCACCATAGTTCAGAAGCCCCGCCCACGCACTCTTTTTTGCTCAGAAGCAAGCGTTGGGACCATCAAAGTAAATGCTTCAAACTTCATGGGTTGGGTATGTTGCCTTAAGCAGACAAACGGTGCGGTGTGAACGCAGCATTAGTCGTTTCCTTTCAAAGGTGGTGGAGAGAAATATTCAGCCTGATAATAGGCCCCCTCTGAGGTGATGGAGCTCGCATCGCTATTGCTTTGCATCTTTCTGGCTGTCTGTGTGCGTGTCCCGCTGTAGAAGGCAGTCAACCCAGTTTGCAGCGCTCCTCCTCCGTATTCCACGAAGCAAAAAGGCTCGTTCAGAGGCATTTTTCAAACTGAAAATGTGGGGGAATTTGGACTCTGGTGGGGGGTGAGTTACTCTTTAACGGATTTATTTACCCGGACTCTGTGTGCAAAGTTGAAAGTATCTGCAGATTTGCACCATGTGGTCAGAGGTGTGAATACTAATCTGTAAAAATGATTTTTCCATCATGTTCTTCTGGTGCAAAACAAGCCCAAACCATCATCGTGCTTGATGGATGGTAAAAGGTGTTTGGGCTGATCGGTTTCCTCTAGCATGGTCTCCTCTGTCTGGAGGACATTATCCCAGAAGTCCTTCCCTTCCTCCAGATTCAGCTCTGGATGGACTTCAGGTGGTTTGGTGGTGACCTTTCACCCTTTACCCAGCACCAGTTGCTTCTCTGAGGTCATTGCTGATGTCTCTCCATCTTGCCGTTGTGTTAACAAACACCTGTGCTCTCCAGAGCAGGAAATTGACAAACTCCTGCTTTTTGGTGTGTCCTTTACATGCCTAAACCCATGAATTACACATGGCTGTACTTTCTTTTCATCATGTCGCCATCCTTCTCAAACACTAATTTAATGTCGTTTTCCCTCTACAGAAGAAACCCGGTACCATCAGTCAGCTTGGAGATGCATGAGCAGAACATGAGAGGACTCCGAGAAGCAGAGGCAATCAACTCTCACCACCTGCTGGAGCAGTATCTCTACAAAGGCAGGAAAGAGGTAAACGTTTCTCCAGCAGGAAAGGAGCTGCACCTCCAAAGACCACCGAGTTTTAGTCTGTCCTCACGTCTGTCTGCTTCCTGGCCCAAAAGCACCGCTACAGGTTCAGCCGCAACCAACTGGGCATCAACCAGAACGAAGACGAGGTCCAGGAGATCTTCCAGAGGACCATGAGGAGTCGCCTGGAGTCCTTCAAGTCAGGAAAGATGGGCGTGGCTCCGCCGAAGACCATTACGAAGCACACAAAGAGAGAGCAGCAGTCGAAGGTTCAACTTCAACCCTCGGCTTTGTTCTTTTATTCATTTCATTCATTTAACAGTTTTATATTGTCCAGGAAATGTGTTTTAAAAGCCAATTCTATCAGTTTACCTATTAATATTTCATAGTTTTCATTGGAAAATTAAATTCCTCTGTTTCCATTGCAGATGGCCAATGGAAGGAATAGAGCCTACTACTCTGGGGACGAAGGTTAGCATCTAGACCACATGTGTCAAACTCAAGGCCCGGGGGCCAAATCCGGCCCTCCAAGGTCATTTATGTGGCCCTCTAAACTCTAGAGAGACCTATAGATGGAAAATCTACGCCCTTTTATGTGCACACTGATTTAATTTTATTAGTAAAATAAAATCAGTGTTTATTTAAACAGTCCTTAATCACATAATTATGTAAAGTTGTTCTAGCATTATTTAATTTTAAGACATACGTTTGGAATGCGGAGGGTGATTTTAACAGTTTGTTATAGTTTTATAAATACTTTTCTGCCAAAATCAGCCCTTTAAGGATATTCTTTCGCTTGATGTGGCCCAAAATGGAAATTAGTTTGACACCGCTGATCTAGACCAAGATCTAAACAGCCAAATTCAGCCTGTGGAAGAAAGAAACAGTGGAAGAAGTTTTTCCGTTTGATATCAGAAATGACCCTAGAAAACCTGCCAGCAGGCCATAAAGGGGAAGTTTTTTGAGTTTTTTCAACCTTGACATTATAGTTTAGCAATTTTTATGTTTTTTCACTCACCGTGAGAAGTTTGGAGCCAGTTTGAGCCGTTCAGCAGTATTTATGCATCCAGTATTGATCAGCTGTATCCGTAGAACAGGAGCGCTCGGGGGAGTACAAATGCCGCTTATAATGAGGTTTAATCTGCCCAAAACACCATAATTTTACCAAGTTTATATTCTCCTTGGACTTAAGAAAAAAACGCGGAAGTGCTTATTGATTCTCTTCCGGGCCGATTTGAACATAAAACACAATTATGCTGCAGCAGTACTGCCATTCTGTGTTTTACAGCGGCAGATTCATCCGCTTTTTACACAGCAAAAAGTCGAGTGTTAAATTTATTTATTTATTAATATACACTTTTTCGGGGGTTTATATAGCTCCACACTCAGAAGAGTTTATTTAACATTTCTTGAATAGTTAAATATTTAACACCACACCAGAGTTCTTTCTTTAACTCACATTACAGATCTAAAAGCAACAAGATGGCATTGCAATGACGGAAAATTCTCCACGTCCTGCAACAAACTTCTGCATCAGTTCTGTTGCTCTTTCTGTGTCTCTGTTATGTATTCTCCAAACCCCAGACGGTCGCGGCAGATAACCGCTTGTGCTGAGCCTGGTTCTGCCGGAGGTTTCTTCCTGTTAAAAGGGAGTTTTTCCTTCCCACTGTCGCTGCATGCTTGCTCAGTATGAGGGATTGCTGAGAATTCCACGACGCAATCTTCTGTGGTTCTGTAATTTCTACACTAAACATTGTATTGTAATAACTCTTTTTGTAAAGTGCCTTGAGATGACATCTGTTGTGAAATGGCGCTATATAAATACACTGATGAATTGAATTGAATTGAACAAGAGGGAATCAAAATCAACACTTTTGGGTGTTAAATGTGAACTCAATGAACACTGCAAAGAGTAACGACAAACCTTCAAAATTAACTCATACAAGTGTAGGTATAAGATAATTAACACTCATTGGTGTACATATTGAGCCAAACCCAAATATGATATTCAGAGAGGCATAAGTAACAAGATTTTTTTTTTTTACAAATATTTATTTCTATCAAATAACTTGTGAATTATTTGTAGTCATGAGCAATAAATAATTCTAACGTGACACTAATCATGAAATCAGTCACCGGAGTGAAAATTTCATTCACACTTCTCACAGTTATGCACGGCATCAACATGATGGTCAAGGCAGAAACCGAAGTGCAGTGAACCGCTGTCTCTATGATGGTGTGCGGACAGCAACCATCCAACACTGACAACATAACTCAAAGGATGACTAAGGAGCACGGCTACATGTAGGGCAAAAACTGAGACTTCCCCTTTTCTGAGGACATTTGCAGTTTTCACTTTCTTTTTACAGATCTAGGAATATTTTTTTCTTAGCACATAAAGAAGGAACACATTGAATTTGTTGAAATCAAAAGTATTTTTTAACAAAACAGAGTTTTAGTTGAAGTGATTCAGGAATTAGTCAACTGTCCTCTTTTTTTTTTTTTTTTAGAAGTCAAAATATGGTCACCGTACATTTGCAAAAACCAATGTAGCATGCTACTCGTTCCCATTCACTTACATTGCTTAATGCTAAGCCTAAACTAACGGACTGCTGCCAGATTAGAGGAATGACTGGACTGGTAAAAAAAATGCTCTTTTCTCACCTATATATTTACTTAGGGGTGGAATTACGACGGAGTATTATGGGTCATTGTAAACAAAATAAAAATATTTTGGGAGTAAATTTCCGCCCAAAAAAACTCAAAAATTCTGAGATTAAAGTCACATATTTTCAAAAAGTATCAAAATTACAAGTAAAAACTTCTGAGATACATTTTTTCCAGAAAAAGTTGAACATTCTCTGTCAGAAAAGTCGTAATATTACAAATTAAAAATTTGAGATTAATTTCAAATATTTTCTTGGAAAAAAGTGAAAAGCTAAAAAACTTACAAGAAAAAGAAAAGAAATTTTCTATTATTAAATACATAATAAAAAAAGTGTAAAATAAAAAAATACATCTTTAATCATAGAAATGTATTTGTTATGTCTCGCAAATTTTCTGCTTCAGAGAATCCCATGTGGTTTTCCTAGAAAATATCGGAAATTTATCTACAAATTTTAGATTTTAGTTTTAACTCTCTTTTAATGTGACTGAGAATTTTCACGCTTTTTTCTGGAAAACGTAAAATTAATCTCAGAAATTCTGAGAAATTTGTAATTTTGCGACTTTTTGACATCAGAGATATTCTGAAAAGTAAACTTTTTGACATCAGAGTTTTTTTCTGGTAAATATGTGACTTTAATCTAATAATGTCTGAGTTTTTTTGGGCGGAAATTTCCTCCAGAACTATTTTGTTTTGTTTACAATGGCCCTAATGCTCCATCGTAGTGGAGTAACCCTTTAAGTGATTAAATAAATGTTGGACTTTAAGGACTTATTTATAAGAATTGATTCAGAATCTCAATTTTATTTTTCTCATCACAGCACTAGATGGAGACCAGATTAAGTTTATGTTACTCTGGTTTGAAACCATATGACGCAAATGAAATGTTTTTAATGTTGATTTTATTTTACATGCTCACTAAAAACACGGATCTTTGGCAGATTTTGAGTTCTCAGAAGGAGACAGCGCCTCCGGCTATGATTCTTCCGTCCCAAGGAGATTCGGCTACAGAGCTGGAGGTAGGTCATCATCAACGCCATCTCCTTTTACTCGTTTTACGCCGGCCAGTTCTGACCCGGCCCCCCGTGTTCCTCCCACAGCGGGAATCGAGAACCCAGCCTTCATGCCGGACCTGGAGCCCTCGTCGGCGGTGCACATCCCTCCCTGGCTGGCGGACGGCGAGCTGGAGGTGGATCCGGTGGCTCCGTCGGAGCGAGCCCAGGTGAGGGTGCCGTGGATGCACCTTCGGCGCCTGTCCTCCCTGCGAACCAACACTCGGTCCAGCGAGGTGGACCTAGAGGACCTGCCTCCACCTGCGCCTCCACGGCCCCCTCACAGAGACGATGAGCGCCTGTAGCTCCACCTGAACGCCACAGACACGGAGCCCGAGCGCAGACTTTGCACCGTTTCCAGGATGTCTGCCAGAGAGTCTGCGCCAAAACTGAAACCGTTTTCAAAATCAACAACTTCATCCTTCTTTCTTCTCAGTGTCTGTTACTCTAAACGTCTCTGGGTTCTGCTGAGAACCATAAATGGTGCTTTTGGAGTTTCCTACCCCTGAATGTGATGTAGAAACCTTTAAAAAAGGAAGTTATGGATCATACGAAGGATAACTTTTAATTACAGGGACATAAAATCAAATCTGTGATCTAAATTTCTATTTTATTATTTTCCTTAGAGCTTGATATAAAACTGCTGTAAATTGTCTCATGTATGATAAAGACACATTGATGTATTTATTTTGATTTATAAAGAAATGAAGGCGCTTAAAATTTAACGCATGTTAATGTAAATGTTTTCTGACTGCGTGGAAAGCAGGCGGTGGAAATAAAAGTGAAGACGTTTTTGGCTTTGGTGGGGATTATTTTAAATCTGAAAGTGAATAAATTTGCTCTAGAACCAAAAGCTCACACACCAACAAAGCCTTTCACATCATAAACCCTGAAGTTTCTGGTGTGCTATTTGTAAAGTTACCAGCAGTAACTCGGGTTATTTAGCTAGGCATACGAAAGAAAAAAGGGTTCGTTTTGTAAAGTCAGTTCCGTGTCCATGTTATTCTCTTATAAATAGGGATGGGTATCGTTTAGGTTTGATCTAATACTGGTGCCAAACCGGTACTGTGCCGGTGCTTAAGCGGTGCTTAAAGAATGGAAAACATACATACTTTGTCCAAATACCCTCTTTTGTTTGTTTAGAGCTGTCAAACAAAAATTTAGATCTAATTAATTACCATGGCTAAATATGACCCAAAAAATTTTTACATTTTTATTGTAAATAAAAGGACAAATCTAGATGCAGTTGCTCTTTTTTTAAAAATGTATACAGGACAAATCAATAAAGTTTTTGTTTTGAACTCCACATTAACAATGTATGCGTGATCCCCAGTGGCGGCTGGTGGAATTTTCTCCAGGGGGGGGGGGGGCTATGATGATGGCTATTTATTAGTGTTGTCAAACGATACATTTTTTTTAAACTAATTAATTAAGGGAATATCTGTGAATTAATCCCGACTAATTAACATTCCTAAATATGACTAAAAAACTAAAATTTTTAGAGTAAAGGACAAATCCAATTGCCACAGCTCTTTTTTATAAATAAAGATTAGTAGAATTTTGTTTTTAACTCCACAATCATATTCACACATCGACTACAAACATTCGTACATTGACATATCGATCTTTTAACCAGTTGCTAAGGCAAACTAACTGGTTAAAATGTTCTGTATGTAAAGATGAATGTTTCTTAATCGTATTGTATTGGACAACCCAAAGCATCTTCTTAATATGACTATCCTACAACAACAGAATGATTTCAGTCAGAGGCTTCAATTCAGTTTCTCTAGAACAGACTGCTACTGTAGAGGAGGAAACACTGAGCTGTCTGTAGAGGTTCTGGTTCAGACTGGGATCACACTGTTCACACTGGGAGAACCTGCCAGAGCTCCACTTAAAGCCATTCAGAATATGAGAAGATGTGGTGGAGAAAAAGCTGTTATATTTATTTTGCTCTTTAATATTTCCACACAGCTGCTGATACACGGTTGGGTGATATAAATGTGAGGAGGGAGATGATGTGTGTGATCTCATATGAAAAATAAGAACAAATGCAAGGTAATGCAGAAATAACCAAAATATATGAATAAACTTAACATTTGGATATCAGCAGCTGTGTTAAGTATCAAATAAATCAAATTTAATATAGATTTATTAATAAAATGTCACAATTTACTGTTTTCCAAAATGTAAACACTCAGCAGTCATCAATCTACACAATAGGAATACATGCTCTTATTGTGAAGTAGCGGCGTCTGCACTACAGCTACTTCCGCTAATCAGTTTGCACTAGTTTTAGTCCGAAAACATCAGTTTAACTGAATAATGCGCATTTTTAACGCAGCTATACCTTCGTTCGTCTCCAACTCCCGCGGTCTGACCTGTTTATCAGCCGCGCTGTGTGACAGACGTCCGTGACGTTGTTTGACTTCAGCTGCTTACTGACTTCAGCCACTACTGCGCATGTACAACTTAAAACGAGAGTCAACGGGAGCCTTGTGGCGCAAAGCCCAGGTGGAATGAACCATTGTGAGGGGGAGGGGTGTGACTGAAACAGTAAATACATTATTTGTTTGAAAATATTAAATCTATGGTCAAAACAGACAAAATACACATTAGGTAGATGAGGGGCCCAAACACATTTAACGTATGTATTTAAAAAAAGAAAAGAAATAAGAAAAGAAATATGGGGTCTGCTCCTCTGGGCCCTTCATTAGCCCGGGCCCTTAGAATCGTCCTAATCTTCCACCCCTTTATATGCCCCTCCACCTCAAAATGCTGGTGGACTAGATTGGTGGACAGTGGAACAATGGTGGAACCAGCATAATGTGCTGGAACTACTACTTCTAACATTTCATGTTAAGTTAATATAGCTAATAATTTATATTTTGATTCTTTTTTAACATTAGTTGTATACATGTTGTTACTATGTTGGTTATTATGCATATTATTGCATATTATTGAATATGCTGCATACCAGCATAGACAAGCACTAAAAAAAACAAATGCTGCTCTGTGGTGGTTTTTCCAGCAGGGAGCGCAAGTGTTTAATTAGTTTGTTTTGATTGAATACTACTTAAGAGATACTACTGAATAGATATTAACTCATCAGACGATTGCTGGAGATATGCACCCCACCCTCCACCCCATCAGGATGAAGTTTTCCCAAACATGATCATTTCACCGCCTGTTACAAGCTGCTCTGTTGTTCAGATGCTTAAATAAAAGGTACATTTCATAGTGTGAGTAAGAAATAAATAGGAAACGATGGCAGGTTTACTTACAAATATTACAGGAAATATACATTTGAAAACTGTTAACTCATTTAAATTGCATTAACTTGTGTTTAAAGGTTGAAAAGTTATGATGTATTTCAGAAATTCAGAATGTGTTTGATTACACAAGTTAATGCAAGCCAGTGATTTAGAATATGTTAGTCTGAAATGATTAGTTTTATCTTAGTTTTACCTGCAGGCCTGTAGGTAGGTTTAAGGTAAATTATGAAACTGGCAACATTTGGCTTTACATTTGCACAGTAAAAAAAAACCAACAAAAATTTGTTGCGAATTAATTTGGCACACCCATTGTATGCTGGTGCACACCCAGTGTCTTTTTTCTGGCTTTGCCATTAATTAGATGTGGGGTTATTTTTTTGTTCTTTTACACTTTTCTTTTTTATTAAAAAAAAAAAAAAACATACAGTTAAAAAAACAACTTCTGGGGGGTTCTTTCATTCAGTTTGGGAGTGAAAAATGGTCTAAAAACGCTCATGTTTCCACCACTTCTTACTGTTGTTGATGCAGTGAGAGGCCATATTGAAAGTCAAATTCAGAGCAAAAGAATATTTTTCTCACTTGGAAGAGGAATTTCCAATGTCAGTACAAATATAATGGACCGATATGTTTCATCTGCGACTGTAACCCAGAGCCGGCCCAAAAGTGGTTACTTAGGGCCCCCCCAAACCCATATACCCCCATAAATGCAAAGATTTAACAGAGACTACAGATGTTAAAATGTATGAAAATGTGAATATTACCTAATTTGATTTTGGGGGGTTTTCAGTGTAGATTATTTAAAAATGTTCAATTGTTTAATTTCTTTTCTAGTAACTTGGCAAGTTTCTTTGTAACTAATTATTGTTTTATGAAATTGCACTTTTAAAGTATTTAGGTATTAGCATTTTAAAATTTTTAAAAATGTAAAAAAAAATTGCAAAAATATTTAAATCAAATACATTTAAAGGAATAAAAATGTATATACTGTACTTTTTAATTTAGATTTTTTTTATATATTGAAAAATTTGAATTAAATCAAAATAAAATGTAAAATTACTTTTTAACATTCACTGTTTCGTTGTTGTGTCACCATTGTTACAATTTGATGCTTCAGTTTGACTTTTCTATTTTGTTTGAGGTTCAGATTGTCTAAGATAATATTAATATGTAACTCTGATTGATTTTTAGGATCAGCTGAAAAAAACTCCGCCTACTTTCCCAGATTGGACCAGATCTAGATTGAAACTAGAGCTGCCATGATTGGTCGATTTGTCACGACAATGTTGACAATAAATTTATTTGTCGACATCATTATTTTTTATTTAAAAAAAGCCTTGGTTTTCTCTTAAAACTGCGTAGCAGCACCGGGAATCCGGATCAGTCGTGGCGTAACTACGGAAAAGCCCAGACTGTCACTGTTTACGAGCGTTTGACAAAAATTGTGCAGAAGCATCTGTAATCCAAAATCCACAAAGTAAAACCTGCTTACCCTGGCAGGACGACGGTGATGCTCCAGCATCTTAACAGGAAGCCTGGCACGGCAGACTACAAAGAGTCAGCTACACCGGGTTTGCTAAGCTAGTTAGCGCGTTAGCTGCTAACGCTAACACCAACAGTACGCTGACTGAACATCCACTTTTACCCGGCATTGCGTGTTCTGTCCGGGGCATTCATAGCTCGATATAAATGTCAGAGTTTTAATATTTATCGCAGCGCTGCCGCTCTCTACAACACCTGAAAAGCAGAGGTGAAAGGTCGCAACAACTGTAGAGGAGTGCAGATAGCTGCCTAATTTATTTCTGTTTATAGCAGCAGCCCAAACCCACATTGGTCTCATGGACGCAAAAACTATGAAAAGGCTGAACAAAGTTAGAGTTTATTAAATGGAAAATGTTATTAATTACTTATATTGATATCTGTAACATTAAAAGTAGTGATTGTGATTTTATCTCCCTTAGCATGTCATGTGACTGCTGTAACAATGTATTTTATAATCAGTTCATAAATGCTGAATAAGTGATCATTTTAACTGTCAGTATTTTAGATAGCACATAATACTTAGAGAAAACACTTCCAGCTGGAAGCTTATGAAGTACATATTTGAGCGTCTTCTGCGATAAGATTATAAGATTATTTGTGGTCCGATTAGTCGACTAATCGGCAAAGTAATAGACGATTAGTCGATTATCAAAACAATCGTTTGTGGCAGCCCTTATTGAAACGCTGTTATTGTGGGAAGTGGTATTAACATAAAGGGGGCGCCCCTGAGTCTAAATATGCTTAAGGCCCCAGAAGACTTTGGGCTGGCCCTGCTGTACAACAAATATGACTTTTCGCTTATGAACATTACAAAAATAGTGAAAACCCACTGGCTTGGACCAGTAGCTTTAATTTGACTATAATTTGGAAACAGTAACGTGTTACATTAGTCGTCACTGAAAAGGTTTTCATATTATCTTGTTACCGGCATCGCTGGTCGTAATTTTTGCAAACACACCAAACATTTAGCAAACACTGACGCCTCCAGTCTACCTGTGGGGTCACCATGGCATCCAGTTTTGTCAGAAGTGGGATCTGTAAACCACCAGGTGAAATATTTGGTTAGCTATTTCGGGTTTTGTGGCCAGAAGTCGTCTGCAGTTTTTGCATAACAGAAAACATTTAAGGGCTATGTAACAGAGTAACTTTAATCATAGATAATCAATTTCTGCTGCCTCCAGTGTCTTTGTGATAAAGTCCAACAGGATCTTTTCATTCTCAGCATCTTTCAGGTAGAAGTGAGAGCCGTCAAACATCCTGATGGTGAAATCTCCTGATGTGATTTTCCTCCAAGCTGCAATCAGACATGGAAACAAAACCCTGAATGTACAACTGTTAATCTTTTCATATCCCCGACAATCCAAACAAGACACTGCAGCACTGACCCCGTAGGTCGTGAGGAACGTCCTCCTTTCCATCGAAACATGTGACGTTACAGGCGAGAAATGGAGCGTCTGGTTCCAAACACCTACAGAGAGAGAATCGGTTCAGTAAAATCATCCAAAGTGAGTCTGAATCAAACAGGGAACCTCGGCAGAGACGCTCCAACCTGTAGTTCTCCACAACGTGCAGGTCGGCCTTCAGCGCCGGCAGGAAGAGCTTCAGAACTTCGCGGTCCGCCAGCAGTTCCGGGGGAGTTCCTCCAACGGACGTCAACCAGCGGAGGAACTCGTCGTCCGACAACTCGCTTCGTTTTGGAGCTTTGATGCGAGTCTCAGACTGGAGGAGTAAAAAGGCCTGGAGTTAACGTCGGGACAGATGGACCCAGAGAGTTCCTTTGTCCTCATGCAATAAAATCAATGTTAGAAACAAAATCTGCATCATATATTCTTTCTGTGGAGAAAACTATGTTTTTTTACATAATTTTATAACCTTAGCTAACCAATAATGTCTTTGATATTCAGATAAGACACATCAGATTATCAGTACAAAGCTTTTCTGCAAAGAATTGACCATACATGTAGAAAATGACCATAAAATATGTGATTCTGAGCACCAAACGGCTGTTTTAGGATCAAACATTATAAAAACTATCAAAAAGAAATACAAACACAATGAAAACGTAACATTTATGCACAAAAAACACACTGCAATCAGCCTTTAGTATTATTATTCACACATTTTATATTAAAAGTAATTTATTTGGGAATGTGTTTCTTCTGCCCTGGTTTACTTGTAATTGTGTAATTTATTTCTGTTCAGTGTGAAATGTGTATTTTTTGTAATTAATATATACAGTTTGTTCTGAGCCATCTGATCAGTGAAGATTGTCCTGGTTTGGGCCCTGTGTGTTGAATTACAGATCCAACTAGATGTTTTTTCTCATGCTCTATGTAGCAGTAGAAAGTTATTTAATTAGAAAAGTCAACTGAAATAGCAGAACATTTTAGTAGACTAAAATTAGACTGAAACTGAAACAAATCACATGACTAAATCTTGAATATATGAAATTAAACTTTACTCAACAGATCAAAACTAAAACTATTTTTTTGGGGGTCAAAATTAACACTGTATGACGTTTATTCATCAGTCATCGGAGGCAGCGTTCTCCGTGGACAGGTCGCCAGTCTATTGTAGTTAATCTCTCGATTATTTTTACGATTAATCGATTAATCGCTTTTATTAATAATTATATTTGGCTATTACATTCACCTTTTCATTAAGAACAAGGAAAAAACAAGAGAATTGTGGTCATTCTTTGGCTCATTTTTGGAATCGACTGGGTCTCTGCTTTCGTTTGAGTGCCTGTTTTTGTGTGTAGCACAAAGATTTGTTGCGTTAGAGCCAGAAATGTGGCGGCTGAGTTGACGAAAATATGATTTTATGAGTTTATTTGCAAATATTTATTTACGTGGCATCTGAGTTGTGATTGTGGTTGGTAAAAATAGTATAGATAGCCTTGTAGTGCTTGGTGTGCCGTTTAATTTGATGTGCATTACTACTATTTTTTCTGTAGTGTGAGTGTTGTTTAAGGCCTGTTAAAAAAATGAAATCACAAAGTCCCCCATTTGGGGGAACCTTGGGCTTAAAGGGTTAAAGCAACTAATCGATTACTAAATTAGTTCCCAACTATTTTAACCCATTAAATCGAGTTATTTCAGCTCTTTATATATTTATATATATATATATATATATATATATATACTTAAACCTGAAAAAGCACCTTTCAAACATTAAAAAATATAAGGCGCTGCTGGTATCTCCGAATGACACCAGGATCAAATTAAAAGTATTTCAGCTGCGGTACAATCACACACTGACTGATATAAGGAAATTCAAACAATAAAAAAACACTTTATTTCTGTTACTTTCAATCAAATTTTATTTTTTTAAATCTACGCTGGTTTGAAACCTACAAGTTTCAAAGTTAGAAATCGGACATTGAGAAGATATTCCTTAATAATTTAACTGAATCTAATTCAATTCAGTTGTTAATTTATGATTTAATTTAAATACATTTTTGTTGCATATTTTAAATACTTTGTTGGTGATCGTATTTTTACTGTATAAAATATAAGCTTATTGTAAATTGCAAAAACCCACCTCCTTTAATACTAGATAAGTGAACTTGTCTTTAGTGAAAATTTACAAGAAACAAGGGAAATTATCTGTCCATGCAGCGAGTAAATTTTTCTTACTAAGATCTCTTGAAATAAGAATAATTTCTAGACCGAAATAAAGCTAAAAATAATACTTATATATATTTTGAGACTAAATAAGAAAAAAAAGTAATATTTGCTTGAAACAAGTCTAATCATCTAAAACATGAAACTGGAAGCTAGCTTGATGATAATTTGGCTAGATTTAAGACAATAAATATTGGCAAGCTACAAGGAATATACAGCGTATTGTTTATTTCTCTTATTCTAAATTAGTTATTTTTATTCATATATATTTGTAAATCCAGTTTAGAGTTCACGTAACTCATCAACTTATTAAGTTTAATTAAGGTATCTATGTCCAATATTACGTTAATATTTAGGGAACATCTGATTTCCTCACTGAAGTGTTGATCTTGGTTCTGGTTCCTGCAGGAACTAAAGGCGAGGAACTCACATACGGAGCAGAAGCTCCAGACAGGAAGATGTGGACCGGTTCCAAGCTGTGGCGTTTCTTCAGATCTTCTGCAACAGCAAAGCTGGTTAGCGCTCCAAAGCTGAAAGAAATTATTTATAGAAAACTTCAACGTTTGGTTAGTTGTGTGTGTGTGTGTGGGGGTGGGGGGGGTGGCACCGTACTAATAAAATCTGATTTAATTGAACTGATTCAATCATATTAAACCAAACAGCTGCATAAATGTTTATGGAGGGCTGGATTTTGGCCCGTGATTTGGGCCGTGTACAAATGTAGTACGTTTATTTTTTGTTTTTTATTAATATTTTCCTCAGCTCGTTTAAAACAAATAATCCCCACCACATGTAACCAGATAAGGAAAGTTTGTTTTTGATTTTAAACTCGGACCCAATTTTTTTTTAGCATTTATTACGTTCATTTACTCACCCAGACAAGTTTGGAGCCACTTGGAGTCCTTCAGGAGAAGTTTATATCCAGTCTGATCAGCGTATATCCATATAATGGGAGTCAGTAAGACCAGGAGATTTGCTGCCTGTAATAAGGCATTATCTGCCCCAAAACGCCTTCATTTAACCTGGTTTTGTTCTGAATAATTAGCGATATTCCCCTTGGAGTTCAGAACGTCTTGGAGCTTTTTATTAGTTCTGTTCCAGGATGATTTAAAGGCTTATAATCCAGCTACACTAACACGTGATTACAATAACATCACCGCTGTAGTCTGAGCAGGACTTTCTCTCTGAGCTCTACGGTGGTCGCTTAGACAGAAATACTGCAGACATCATCATGGTTAATGTTTACGTGTTTCAGAATTGCACAGAATGAAATATAGGACTAAGTTAAGCTTCTACAGGCTCCCTTTCTACAACTTACACAGACTGCAGCTGTAATGGAGGACGGCTACTACGTCATTGAAACCCCAGGTTAGTGTAAATTGGAATCGGTTGGATTATAGCCACTGAATCACTACGGAACAGAACAAATAAGAACTTCCGAGACGATCTGAACTCCAAAGGGAATACTGCTAACGATTAATCACAAAACGTGGTTAAAAGAGGGAGTTTTGGAGCAGATAATGCCTTACTACAGGCAGCAAATCTCCTCCTCTCACCACTCCCATTATATGGATACATACGATGATCACGGCTGGATCTGAACTTCTTCTGAAGGACTCCAAGTGGCTCTAAACTTGTCTGGGTGAGTAAATGAACATAATAAATGTTAAAGACAAGGTCCAGGTCCCTTCCGCTCAGAGTAAACAAAACCGTTCTAGGAAAAGCGTTCCCACTCTCCATTCAGTGCAATGGCCGCTGGCTGCTCTGCTTTGTGACCGCATACCACGGACGCCGCCATTGCTCCTCCATTGCTGTAGTACCTCCATTTGGCCACTAGGCCCCCATTGAAAAGCATTGGACTTTAGACAAGTTAAAAACAACTTTAATGCCTGGTGCCCCATTATTTTAAACTTTCTATGGCTACATGTTCTTCCTGAGATAACGCTGGGCTCATAAAAAGCATAGGCACCTCGCTGGTTTTCGTAAGATAATTTTTTGAAATCTTGCATAATTAATGAGGGGGCCGGACTTTGATTGACAGGCCGTTTCGTTGGACTTTAATGATAGTAACGCTACATTTTAATAATTATTTCAAGTTACTAGTTCTTACCTTTTGTGTTTTGAGAAATAGGACAACCGTCGGAGGAGCGCAGATCCGGCAGCAGTCAGGCATGGAGCTATTAGCGCTATTAGCCTTTAGCTTAGCTAGCCAAGTTTAGCATCAGAGCTAAAGACGCGGGAGTAGAATGGCCGCGATTACGACCGAAATACACGCCCCGCGAGGACAGAGTCTACAGTGAAGATCCCGCCCCCTATGCCCTTTTTAGGAACATGCTTCATCAGAGATGGGGAGGAGGAGTCTGTGAATCCGCCATGAATTCCCCCATGAAAGTCATTCTGGTAAACGGGGAGGAGTGAGGAGGCGCTGTCTATTCTTTTTTACAGTCTATGGTTCAGTCCCATTGTTACAAAATTCGGTTGCAGTTCCACCAGAATTCCACTGGGGGCGATCACCATTAGTGCAAGATGAATGGGAGTCTATGGAGCTAGACGACTAAATTTGTCTCTTTCACCCGACTGCCGTTAATCTCAGATTTCATTATAGGTGTTGCAAGTTCATCATGGTTTATAGGAGGAAAGTTGAATGAACGAGTACGTACATCCTTTTGTTTTCTTACAGGTTGAGTTGTTGTTGCCCATAACCCGTTAGCATTTGGCTAATGACCACTGATTGGTCACTGAAGGACTGATTACAACCAGATGTACCGCTTAACGGCATCGTAGCATCCGAAGAAATACCAGAATGTTGAGGCGGACTTTGTTGCCCAAGTTTTTTTTCAACCTAACAACTTTTTTTTGGTTACTAGCTCTGTTATCTGCCTATGGTTATGTACGTAGTGTGAAATTTAAACGGAAAAATAAGGATTGACATAAAGATGCATCTCTGGTCGTACGATGTGTATGACGTCATTGACTGTTTAAATTACTTTTTAAAGCAAATAAGTTACTCTAGCAATGTGTAGCTACTTTGCATCTAATTTCGATTTTTTTTTTTAATTACTTGACAAAAAATAATATCCTTAGAAAAGTGGATTTTTAGGGGCTCCATGGGGAGCCTAAGCCCCGCCCTTCTACTTCCTGTCCATGGGTCCCCTACCGGCAAAAAAAAAAATGAATGAGAGTCAATGGAGCGATAAAAGTTATTTCCTGATCCAGTTTGAAATGCGCCGTGGATCGAACATATGATGTCTGTGAATTTTAAAAACTAATTTTGATGGAGAGAAAATGCAGATTTTCAGCCGGCGGCAAAAGTTACTTTAGGTTTTGTGTGAAAACGTGTAGCGGACAACAACAGCAGAAGAAGAAGGAGAGCGAGGGTCGTAGCCTCCAGGATGAAGAAAGGAGTATTAAAAACGGAGAAAACCTCTATAAATCTGACCGTGTGGAAAGTAGCAGCTATGTCGAGGGTAAAGCAGTCGATGGAGTGAGAGCCAGCATGGAGGAGAAGCTCTACAAGATCTAGGTGAAGGTTTTACGTGCTATAGCTAGTGCTAGCTCCTGTTAGCCAAATGGCGTCATATATGCGACTTCTGAATTGTAGGCATTTTAAATGCGAATTTTTACAATCAAATAAATCCCAAATAACTGGACAAACACAGTAGAAATGTACATCATTAGTTATCATTTAAATCGAAGTACAACATATGTGTGATTCAGGACGTAAAGCGGACCAGAAAATAACTTTTATCGCTCCATTGACTTCCATTCATCATTTTTTCGGTTTGGGGACTGAAGTAGTAAGAATATATACATAAAAAAGTCTTTAGGGTCATGTACTCGAATAAAATTGTTGTGAACCTGTGATCCGGAGGAACTCAGCGTTTCTAGCTGGTATGTGATATCTAGCTTCCGCAGTTACTGTCACAAAACACTTTAGACAAACAGGCTTTTCTGAGAACATCTCTGTGAGGTATTGTATTCTTAATCCCACATTATTATCCAGTGTATTCAATAAAAAATCAATGTGTGTGTGTGTGTGTTCATAAAGGAGAACAATGCTGAGTCTATTAGCCACAGTGTAAGAAGGAAGGAAGCAGATTAAAACTGAGTTTGAGAGCAGGACAGAGAACAGAGCAGGTGTCTGACCGACAAAGGGACTGTATTAGCAGTTTGGTGAGAATCAAGGTCAGTGTGGAGACAGAAGGATGTTCATGCTTAGAGATGCATGAATTCTTTGTTAGGCTTATCTGAAGTGTTTCAGAGACGGACTGTAACTGTTGTGTGTGATAATCTGTATTCTACTAAAAGGCTTCATCCACTCTGGATCGGCATGCATTCTGAGGAAACTCAGCTGCATCCCTTTGCAAAGGTGGGATTGTTGGCCAAATCAATAGATCAGTGTGCGATCAGGTCCGGAGTTACCGAAGTCAGGAATTTTTCAACAGGACCCACAGGCCGACCGGAAGGGGAGGAGACTTAGGACCGCCATTCATTCTGCATTCGTCATGAGAGCGCCCTCATATGGAACCAGAGTGGAACTGGAACCAGGAAGTACCGTGAGAGTGGGAGTTCTCTCTTAATTATGATTTCTCTGGAGTAACCCTCTGCTTTTAACTTCTACACACAGCGGTGATACAGCTCGTAAAAAAACAAGCGAGCAAAAAGCGTCTGGCCAGTCGATGATGCCGGCAATAATTGCTGTTTCTGAGTGGAAACGCAACTGATGTTGGAGCATTTTTTTTTTTTTGTCGCGGACAGCGATGCTGCGATACTTAAAACTCCGGATTTATCCGTCCACACGCAGACGCTGAAAACGGGAGAAAACGCAGATTCCTTTTTTTTTATAGAAATAATCGTTTTTAAATGCCACAAATCTGCATCTACGTGTGGATGACGGGGCAAACCGTGGAAATGTATCTACGTTGCGTGAGGGACATGGCTACATGTGGACAGGGTCTAAATCTCCCCCAGGAAAATGTTTCTGATTCTCCCAAAGGAAATCTCCAACTGCTGGGTGGAGCATACTCACTACTCAGAACTGCAACGCACAACCCCACCTTATAAGATGTCCCACCTGTGGCCAAACAGAGCAAACGGTTTCTCCCTCAGCAGCGGCAGCAGAGCTGAGACCACCTCGTCCACGATCTGCTGCATGTTCCCAGAGAACGCTTCCCTGGCTCGGCTCTCTCGGCCCGGGAGCTTCACCGCAAACACTGCAGCAGACGGATCAACAGCGTTCAGTCATTCCCTGTAAGAAGTCACTCACAAGCAGACTTTTGAGAGAAATGCAACGTTTTAAGAGCCGACTTAAAGCAAATTTCTATCATCAGGTATCCGACACGGCCTGAGACTTTGGTTTAGCCCGGGATATCTAGGTTTTGTGTTAGTTTAGCTCTCAATATGTCCTTTTTTAATTCATCACCTGCAACCTGTGGCTCCTTAGACATTACAGAATGGCTCTCATGAACAAATTCTAGCTAGTGTTTTTTTTTTTTTTTTTTTTGTGGCTCTTTAAAACATTGCTTTGAATTTCCATGATGGAATGACACAAATACGACGGAGTATTAGGGCCACACATGAAGAAAAAAATATACTATAGAGATTAAACTATCGATATCCTTGCATCTGCCCATTTCCAGCAATATCAGTATGCAAGAATGCGGCCACTTCTTCCAAATTTGTATGATTTCTCGTTCGGAACAGACGAAGTTTTCGGCACAATCTTTTCAGCGTCCTTACACTAATCACCACTCTGTGGTTCTGCGCTAAAAGAGCCACGATTTCCTTATTGCTGAACCCGATTCTGAAGGACAATTTGACCAAATCATCCACACAAGGCATAGTGCTCTCTCTCTCCAAACGATTTTGAACTAATTTCAACTTTATTCTCGAAATGTCGAGTTTAATGTCGACATGGCAAAAATGTTTTGTTTTTCTTCGTGTGTGGCCCTAATACCCCGTCGTACACCAAACAGCACCATGACAGTTACAACTTGCACAGACTATATAAACTAACTTATATACAACTTATTGGAAATTGCATGTTTACTTTTTAATGCACAGTTCGATGCACAATCTGCACTTTCTAAACATTCTAATTACCTTATATTGTATATTCTATAACTATTGTACATGATGCAAACGTTTTTTCTTCTGTAAAAATTTATACGTGTTTCTGTTCTCTACATCTGTTTTTTTTTTTGCTGCTGCTACAACAAAATTTTATCCTTTTAGGACAATTAAAGGATTATTCTATTCTAAAAGTAGCAATATTTTTATGTGAATGTTTCTGGTTTGAAAAATGTAAGTATTACTCCATTTGATTTTGTTTACTTTCACTGTAGATTATTATTATTTTTAATAGATAAAAAAAAAAAAATTGGGGCGTTAACTAGGCAAGTATCTTTGTAACAATTTTTCTAATGATTTTTTATCCAAAATTCTATTTTCATTTTAAAATATTGCAAAAATATATTTTAATCAATTACATTTAAAGGAATTAAAATGTACATACTGCACATTTAAATTCATAAAAAATTTATATATATTTAGAAATTTTATTTAATTGAAATAAAATTTAATTATAGCTTTTTGATACACATTGATTGTTTGTGTTACCATGGTTACAATCTGATGCTTTAGTTTAACCTTTCTATTTTGTTTGAGCTTCAGATCGTCTCAGCTGATATTAACAATAATTACCTCTGATTTATTTTTAGGATCAGGCAAATAAACTCCGCCTACTTTCCCACATTACACCAAATCTTTATGAAACGCTGTTATTGTAGGTAGTGGTCGTAGCAGAAAGGGGGCGCCCCTCAGTCAAATTGGCCCCAAAAGACTTTGAGCCGGCCCTGGATGAATCCATCCACTTTTTTGCTACTTGTTCTTGTTTTTCTTTTAAAACCTAAAAAAAAAAACAAATAAAATTAGGGTTGTTTGTGAATGAAAACACGTTTTAAACTATCAGATATTTATCAAACAGATTCAGTTAAGTTTTTTCTGAAGGTCATGTCACGTTTGCGGCTCTAAATTAGTTTTATTTAGCTGGACAGAGAGCAGTTTGGATGATAACGGCTGCAGGCCTCGGATCTATTGTTACAGTTCTGTTTGGTGGTGATGTGTGGTGCTTTTAATCGTAATGCGCTTTGTTTTGACTTTTAATCACGTAAAAGCACCATATGAATAAACTGATTTGATTTGATAAAATCCTCAAAAAAAAAAAAAAAATTAAAGAGAGATCAACACACTCTGCTGAAAAGGAGGACGGAGATGACTATATACCTTCTTTTCTTTTCAGACTTTTAGCTGTTTTTTATTCATTTTCAGGGTTTTTTTCTAACCAGACATGACATCAAATCATGCAGCTTCTGCCTAAAACCTGAAGAAACTGACGCTGGAGAGCGAAATAAACTGGGATTACAAATAAAACGGATAAAAGCAAACAAAATATGCATGTATAAAATTGTATGACCCCCCCCGACCTGTTTAATGTTTAACATGTCCCTGCTGGGAGTAAACTGGGTTTCTGTGCCTTTATTAGATTGAGTGCAATGAGTGCATCTGAGAGGGTATTTTTCCCTTCTTTAGATGTTTATTTTCACCTATTTTTAAATCCAGGAATTACCCTTAGAGGTCAGTGAGATCTCTGTTGCTGTAAACTTGCAGAGCAATGTGACCCAGCTGATCTCCACCGAGAGATCTTTTATGGAGCTCCATGAGCAAACGTGTTGGAGCAAAGTGCAGCTCCAGGTCCTCCAGGTGGGGATTACCTTCTACGGAGCTGTTCAGGACGTTTCCCCAGCGGGCGTAGTGGATGGAGCCTCCACCTGCCCAGGGGAAGCAGATGAGCCTGGTCACGGCTTCTGGTCTCCTCCTGAAGCAGCTGATCACCTTCTCCATCCTGGTTCACCACAATCCAGCTTGCTGCGTTTCCTGCTCTCTTTCTTCTGTGGTTCATGAACTCGGCAGCTGTGGAATCCTGCGAAAGGGTTCTGGAGACATCTACAGTGCGGAGTGAGTAACTCCATCCAGTTCTGCAGGGATTGAGAGCTGTGGAGACTCGCCGAAGCTGAAATATGGAAAAATAACATCTTAAAAAGCAATGAAGCAGAGAGAAGACATAAAAAGTATTGTTTTTTTTTTTTAATTGGTAGGAGTCTGACATAATCCATGATTATTTCAACTCATAAGACTTTAGTAAAACTAAAACATAAATGTGGAAAAAACAGAACAAAGGCAAGGCAACTTTATAAATATAGCAAACGTTTAACCACAAGGGATTTCAAAGTCCTTTACATGATTTAGGGAGAAGAATAAAATACAGACAAAAAACGTATGGCTCATTAAAAACATAGGGCAGTCCATCGCGTTGACAGCAGAGCAGAGATGGTTTCACTTTGGCTTCATCTGAGCTCGTCCAAGACAAATACTTCTCTAGAGTGACTTTGTGGCAAGAAAGGAAGTAAAGAAGGGACTTCTGTCTAAACATGGAGGGGAAAAGTCAATTTGGGGTGTTTACACAATTAAAAGGTCAAATAAAAGCAGCAATAAAACAATTTAAAAAACCAAACACAAAATAGAGACGTAAAACATTTAAACATACAACATTCCAGCCATTATTCATCATTTACTCAGAAGCAGCTCTAAGCTGATGAGTTCTTAGCTTAGATTTCCAGCGTTTCAGCAGCTCTGCAGTCATCAGGAAGTTTGTTCCAGATTAGGGGAGCATAGAAGCTGAAAGCTGCTTCTCCATGTTTGGTTCTGATTCTAGGGATGATTAGTAAACTAGAGCTGGAGGACCTGATTGGTCTGGGGGTTAGGGTTTGGTGCTAAACCGTTCAGTGATTTATAAACAAGTAGGAGTATTTAGAAGTCTATTCTCTGAGCTACAGGGAGCCAGAGGAAGGACTTTAGACCTGGGGTGATGTGTTCTACTTTCCTGGTTCTAGTGAGAACACGAGCAGCAGCGTTCTGGATCAGCTGTAGCTGTCTGACTGACTTTTTAGGTAGACCTGTGAGGACGCTGTTGCAGTAATCAGTAAACATTCCTTTAATCCTGGAAATGTTCCTCAGCTGATAGAAACCTGACCTTCTTATTGCCTTTATGTGACCCTGGAGGTTCTGGTCTTAGTCCATTTTTACACCTAGATTTCTCGCCTGATGAGTCGTTTTTAGTTGTATTAACTGAAGCTGTGTGCTGACTCTGGATCGTTCCTCTTTGGGGCCAAAAATAATTACCTCAGTTTTGTTTCTGTTCAGCTGGAGAAAGTTACGGGACATCCAGCTATCGAGTTGTTCAGTGTGTTCATTTAGGGTTTGGATGGGATCAAAGTCACCCGGTGACGTTATGATGTACAGCTGAGTATCATCTGCATAACTAATCTTATTAGCTGTTAAGGGCTAGTCAATCAAGCCATGTCTTCATGGGCGAAACTTTATTTCTTGAAAGGCTGCAGAGAATGCTCCCAAAATATAATTGATCTCTTCTGTTTCAATGGATTTGTGAAAAGATCTGAAGTTATCAGGTTCTTTTTGGTGTGTTTTTTGGCTGGTGTATTTTTTTCCTCAAATCATACATTTGCCAAGCCACATTCAAGGTCAACATTTTAAATTTTTAAACCATACACATTTTTATATCTTGAAATGATGAAATACCCATTCCACAGCCCTTGTAGTTGAGGGTGAATATCCCAGGTCGCCTTTTTGAGACCCGACTCGTATGTGCCGTGATGAGCACGCAAACCCGACTGATAAATATCAAAGCAGCCGATCATTGTTAGGAAGTTTTTCAATAATCCTGCTGATGAATGGGAGATTAGAGATTGGCCTGTAGTTCTGCATTAATGTGTTGTACAGTTATTCTTCTTTAGTAGTGGTTTGATAAGTGCTGTTTTTAAAGCCTGGTCGAAGCAACCCGACAGGAGGGATGCGTTAACTGTTAGAGTCAGATGACAGGGAAAACTTTTTTTTAGGAAAAATTCGGGGTAAAGTATCAAAGCAGGAAGAGGAGCAGATGAATTAGTTAAAGATTTAATCAAGGCTTTAAGGGTTCAGTCCTTGAATTCAGGCATTTTCTCTACATTTATGTTAAAAGAGGATGACATTGGTGGCAGGTTTGCTACTGATATGCAGATTGATCTTATAATTGTCGTAATGTTTTTCGTAAAAGAGCTGTCAAAATAAGCAACAACAAAAAAAGTAATGTTCCAAAAAATCTTCCTGGAGTTTGACTGAACTGTTCAGAATGGTTGCAGTAACTTAGCACATTTTGACTTTCTAAATATAAAAATACTTCAAATATTGAAACGTTTGCATTTCTTATGAGAATGTGGAACCAATAAATAGAAAATATACAGACCTGATTTCTCGATTTCTTTGTCAAATTAATTTCCATTTTGGGCCCTCTTCAAGCTGATGAATATCCTTAAAGGGCCGGTTGTGGCAGAGAGTATTGATAAAACTATAGCAAATCGTTAAAATCAGCCTCCACATTCCAAAAGTACGTCTTAAAATTAAATAGTCCTGAACGAGGTTTCATAATTATGCGATTAAGGACTGTTTAAATAAACGCTAATAAAATTTTAATTCGCGTGCACAAAAAAATAACTTATATTTTCTTTCTATAGAGTTTGACACGTGTGCCATAGAGTTTAGAAAGTGTGTCATTCTTCAGAAGCATTACAAAAAATGTATTCACTAATAAAAAAATTACATGTAATCTTTAATTTGCTTCTCTATTTCTTCATGCATGTTTAGATGGACCCGGATTAACCATTCATTTGTGAATAGTAATCAGCAGATTATCCCACTTTAGACTATATTTGATTATTCTTTTTGCAATTATTTAAAACTTTTTTCCAGTGTAACCTTTTTTTTATTGACAAACGTTTTCTTAAATGTCAAACATGACGTTCCCCTCTCTTCAGGAAATGACGTTCTTTCCTACGGTTGGTATTTCCTGACGGGTTTCCCTCAGAGGAGGAGGAATGAAACTGACGCCAACCACATAAATTTAATCCAGACATACAGGAAATAAAGTGTTTGGACTTTTCACTGTAATTTGCAATTACAAAATAGATAACGTGGAAATGAAGTTAAAAAGTCTGGACTACGAAACAGCTGCAGCAAACAGACGTGTAAAAATAAAGGCTCGGGAGCAAAATCCGACATGCCAAAGCCATTTACTTGGCCCTCTAAACTCTAGATGAGCATATAAATAGAAACTTTAAGTTATATTTATGTGCACCTGAATACTATTTGCTCAATCAAATCAAAATTTGAGTAGTGCTGAATCACATAATTGTAAAAAAATATTTTCAGTTTCGTTTAATTTTAGAAGTACTTGTCAGTGCAGAGAGAGAAATGCATGAATATTTTAAAAGTTTGTTAAAGTTGAGATGTTATCAACATTTTTTAACGACAGTATGATTTCGATTTGACCATACATGGTAATATTTGGACACCTCTGGTTTTAATTTGGGAGTTTCAGGAAATGTTTATTAATATGTATGTATAAAAAACAAAATGTGCATATCAGTAGCATGACCCATCTTATTTGAATTTATTTATTTAAAAGGGTCCATGTGCGCTAAGGAACATACGATTAACATATCTAAATACACAAGATTATAGCCAGAGCTAAGTTCCATCTTCTGTCCCTTTGCTGGAAGAAGCAACAACATTAAACGATAAAAATCCATCCCCAATAATACATTTCCAATATAAACTGCTCACAAAAATTAAAGGAACACTTTTTTTATTGGGCCTGGCATGAAATAGATTAAAGCTGTCTTGATAATTTTCTGGTTGTTTAAGCAGCTGAGGGCATCGTTAATCACTTCCAGCTGTATTGGTGTTCATGGACTTAACAACAGGTGCACTACAGTGGCGACAATTAGAAAACCCTCAAAACAGGACTGGTTTTACACGTGGAAGTCATTTCAAGTTTCTCCCTCTTGATCGTTTTTGGCTGGTTTTGGTTTGAGTAATCTTCTCTGCTGGCAGTATGAGGCGATTCCTTAACCCTACAGAAGTTGCACAGGTTGTCCAACTTCTCCAGGATGGCACATCCACACGTGCCGCAGCAAGAAGGTTTAATGTGTCTCCCAGCACAATCTCCAGAACACGGAGGAGATTTCAGGAGACTGGTGGTTATTCTCGGAGAGCTGGACAGTAGAAGGTCCTCAACCCATCAGCAGGACCGATTCCTGCTCCTTTGTGCAAGGCGGAACAGGCTGAGCGCTGCTTGTGCCCTACAGAATGACCTCCAGAGGGCCACTGGTGTGACTGTCTCTACCCAAACAATCAGGAACAGACGTCATGAAGACGGCCTGAGGGCCCGACGTCCTATGAGGGCCTTGTGGTCACTGCCCAGCACCGTGGAGCTCCACTGGCATTTGCTCAAGAACACCAGAATTGGCAAGTCCGACACTGACATGAAAGAGTGTGGAGAAGACAAGGAGAACGTCATGCTGTCTGCAACGTCGTTCAACATGACAGGTTTGGTGGTGGGTCAGTGATGGTCTGGGGAGTCATATCCATGCAGGGACGCACAGACCTCTACTGCCTAGGAAATGGTGCTCTGACTGCCATAAGGTATGGAGAGGAAATCCTTGAACCCATTGTCAGACCCTACGCTGGTGCAGTAGGTCCTGGTTTCCTCCTAATGCCTCATGTGGCAAGAGTATGCAGGCAGAACCTGGACGATGAAGGAATTGAAACAACTGAATGGCCTTCACTGGTCTGGCTTAAACCCAATAGAACATCTGTGGGACATTCTGTTTTGGTCCATTAGGCGCCGCCAGGTTGCTCCTCAGATTGTACAGCTCAGGGATGCCCTCACACAGATCTGGTAGGAAATGCCACATCACACCATCCGTCGTCTCATTGGGAGACCCTAAGCCCGTGGGGGCCACACAAGATACTGAAAAGCATTTTGTGTTGCAGGAAATAAGTTTTTGAAAAAATGGACTAGCCTGCCACGTCTTCATTTCACTCTGATATTAGGGCGTCTACACAATTGAGCCCTCTGTAGGCTAAAAACTTTTATTTCCATTAAAAGACTTGGCATCCTTTTGTTCCTAAGACATTGGCCATGTCTTTATTTGTATAGATATCCAACTTCATATTAAGATCTGATTTATCTAACGTGTTTCTTTAAAGTGCTCCTTTAATTTTTGTGAGCAGTATATATATACAGGATATATATATATATATATATATATATATATATATATATATACATATATAAATGTTAAATCTAAATGTTAAATCTAAATGTTAAATCTAAATGTTAAATCTAAATCTAGATTTAGATTTAACATTTAGATTTAGCGTTTAGATTTAACTTTTAGATTTAACATTTAGATTTAACATTTAGATTTAATATTTAGATAACATTTAGATTTAACATTTAGATTTAATATTTAGATTTAACTTTAATTTACTTTAGATTTAACATTTAGATTTAACATTTAGATTTAACATTTAGATTTAACATTTAGATTTAACATTTAGATTTAGCGTTTAGATTTAACATTTAGATTTAACATTTAGATTTAACATTTAGATTTAAAATTTAGATTTAACATTTAGATTTAGCATTTAGATTTAGATTTAACATTTAGATTTAGATTTAACATTTAGATTTAGCGTTTAGATTTAACATTTAGTTTTAACATTTAGATTTAATATTTAGATTTAACATTTAGATTTAACATTTAGATTTAATATTTAGATTTAACATTTAGATTTAACATTTAGATTTAACATTTAGATTTAACATTTAGATTTAACATTTAGATTTAACATTTAGATTTAACATTTAGATTTAACATTTAGATTTAACATTTAGTTTACATTTAGAAAAAACATTTAGATTTAGATTTAATTTAGATTTAACATTAAAAACAAAAAAAAACATTTAGATTTAGCATTTAGATTTAGAATTTAGATTTAACATTTAGATTTAACATTTAGATTTAACATTTAGATTTAACATTTAGATTTAACATTTAGATTTAACATTTAGATTTAGATTTAACATTTAGATTTAACATTTAGATTTAACATTTAGATTTAACATTTAGATTTAACATTTAGATTTAACATTTAGATTTAACATTTAGATTTAACATTTAGATTTAACATTTAGATTTAACATTTAGATTTAACATTTAGATTTAACATTTAGATTTAACATTTAGATTTAATATTTAGATTTAACATTTAGATTTAGCGTTTAGATTTAGCATTTAGATTTAACATTTAGATTTAACATTTAGATTTAACATTTAGATTTAACATTTAGATTTAGCGTTTAGATTTAACATTTAGATTTAACATTTAGATTTAGCATTTAGATTTAGCATTTAGATTTAACATTTAGATTTAGCATTTAGATTTAGATTTAACATTTAGATTTAGATTTAACATTTAGATTTAACATGTTACATTTCGAAATAATATTTAGAATTTAGATTTTTAAAATGCAAATATGCTGGTAAATGTTGAATTTTAGAAATATTTTCTTCCTAAATGTATGAAAGTGTGCTAAATGTGGAAAAATGAAGCTAAATGTTAAAAAAAAGTGCATTTCTACTAAATAACGAAAACTTTACACTTGGCGCCCCATATGGCGCTGCATAAATAAAAGTGAACTAAATTGAACTCATTTGTCGGATCTCAAGCAGAATCAGGTTCCACTGTTTAGAAGAACAAAATTAATGAAACGTTTCGTCTTCTCTATTTGTGGGTTCATGCAATAACTATTTTTTTTATTTCTTTTTAATTTTTATATCAAAATTCACATAACAAAAATATTTTAGATTTCTTACCAGTATAACATTTGTTCCTTTTCATTTGTAACATACAACCATTGAATGAAAAATAACTTAAGATATGAATGAAAAAAATATATATATAAGTTAGTCACTGGTTTATTTAAATGTAAAAAGTGCGAGTATTAAAAGTACTGTTTCGGGTTCTAGACGGCCTTTTAATTTGAAACAAGCACCCGGAAGTGGTTCGTCTCCCCGTACGCTAGCTTGCCGTTTGATCTTATCGGACCGGTTTTCTACGGAGGAGGACACCGGGTTCCTGAACTGCTACCAGCCGTCTGACAGAGAGGAACTCCGGCTTGTCACGACCACTCAGCGGAACACCGAGCTGGAGCTGGAAGAAGGTGAATATTTCTGCCGTTTCCCGGCTGTTAGCCGTTGGCGTTAGAAGCTAAAAACGCCGAATAGCTGACACACGATGCTGAAGTCGGAGTCTCAATGACGGCTTCCTGTGTCACAGTTTTTAAGGTCTGTTCTCTACGTTTAATCCGCTCCAGTTCAGAATCTCAATTTTGTAGAAGGTTCAGATGAGGGCTGAATTATTATCCTAGTGTTTTCGGTTCTTTAAAACGTTAAGGATTTGTAATTTGCATTTGTAATTTTTTTTAAATGAATAAAACATCGATTTCAACGTGTTTTCAAGATGTAGCACTCACTGGGTTGTGTTTCCAAACCCCATTCCGTATTTTCTAGAATTTTTATGTTGTTTAAAATGGTTAGTTTAATGTTGGAGTAGTTTAGTTATTTACGTTTTTATGTAAAAGCCGTTTACAATTAGTTCAAAGTGGTTAAAAAGTGTAATAGCCCTTTAATGTCACCGTGAACCAGATGCTAACTTCGGGGTGGTCCCATACTTGTTCTAGTCCGGGTTATACCCGGTCCAAACTGTCTCTAACCCCCACAGAGTGGGAGTTAAACTAGTTATTGTTCTGTTTCCAGGTGGCGGTGCTGTAAAGAACCGGGCCAGGACCGCGTAGAACCACTCACAGCCGGAAGCGCGTGGGGGAGGGAGGGAGGGGAGGGGTGTGGGCGGGGAGGGGGGTGGTGGATCCACACGGAGTTACAGCGAGCCGGGTCATCCGGACCGAGACCTCATGAATGGAAATCGGAACAACAGGTGAGCATTGCTCTGGATGACGTGTTTCAGATAAACCGGTCCCACGGGTATATGTCAGCGGAGACAGGTGGAGATCTGGACAGGTGTGTCTGCAGAGACCCAGGCAGGTGGTTCCGACCCAGGCAGCTGGTTCTGACTAGAGGCGCACCGATCCGACTATTTACTGATCCCTGGATTTTGTGTATCCGTCGATACCGATACTACTTTCGAATGAATAAACTGTGTAACTTCCACCCTACACCTTTCTTGAAGAGACCGAAGGCAGCAGACTTCACTTACTAAACAGAACTAAGACAAAATATCACTTAAATATAAAATTACCACAAAAATAAAATTTCAAGTGAAAAATTATTATTTTTTTTTGTGAATTTCTTGCAGATTTTCCACATTTTGAGTATCGGTTCATGGATACCTGTACATTAGAAGGTGTCGGGGCCGATATCTGTGTTAGGGCTGCAGTGATTCGTCGAGTTACTCGATTTACTCGACTCCAAAAACTCTGCCTCGAAGCCTCTTTAAACTCCTATGAAGCGCATTATACCAGCAGAGATCTGATTGTTCCACACGGACCGCTGTTTTGTTGGCATCTGTGTGAAGCACAGCAGCAGCGCGTGATACAGTTTTAGTTTAGCTGGCGCGATGGCGGAGAATAAAGATGCCCATAAACGGCAGAAAATGTGTAAAGTTTGGGATCGTTACATTCTAATAAAGAAGAGAAGAAAGTACAGAGTATTTACTGCAAAGTAGAGCTGGTGCAGCACAGCAGTACGAGCTCAAAGATCCAGCATCAGAAAACATCCACATGTTTCACCAAGCGTCGCTGAAACAAGGTAACGTAACCTAAAGCCTGTATACATTAATATTCGCTAATATTAATGCTGTATTTGTAGCGATGTCATGATGCTGTTTGACTAGATATGATGTTTAGCTTTGATGTTTTTTAGTAGTAAACTTTATTCACGTTCAGTTGCAAGAGAGCCTTGTCCACACGAAGCCGGGTATCTCACAACACAGAGATATTTTTCTACGGTTTGGCCTGTTATCCACACGTAAACGCAGATTTTCGGCACACGAAAATTAATCTTTTATAAAACTCAGGCCAAAGTGGAGAACTGCGTTTTCTCTGTTTTCAGTATCTGTGTGTGGACGGACAAAAACGGAGTTTTAAGTGCCGCAACGTCTCTGTCTGCGAGAAAAAATGCTCCAACATCACAGTTACAGCGTCAAAAATCAACAGACTTAATGCTGCGCTGCGACCAAAAGTCAGAAAAAAATACTTTCACACTCTCTCCTGACACAGAGACTCCTGTGAGTTCATAGTAGGGATGCACCGATCCGACTTTTTCAGTTCCGATACCGGTGGCTGGATTTTGTGTATCTGTCGATACCCGATCCGATACTATTCGTGACGGTGTGGAGGTCCTGCCACTATGGCTGCTTGGCCACAGGGATATTCCTTTGGCTGACTTGTTAGCGCCCATGACCTTCACTTGGGAGTCGTGGGATCGAATCCCACCTGGGCCCTCATTGTGTAACATGCCACATATTGTTGAATTAATAAACTGTATAACTTCTGGTGCCTTTCTAGGAGAGACTAAAGGCACCAGACTTTACAAACTAAACATAACTGAGACAAAATAACAGATGTAAAATATAAAATCACCACAAAATTAAAATTTCAAGTGAAAAATTAATCTTTTTTTGTTGCAGATTTTCCCCATTTTGAGTATCGGTAACCGATACCAGTACATTAGGCAGTATCGGGGCCGATACCAGTATCGGTGCATCCCTAGTTTATAGAATGATTAATAAGTTATTCTTAAATGTTCAGTGCTGCTGAGCAGGGGTGTATCCAGGAGGTTTATAAGAGGGACTAAAAGGGGCCCAGGGTGGGTCTGGGTCTGTAGCACCAAAATTAAAGTAGAGATGTTCTTCTAGTGGAGACCCAATCTGAGCTGATCACATTTTAGAGTTTTAAACTGTTAAAAGGACATTTAAAGTCATTTTGTTTTGCTAAGGTTTATGTGACGAAGTCGTCTCAAACTCTGCTTGCTTTTCAAACAATTTAAGTGATTGGTGAAGAAGAAAATCACTAAAACATTGCAACTTTAAAAAAAAAATGGATGGAATGTTTAGTTTGTTAACTTACATTAGTCAAATAAGTAAATACTGTAAATGTTTTTAGTTTTTGAGACAAATGTTGGAGTTCTTTGTTTATTTAAGAGATAAAAGGCAAATGCTTGATCATTTTAGAGCAACAACATTTTTTCTCATGCATGATTTGTTTTGGTTGTTTTAAGCGTAAAAACATAATCAGATTAATCGAATCGATAATGGGCTAGCTGAATCCATTACGAAAATAATCGGTACCTGCAGCCTTAAATGGGTTTTGGTGCATCGCTAGCTCTGACCCAGCCAGGCGGTTCTGACCCTACGGCCGGGCCAGGGCTCTGCAACCTTCACCATCCAAAGAGCCGTTTTCTCGCTCAATCCAGTTAAACAAAACTCACTCAGAGCCGCAAATGTTACGCGACCTTTCGAAAAAATGTCACAAAAAAGTACATCTGAGGTTAAAAATGTGTTGTCGTTCGTAAAGAGCCACCATTCTATTTCTGTTTTTAGGTTTTTTTTAAAAGGAAGGAAAACACAAAACTTTAGCAAAAATAGTGGGTGGATTCATTATCTACCATGAGTGTTTGATATTTGTGGCAAATTATGTAAAAATGCACATAGTTTCTCAACTAATGACCAGGAAAATTAATCTAAGAAATATTGTTACTCTGTCATGGAAAATTTTAAGCAATTATACTATGAAAGATAGAAAACACCAGCTAAAACCTGAAATTATAATTGGGGGGAAAACATTATTTTGTTCTCTTAGTTCCAAAGAGCCATTGTGCACCCAGGGGCTGGCCGATATGGCCTCAATCCTGATTTAATCTAAAACATTTTGCGGTAATTAGATGTATTGCAACATATTGTTTTTTTTCTTCTTCTTTATATATGTCAAAATGACCCAAAAAATGATACATTCTCACTTTCCGGAAACTTTGCAACAGAAAAGCTTCAAAAAGGTTTACGAAACCATTTAAAAAAACATGCATTTTGCCAAATTTGTTTAAAAATATATTCTTTGTCTAAAATGATGAAACAAAAGTAATCAAAACAATCGAGTAAAATAAAAGCTAAATATTATGAAAATACAGTGTAAAATGTTTGAGTCAAAAGTGCTTCACGTTCTGTTAAATGAAAAACTAGCGTTTAACTTTCCATATCTAGTGTGAAGACACACGCTGAACATCAGTATCAAACAGGCTGATTCTGATTTTATTGCTCAACAACTGCAAACAGATGTTTTATTTCAGTTTTTTCACTGATGGTGGGATAAAACACAGATCGAGCAAAATCAGCCCAAAGTTAAATAGTTTTCTCTCTGTTGATGTCTAAAACCATCAAAGTCCTGGAGGTTATGGTTCCGAAGCAGCGATACAGAAAAAAACCCATTTAATTTGTCTTCATCTTAATATTGGAGCTTTAATGTGCGTTACGTGTTTTAATTTATTTGAAATGTTCAGCGTTTCTATGATAAACAACTCATGGTTTACTTCGGGACCAGAGGCGACGTCTCACTGTGTGCGAGAGGGAGCGGTCAGAGTTACACAGCGGAACAAGGTTTCATTATTGTTTCTGAACAAAGACTAAGTGATGACGGGATTGAATAGAAAAGTAAAGCACTTCTATTTTCCCTCAGTGGGAAATTCTAGTTTACAAGCAGCAATATGACAAACCAGTAAAAAACATAAAGATTCGCACTGAGCTAGAATATGAGAACAGAATTTTTTTTTTTTACATTTTGTATAATAAGGGTTCATTTAGGCTATTTGCATGAGAAAATGCTGTGCAGTTATTAATAGAATGCTCTGATTTATAGAAAACAGCTGTTAGGCATATGAGGAATTAGTACGCAAGGAAATTTTATTTGTTTAGCACACTTTCAACACAAGGCAATTCAAGGTGCTTTACATGATTACAGAAATGTGAAAATTAAAACAAATAATCGCTAAAAGAAAGCATAAACATTTATAAAAGAGAAACAATAAAAACAATAAAAGACAACATTTAGCATTTGATTAAAAAAAATTAGGAAGGAAAAAAAACACATTTAAAGCAATAATAGTATCAGTTGCTCGAGCAAATCTAAATACAAGATGTTTTAAGCCGTCATAAGCATCATATATATATGTATATATAAGGGCTGGATGATAATTCGATAGCGATATATATTGATTGATAGACGTGTTATATTATGATAGAAATAAAAGGGGTCGACAAAAAAGTTCGATAGAAAAAAAAGTTTTCCCTCATTTTTTCATTATATCCTATCAGGAAGCTTAATACAACAATCATTACTTACTCCAAACGAATCATTAACAATGACCCACGCAGCTCTGTCAGCATCACTCTCTCCTTTCAAACCACAAAAAGGATAACATAATTTGAGCTGAAACTGAATTCTTTAATAATCCCTAAGCGAACCATCACCGTAACTTCGGCGCGTTCAGACGTCACAACAAAGAAGCAGCAGAGGAAGTTATTCCGGATAAATGTTTCAGAGGCTTTAGGTAAAGGTTACGTCCCGTTTTGAACCGATCCTCGATGCATTAAAACACTAAACGTAGCAATAATGAACGAAATATAAAACTACGATCAGCTGTTTTAAGAAGGACTTCCCTCTACCAGCTCGCTACGAATCTCTTACAGAGAGACACAGGAAACTTACCCAGGTCGCGTCGCGTTGCTAACATCTGTGGCTGTTAAAATCTCCCCTCGGTTCTGGTCCCGGTCCTTAGTAGC